>SMDT01000575.1:0-156898 GCA_005392925.1 Aquilaria sinensis | reverse complement strand
CATGACGAGTCCTCAACGGAGGATGTACCCTTCAGAGGCTGATGTATTGGAGAAACGGAGTCCAAAGGGCCTAGGGCTTCCCATCGACAGAGTTCTTCACCGTAAGAAAGATCACAATCCCCCCGTCGTTGAAGTTACTCCCCGAAAAAGAGGCGTCATTCTCCGTTGCCGGAGGCCTCCAGGCAGCGAGAAGAGCCCAACGCCACCATCCTCTTGGAAAAGATCCTAGAGAGGTTAGAAAAGGTGGAGAGGCAGATCGCCCGAAAGCCTATCTGGTCAAGGTTATTTGAGACCTTCACCGGAGAAGAGTCACCCTTCGTTCGTACGGTAGTGGAAGCACCAATGCCAAGCGATTTTCGGGTGCCTCGCTTGGAAACCTATGATGGGTGTAGTGACCCTCAAGCCCACTTTGTTACCCACTCTAGGGTAGTTCAGTTATGGTGCCAAAACTGTGCATTTAAACTCCCAGGTTTGGTGTGTCCTATAGGTCATCAGAACAACACCCCTATTGTACATACTCAAGTGACCCTCTTGAGCACTATGTAAATACATGCATATTGGTCTAACCATAACACATATATTTACATTTATGTACACTATGGCAGCTAAGAGGGAAAACACTAGCACAAACCTTAGTTTTGGCTTCCACACAATAGGCAACCTTGTTAAGTTCTAGTGACCAGCTACTGCACCTGTAAATTCTACTAATAAACTGTATCATTATAGCCACATAACCCCCTATTTTATTTGCTCCATTATCAAGTACATACATAGATCAAACCAAGGAATTTTTTTTTACATCAATAGCCCACCTATGGACCATGTTATGGATTTTTGAATTTGGTTACAAAATTCTGACCAACTGAACAGTAACTCAGCCAACTTTGCAATGTCATATCTTTGGCTACAGGACTCTAAATCCAGAAATTCAATATCCCAGTTAACCCTCTACATTTTCGCTAGGTGTGGTAAAAATTTCATACCAAGATTCATTCTACACAGGGAGATATTAAACTTTAAGTCTAGACTCAAAATTCTGGCAACTTTTGGACCATTTTGCCCATACAATTTTTCCAAACCATGCAAACACTTCATTCACAAGGGGAAAGCCCTCCAAGGCTATCCCATATATGTCCATTACACATAGGAATTACATTCCCTTTCTTTTAACAACTTTATGTGGCCAAAACAGAATTTACAAGTAAGCAGCCCATCATTCACACTTAGGCAGCTTTGCACCACATCACTTACATAGCCAAAACATTACTCAAATGTTCACATACTTGTCTCATTTTACATACACTACATGTACATGCATACATGCACTAAAATATGGTCTTAACTCAGCTAAATACGCACCCTAGGTTACAGGAGGTCCTGAGACACAATGGACTCCAAAAACAGGATGCTGGACAGCTGCTGCACAACACAGTAAGTACCACCATTAAAAATACCAAATGTGCTCCTAAAATCACCAAAATTTCCAGATCATAACTAGACATATGGAAGTTCATGTACCTGAAATTTCAGATCAAAACTCAAACCACAAAGGTTAGTTTGAAGGTGATCTTTCTGCTGGACCTGAAATGACAGAATTGAGGGGAGTAAGTTTCATTGAGAAACTTAGTAAGGGTAACACTTGGTTTCTTAAGGTAATGTAACCATCATTAAAACCTGAATCCAAAGACACTAAAACATAAAAACCACAATGCATATATACAAGATATAGCAACCAAATGCAGCAGCCAACCACAAACAACAAACACATGAAATGTGGCAGCAGCATATACCATAGGTTAGTCCATAAAACATGCAATAAACATAAATAAATCACTATGGCAGCCCTCCTCAAGCTAATGCTTGGTCTTAGGAGGATTTTAACAGTAGTTAGTACTAACTTTGGGCTCTAGAAACCCTCACTTTACTGCCATCATTGTGCACTTCACACTAGGTCACAAAACCTTCAATAAGTGCACTCCCCTCACTAAGCTTGGTTCATCAAGCTCATGGCTCTCTTCCAAGCTTAGCCCTAGCTCCATGGATGTTTGAAAATACAGAAAACAACCCATGAGAGCAAGAGAACCCTTACCTTGATGGGTATGCTGAAATTGGAGCTTGATCCTAGGTGCACTCAAGCAATAGCACCAAATAGCTTCCAATTGTGCTTCCTTGACTTCAATTGCAAGTAGTTTTGAGTTTGAAGGTATGGTGGCTATGGAGGAAGTGTGGAGGAGAGGGCTGGCTTTCTTTTTGCTGGTGGAGGCCGAAATTTAGAGAAGCAAAGGTGGTCTTGACTACTTAAATAGTCAAAAGTACACTAAACACACTTAAGTAGTCTTAACCTTGTCTTATGTCATTTTCCTTGCTACAAGACTATGGTTTCTTAGTCTTAATCTCTTGGCCCACTTTTGACCATCCTTATCTTCCTTTAGCAGCCCTCCTTATATGGGATAACCCCACAAAACTTCCATTCGACTTAAGTCATAGAGATACACATCTTAAGGCCTACATTAGAACACTTAGGTCCTTTATGCCTTTTTGTGTTTTCTTTGTCCTTAGTTGTCTTCCATAAGCAATTTGGTCCTCCAATAGCACTTTCATACCATTCATATCCTTCCCATAACTCTCCAAATCTCTTTTGTGAAATTTTTGCAATTGAGTACCGAATTTCCAAAATCTTACAAAAAAGTCCATAAGTTGCTTGACAAACAAGCAATCCTTAAGGTTTTTCTTGGGGACCAAGTTACCAACTTGGAACACTTTTAAGGAGGTGTTGATCATACCTTTCCCCCCCCCCCCCCCACTACAATCACTATGGTAAGAATTACACAATGTAATGGTTTTTAGCCATTATGACACACTTGTAATTCTCCCATTTTGTGAGGTGTAACAGCTTCGGCCGAACTGGGAAGGGCCTTATTTGGGCCTCGATGAAGTTTGGCCAAAAGTGTACAAGCTCAATGATACCGAAGGTGGAGAACTGAGGAATATATGGCATTCAGATGCTTTGAAAAAATTCTACACTTAGAAATTTTTCTAAGGAAAATAGTCCCACCAAAAGAGCCTAGCCGAACAAGGTGCAAGTGCCTATGTACAAAAATGATACATTCTCTCTGAAGAGGCTTTAAACCAAACATGGCTAATAAAAATAGGCGAAGCTTTATCGAAGGATATTAGCTGAAACTGGTCCTATATACACTAAAAACGGTTATCCAAAAAACAAGCGTGGAGGATACTTACTATTTTCTCGAGGGACTTAGGCCGAAAATGGTCGAACTAACCCTCAATACCGAAGATAGTATAGAAGAAACATGTCCTGAGGCTTAGCCAAATTTTGGAGGAAAGAAGGGATTTTATTAATTTGTGCCTTGGCACAACAAAAAGAAGTTTACAAGAAGAAGTTCATAAAGAAAAAAAAGAGAAGTCCTGGACACCCAAGGGACCTCATCATCTTGAGCTACTCCATCGCCAACCTCCTTTGTCACAACCTTCGGCACTGGAGGAGGAAAGGGAAGATTTAGATGTTCAATCTTTGACCATGCCCAGCGAGGCCCCTCAGGGATGTCCAGGCCTGCCAGAAAGGAGAGGTCGAGGTCGGGGTACTTTGCCAGGACTTGGTGCCGAGCCAAACAAAAGCTGTCTTGGAATGCAACCTTGGTTGCTTGATCAGCTTTGTCTTTCTCGGCAGACAAGTCATCCAGCTTGTTCCTTAACTCAATGACCTCCCTCTCCAGCTTCTTCATCTTCTTCTTCTTCTTTTCCTTCTTCAGTCCATCAACCTTGGCTTGAAGTTTGGCATTGTCTATGAGGGCCTTCGTGATGAGGGAAGAGTCTTCCTCTTTCTCCTTTTGGTAGGCCTCGTTCGCCGAAGTTAGCGTGATAACCTTCTCCCCGAGGTTAGACACTTTCTTGGAGAAATCTTGAAAGAGCTCCTCCTGACTCTTCAAGAATTCCTCCCGAACTTTAGCCACCTCCTCCTTGGCTATCTTGTTCAGCTCGGTGTACTTAACAACCGAGCCGGCACAAAATACCTTGGCTCTCTCCAAGCTCTCTTCGGTCTAAGATCAGATCAAAGATTGCTTTGCTACCCATGCTCTGAAGTATCCACTGTATGCCAAGAGCTGCGAAAAAGAAAGACTTCGAGTAAGGCTTAGAAGGCTATAAAACCTTAGAAAAATCTTCTAAGTCACAAAAAGTTCAGAATTTACCTGGGCAGCGTGTTCAGACATCCTCCCGGCGAGGACCTCCTCATTTGGGCACTCCTCAGTAAGGGACTTGAAGGTGGCATTGGTGAGGATTCCCTTCACCATTTGAGGAGCCATTTTCTGGCTATCCTCGGAGAACAAGTTCATGTCCTCCATGAAGGTTCAGAAAGGCTCCTTCGGCACCTTGTCCCTTAAGATGTGGGAGTCCCAAAGGGCCCGCTTTCGGGGGTGCTCCACCATCCATGTAGCGAGTGCCAGCTCTTCTACAAAATCACGCTGAAGTTCCATTAGCACATTATCCCCCAACCATACGTCTATAAGATCTAAAATGTCAAAAAATCCCAGCTTCATAGAAAAATGGCTAATGGACAAACCTAGCAGAACCTCGGCGACATCCTCCTCGGAGTCGTCGACCTCCTCTACATTGGCAGGGATCTGCTTGCCCTTTCTTCTTCGGCGCTCTTTGAGCTCTTCGGCGGAAGAGCCTCCTGCCGAAGTTCCCAAGATATCCCCCGAGGTGAAGGGGCACCGAGGAGTTGCACTAACGGCCGGCTCCGAGGGTGGGTCAGTGCAAACTGAGGACTAGTCGTGCACCTTGATGTCACCTTCTAGAGGAACAGGAAGAGAGTCCTTCTTTGACTTCTTCACCGAAGATGGCCCTCCTCCCGATGTCTTCCTCCACTTCGGGGCAGCCTTCTTCTTTTGCTGCTCCCCCTTCTCGGGTTGACCAAGGAAGAGGGACTTGTAAAATGCAATGGACTGATCACCCATCTCTGAAAAAGGAAAGACATCAATGTAAGTCCAGAGGAGTACGTATGACAAAATCTGGAAGATTACTTACTCTTAACAAGGCCTTCGTAGGTGAGCTTACCCCGAAGGAGCATCACCAGCCATGCCTTTTTCCCGTCAAATGTAGGCTTCAGCATATCGAGGTCAGTCTTGTGCTCCTTGATTACCCCAAGCTCCCGAAGGACCTCTTCGGTCATAAGATTCCACCTGATGGGAAAAGGGTACAAGGAGCTTGGAGGGACCTCGAGGTCCCAGTCCGTGACAGCTCAAATGCGGCTGTCGAACTCTTCAAATTTTACTGCCAACTCAGGAGTTAGCAGCTTCCTGGGGTCGACAACATTCATCTCCAGTGTCCCCCAAGCCTAGCTAGTCGGCACATAAGACCATACCTCGTCCACCTTCAAGAAGAAGAATTTCTTCTGCCACCCTCGCCAACTGTCCTTGGTCCCAAAGGTGAACATATACGTTTTTCTCCCAGATCCCTGAGGTAGTAAAAAATAGAAGCCACCCTTCGGAACCGGAAAGAGCTTGTGATACTGCATGAAGATGATGAAGTGGGGTTCTATGTTGTAAACCCCACACATGCAAAGGAAAGCATTGAAATAGGAGTGAGAGTTGGGAGGAAGCTGATTCACGGCTATGCCATGAAATTGGCAAAAGTCACAAATCATCTTCGGCGGAGGAAACCGAAGTCCGGCCTTCAGTTGGCCCCGAAAGACGGTAACCTCATCCGAGTTATTCATATAACTGAACAGGCCAAGCCTAGGTAGTTTGGTAACCACGTAAGAAGGAAGAAAGAATTTAGTTGTCCACTTAGCTAATTTCTTCGAAGTAGTACAACTCAGAAGAGAATTAAGAGGAACCCTGCTCTCGGGGACAGTTTGGACAGACATGAGCGGAACGGGGGAAGGCATTCAGAAGAAGGAAACCTAACCTCAGAAAGGTGAAAAGAAAATAAGGAAACAATGCCGAAGGATGACTTCAGAAGAAAGAGATGACTTCGGAACAATAGAAAAAATAGAAACACAAGAAACCGAAGGACCTCGGAAAGAAGAGCCCACCAAAGCACTTGCCAAAGTTGGGATTTGAGAACACCGTTGTAAAAACTTGCCAGAAATCACTCCGCCACTTGCACTGCCACAGAAAAGGGAGAAAAGCTTGAGAGCAAACGAGAGCAAAACGGAAGCAAAAGAAGGCAAGTAGGAACTCTGAGGAAAGGAAGGTTTATATAGGCCGAAGGGGGTAGACGAATTGTCACCATAATTACCCCTCGAAGGCAAATCATAGCCATAATTACCCATCAAAGGTGAAAAGATGCGGATTGATGTAACCGTATGACACGTGTCACTCTACACAGGAAATGAGGGCATGCCTCCTAACAACACGAGGGCCTAGGCAAGCTTATCCGAAGTGACACGCCTGTCTGATTAGAAGACATAACGATTCACTGACAAATGACACGGGCCCCAAAGAAAGGGGATATCCACCTCGGGATGACGGAATAACTTTGGGAACATCGGCAATTTAGCCAGAAACTGGGAGAGCCACTTGGGTGCCATAGGAGCTACCTCGGTTAGGAGAGGCATCTCAGATTTCTGAAACTCCCTCTGAAGAATATAACCTCAGCTAAAAATTCAATCATGACAACTGAGCCAGCCACCACCTTCCACGAAGACTCCCATGATTTGCTCAACTAACCGAAGATATAACTTCGGTCTTCCGAGGGGGGCATGTGACAGCTAAAGTGCTATTACACTCTAAACTCCCAAGATCTGACAAAGCATTGCCCTTAAAGAATGCGAGCACTAACCTCAGGAAAAGAGGGTCTGTAGTCCTTGACCCCCTAACCTCGGTTATCCACCATCACCCTCGGGGAATAATGGGACTGACGTTGAGAACATGGTACACTACCACCATCGGTAAAATGAGCTGACCAACTTCGGGAAGAGTAAACTCACCATCCTCAGCAGGGGAAAACACCCTCCAAAGGGGATCCTCCATTCCGAGGGGCCTTATGAGTGACTGGAGCAACCTCGGCCAGAAGCCCCCATATCCCAGTGAGGTCTTTTTCACCGAAGGTGTTACCACCTCAATAAATGGGAAAATTACAATATAAAGGCATAATAGTTATAAACCATTATATAGCATAATTTTCACCATAGCAAATGAAATGTGAGGGGTAAAGTGAATAATGTACACCTCCCTAAAAGATTACAATGGTTACTTGGTACTATAGGAAGCCCTAAAGGATTGCTTGTTTTAAAAGTGATCTGTGGGTCTTATTGCAAGATTTCAAGACCTGGGTACTCAATTGTACAACTCTAAAAGAGAGATTTGGAAGTATTTGAATTGTATGGAAGCAATTTTTTGGAGGCTCAATTACATAAAGGAAACAAAAGCTATGATTCAAGAACCTAGGACAACTAGGTGTACAATTGTTCCAAAAAATAACTTAAGGATGGGATAACTTTTGACAAGAGTCAAAGATGGCCATTTCTAGGATTATCCTAGCCTATATTTCTAGGTTCTAAGGTAAAAAATGTGGGCTAAAGATTAGCCAAAAAGTCCTTGCTTAAGGCATACTTATAGTGACCTAAGTGAAGGTTAAGGTTAAACTAATTAAATCAAGCAAAATATCTTGATTTCTTGCCTTTCCTTGGCCATTTCGGCCATAACCAGCCACAGCCTTATTCCTTAGCTCCTCCATAGGATTCCATTGACACCACAGCTCAAGCTCTCAGCAAATAAAAAAGGAAGGCAATCAGATGCACCAGGAACAAGAAAAACCCTAAATTTTGGGTTTGTTGTGTATCTCTGGAAGATTTCAGCTTTCACAGCTTAGGTAAGGGTTTTATCTTCATGTTTCATGGTTTTTTACTATCTTAAGATGATAATCAAGAATCCATGAAGCTAAGACCATGCTTGGAAGAGAGCAAAAAGCTCAAGGAACCAAGTATGGGTTAAGGGGGAGTGCATGAACAAGGTTCCAACCTTATTGTTTTTCATGCACTAAGATGGCAGTTTTTATAGGGGTTTCTAGAGCCCAAGTTATTACCAACTAAGACCAATTAACCTCCTAAGACCAAGCATTAGCTTGAGGAGGGCTGCCATAGTGATTACATATTGTTTATTTGATTGTTTATGGACTAACCCTAATGATGTAATGCTGCCAGCATTGCATTTGATTGTGTTCTGTTTGTTTGTGCATTTGGATGGCTATATTTTTGTATATGTGCTTTTTTTTTGTGTCTTTATGTCTTTGTATTTTAGGTATGTTTCTAGGAATTCAAGTTTCCAATGATAAGCCCTTACTAAGTTTCTTTAAAGAGACTTACCCCATTTCTGTCCATTTCAGGAGCACCTGAAAGAGAGCATTCAAAATAATAGCTATCGTGTGAATTTCTCTGTGAAATTTCAGGTATACTAACTCCCATATATTATTTGTAAACTGGAAATTTTCATGATTTTTGGAGCACATCAGCTATTTTTAGTAATGGTACTTTCTGCCTTACGCAGCAGCTGGTCCCTTCAAGTTTCTAGAGTGCTTAGTGCTTTTGAAGTTCTCCAAGAAGCTTAGTGTATGTATTAACTAAGTTATTTTCATGTATGTGGTGCATCAATGCATGTAAATGATCTGGGTATGTTGTATGTGTGGTGTGAGAAGGATATATGGATCAATGGAGTGTGGTTTGAAGTGTGTATACAATGCTGTCCATATGGTGTTTATGGGCTGTTTTCATGGCATTTTTATGAATGATGGTTAGAAGGACTCTAAATTCAGGGGAATGGTTTTACCATGTGTGTAATACATATATGGACACTACCAAGTGGGTTTTGCACTTGGAAATGAAGTGTATGAATATTATGAAATTTTGTATGGGCATAATGGTCAATAGTGGCTAAAATTTGGCACCCTGTACTCCAGCAGCCATAACTTTCTGCACATAAAGGATTTGGCTATGAAATTTTGACCACACTTAGAAAGATTCAAGAGGAATAACTTGGCTTTTGAATCACTAGATTTGGTGACCTGAAGCAGGAGTTATGGGCTGTCAAAATTGGCTGATTTTGCTAAGTACTGTTCATATGGTCTTTTGTACCCGGTTAAGTGTAAGATCCATAATTGTAAACATAGAAGGATTTAATGTCTCAAACCTGTTTTCCTATGAATTTTTAAGGGTATTAAAGGGTTTAAAACCTTTAGGGCATTGGAGAGCATGGGTAGAATTTGAGTTGGACACAGTGTGGGAGTTTGAAAAAAAAAAAAGATGCGCACCAATAGCATCATGTGTGCATATGATTGTACATGCACTTGGGGATTTTACTCAAATTTCATATTGGCTAGGAATAAAGAATTTCATTATCATTATTACTTCTAGATGAAATTGTATGTGAATATGTGTGTGATGGTTGGACCAATATACACATCTTCGCATATTGTCCAAGAGGGCCACTTGGGTAAACATAGTGAACATGTTCTGCTTGGCCTACAGGACATGGACTGCCTGGGGCTTGAGCTCACTAAAATTAATCACTGGATTTAAATACTCAAAGTGGTAACAAAAGGGGTCTGGTGAACATGACAAAAATGGTTCAAGAGCCTCTGACACAGAGACATCGCACACGCCTTTGACACACAGGCCTCCCATGGCCTTGACTTCTGGCCAGAACAGCCTAGGGCGAGCTGGAGATCCCCATCCCCGAAGGTATGGACTGCATCTAGCCGAACACGTGTCATGATCTAAGCGAGCTACGTCAAACGGACTTCTCCCAAGGTCCTTCTATAAATACTTGGGGAAACAGCCTTGGTAAGGACACAGGCTGAACTCTTAAGAGAACTCTACCCTTTACTCTTCATTCATTACTCTTCACGTGCCAAAACCTGACTTCAGCGTTGGAGGCTCCTCCCCCGGAAGCATACTCCGAGGACCTCCTAACCTCTATTCTTTTGACCGTTTCAGGCAATCTCATGATGGAAGTCTCTTCTACCAGCATCCCCATACCAGAAGTCCTTCTCAAGTCTACCATGTCATACAATGAAGATGCTGACGGGCATCAGCTGAATTATACCCGGGTCTACTCTGAGCCTATCCTTCGGAGAGTAAGCAGATGGATCTTTGTTCATTAATAGAAGGGATATAGGCCTTTCCTTATCACCTTCGGCCAGTTTTTTCCTTACTTGGGTACTTCAGCCTGAGACAAGTTCTACATCCTCTATTTCTATCTTTTCAAGATCACTCCTTTCTCCTTCTATTGCATCTTCACCGGCCATATTCTTCTCTTCCGAAGTCTATGTGTGAACTTCCATAGGACTCTGTCTTGATTTTAGGAAAAATTTTCTTACTTCGTCTTGGTCGATCAATATTTATGTGTCACCATCCTTCATGTCAAACATGACCGTCAAGTATTTCACGTCTGGACAAATGTGAAGATTGCCTTGCGTCTACCTTCCGAGGATGCCATTATATGAAGAAGGGACATCTATGATGATGAACCTTGTCATGGTGGAACCAAAAAGCTCTTCCTTGCTCTAGACCAAAGTTCCCTTTAGCATCAAGGGTAGATCATTCCACCCTAGTATTGGGAGTTCTGAAGGACCCATACCGAAGGTAGGTGATGTAACAGGATTAGGATCACCTTTGGAAATACCCAAGTTTGGCAATAGGTGGGAGAAAAGGATGTCAACATTCGATCCATCATCAATGAGCACTCTCTTGACATCCCAGCTTCCTATCCTTGCCATAATTAGGAGAGGGTCATCGTGTGGAAACTATACTGTACATCCATCTATCTGAACAAGCTTGTTCATTGGGTTGTTGAATTCAATCATTGTGATTTCTCTAGCTTTCCTTTTCCTCTCAATCAAGAGTACTCTAGTTGTGATCATCTGGATTATGTAGGCCGGACGCGGCGGGTTTTTCCTTGCACTTTGATTCCAATGTCAATCAGAATCATAATCCTCATCCTCTCCTTTTCTATCTTCTTCCTTTATTTCCCAGCGTTGAAGGTGCCAGCCCCAACAAGGTGACTTCAAAACATTTAAAGAGGGTGGCGTCATTGGCACCATGCAGTACCATGCTCCTTAGATATTTCATCAAGTTGACTTGGAGATTGCTGCGCCCAACATATGTCTCCAGGCGTGGTACTCGGAAGTCTCTAGGCATTGGTGCCTCTATTATCGTACGGATGAAAGAGGACTCTTCTATAGTGAAGGTCTCCAATAGCCTTGACCGGACAAGCTTTTAAGAGACTTGTTTTTCAACCTTTTCTAACCTATCCAATATTTTCTCCATCAGGATGGTAGTACCATCCATTCCTTGTTGCCTGGCAGCCAAAGGCAACAAAGAATGGTGTCTCCTTTTTGGTGAGTAACTTTTCTGGTGCATGGATAGAAGCTTCTCGTCTAGGGATGGACTTTGCTAGTGAGAAGCTCTAGGCTCTTTCAAACCAGTTCCTACAACGCAATGCCCTCAAGATGGCATGTTCTCTATTGAGGTCTCATCGTGAAAACCCACACTTCCAGAGCTCCGATGAGGTGACTTGTGACTTTTCTCCAGACTTGCATCTAGAAAGGATGGTCTTCCTTTTGGAGGTGCTGTTGACCACCTTTGGTCGAGTTGTTGTGTCATTTCAGCAATGATAAAGCATTGAAAATGAGCAAGCAAGCCCATTGACTCTCAGAGGGCGCTCGTCCTCTGGTAGGGAAGTCTTCACCATAGGTTGTTTAGTTGTTGCTTGAGTTTTCAATGCGGATTGGGACCTCGGAAGTCCCTTGTCCTTTCAATGTCGAGTCTCAACAATAGTGACTTGAGGTTGAGTTCCCATAGACGATGCCAAATGATGCCTGGTGGCATCTTCGTTGTATGACATAATGGGCCTGAGTGAAACTTCTGGTGAAAAGGCATCTGCAAGATCTTGAAGAAAGTGAGTTAGGAGCTCCCTAGAGTGTGTTTGCAGGGTAGGAGCGTTTGACGCCCAAGTTAGTATGTGGGAGAGAAGTTGTTTAAGAGTAGAGAGTATGAAGGAGAGAGTCCCGTGTCCTTTACTTGGGACCCTTCCAAGTATTTATAGGAGGATGGGGAGAGAAGGCCATTTTACACAACCTGTACAAATTAGGACACGTGTTTGGCTAGATTTGATATGTATCTTCGGAGATAGGCATCTCTAGCTGGCCATAGCCAGTTTCGACTAGAGGGTAGGGGCATGTGCGAGGCCTCTGTGTCAGAGATCCCTCAACTGTATTTGTCATTTTTTCGTGAGACCTCTTCGAGCAGGGATTTTGCCCGAGGGCTCTTAGGGAAGGCCTTTCAGAAGGGTAGACCATCTTTGGGAGACACTTTCCTGAGTCGAGGATGGTGGACATATACTCCCAAGGTTGTCATGTGTGCCAATCTAAGGGTGGCGAGAAGCCTTCTTCCCGGAGTCAGTTATGTGTGTTATCGAGGGTGGTAGAGAGATTCTTCCCAAAGTTGGTGTTATAAAGTTGTAAGGGTGGTGTTAGGTTCCTCTGAGGGAGAAGGCTTTTGTGGGCGATAGCCCCTCAGCTATCACTAAGAAATGTCTAAGGAACACCTGGGAAAAATCCCTAAATGAGGCAAAGTAGGGCCCCAGATTGGTACCGAACCAAAAGGCGGTGTACCCCATTAGTGTAGACATAAATACCCTACAAATGATTGCATCGGAAGCCCTTTCAAGCCTAAAAAAGGTAACATACCTTTGCAAATGATTTATTTGGTCTGTAAGGCCATCATATAGGTTAATCTTTTGCATGTGAAATCCCTCTAGAGACGGTGCATTAATTATCTTTTCTGAGAAGGGTTAGAGCCATAAGTACTCCATGTCTATGCCCATGGTAGGGCATTATTTGGATGGCTCTAAGGCCTATATGCATTATTCTCTTTGGTCAAGTCTTTGTGGGATTGCACTAAGGTTGTTAGGACCATTCAAGCAACCGAAGAATGATGGCCTCTCCTAGGTTTTGGCCCTCAAAGGCTGGCCTCATGGAGGGGCCAGGTGAGCCCTTCTAGGGCCTTTTCACAGCTTTTTTGGAAGCCCTAGGCAGGGTTCTTCAGATTTCCTACCGGACTATCATCTTCAATTGTTCAAAGAGGGCATGTTGTAATGCCTAGAACTTCTCAATGTTCAAAGCCATAAGGCCCTTACCCTTACAGGGGTCTCTTTGAAGCCTCACAGGATTCTCTAGGTCATCTCTTTAAAGAGCGTCTTCATTAACGGGCCCTATGGATCTCTCTTGGTGATGGCTCTCTCGCTCAATCCCTTGTGCGTCCTGATTCTCCATTCATGATCTTTGCATGTTTACCCTCCTGGGTTCTTATAGATTGCACTAGATTCATAGGGAAGGCAAACAGCTGCTTAGAATCCTACGTCCAAACATAGAGTTAGAGCCCTAGGATGCACTACCAGGGGAAACCCTCTAATGCTTAAGCTAGTTTTCTAGTAATGAGTAATGGAGTTAAGGAAAGGAAAGCCAAATCCCTTACCTTGGGATTGGTGTATGGTTTATATTATAGAGATGAGCTCCAGGTTGGTCGTTCCTAGGATAGAAAATTCATAGTTCATCCCATATTTTACAAGATGTAGTTTTCCTTTTATGAGAGGTTTCCTTTTGGCACATCTTGGGCCTCCAGCTTCCTAGGCCTCTAGGCATAGGCCATCCACTAGTCATCCATATCTTTTCCATTGGGGCCGTTTCCTACTAGCTTGTTAGTTAAAGTAAGCATGGAAAGCTCAGAAACAAGCTTAAGTTGCAAGGAGCCTAAATTGCAATTTGGATAGGGGGAGATAAGAGTGAGTTGCTATAATTTTTCATTTATGATTTGCATGGTTGAAAAGTAAGTGGAGAAAAAATAAAAGTTGGTTCTTGTCAAATTAAAAGCTACAAAATGAAGAAAAGGTAGTAAACAAGAAATGTGGAAGGAAAAAAAGTATGACTGATTGAATTGATGAGATTCAATTTATATGTTGAAATTCTAGAATTGTTCATGATTTATCTCTAGCATTGTTTTAATTCTATGTGGCTAGAATTTATAGTCTTTAGCTCTTTGTAAGTAAAAAAAATAATGGAAACCAAGTCTGAAGTGATTGGAACAAAACTTAAGGCATAAGGAATTGCAAGGGTCAATCATTGAATAAATCCAAAGAATTGTTAATTTAGCCATTTAAATCACATTGGAAGCTACTAATTGTTGGCCTAGGAATGGTTTGTCTTATTGTTAAATGATCAGTTATAAGGAATTACTCAAGCTACTATAGAAAGACCCATAAAAAGACTAAAACTGAGATAGACATTGGCAAGAACTTGGAAAGCTTGCATTTAATATTGCCAAGGCAAGGGTTAAATTCAATTATCCCTTGCTTATTTATATTAATGTTAGCCATGAAATTTGTGTATGGGTACAAATGGCTGCATTGTTTGGGAAATAAGCATGAAAAGAGTAAGTAAGGGCAAGGTCGCTCACGGTTGGAATTGGTATGGAATACACCTAGATCTTGGAGCTTTTGTGTAGATAGAGGGTGTTAAATGGCCTAAAGACCTTAGGAGACCTAAGAGATCATTAAGAGTGCTCATTGAGCCAACGGTGGCCTGAGTGGGTTAGGGGGCACTTCACCATATTTGACCTAAATTGGGTTGCCAATATACTTACTCTTGCACATAAAATGGAAAAAAAAAATAAATGCTAGTGGAATAATAGTGATGCCCGTTGGCATCTTTGTTGTACGACATAATGGCCTGAAGTAGGGACTTTCAGTGTGAGAGTACCTGAAATGCTCAAAAGAATAAGGGTTAGGAGCTCCCTGGAATGTATTTCCAGGGGAGGAGCCTCCGACGCCCAACTTAGTATTTGGTAAGTAAGGAGCAGATAGTGGAGAGTGAAAGAGTGGAGAGAGTTGTGTATATATCCCTCTTTACCAAGGTTGTTCACCAAGTATTTATAGGAGAGAGTTGGGAGAAGTCTGTTTGACATAGTTTGCTCAGATCATGACACATGTTCGGTTGGGTGTGATCCATATCTTCAGGGATGTGGGACCTCCAGCTGGCTATAGGCTATTCTGCCCAGGAGTCAGGGCCGTGGGAGGTCTATTTGTTAGGGGCGTGTGTGAGGTTTTTGTGTCAGAGGCTTCTTAACCATTTTTGTCTTATTTCCGTAAGACCCCTTCGGGCTATGAGACCCCTTTGGAAAAGGAGGCCACCTTCGGCTAGATGTCATCATCTAGGGCTGTCAGGATGAGTTCTTTGACGAAGTGGGGCACATTCGGGAGAAGTTCTACCTCGCTGAGGATGATGGTTTACTGACGTTGCCACTCATCCGATCGAAGGGTGATGCTCGACTTTTACCGAGGGTAGTGCTCGTCAGAGCTTAGGAGTTCAGAGGGTAATAGCCCTTTGGCTATCACATGCCCCTATCGGAGAGCCGAAGATATGTCTTTGGCTTTTGAGCTTTTGAAAGCAGATCATGGAGCCCTTCGGAGGCCTGTCCGGACCCCGGAATGGCCAAAGTCACCCTTTTCGGATGAGAGTCTCTTTGATCCAGAACATCTGTTCTTGCCAAGATAATGGCATTTATCTTTTCGGGAGAGGTGTCTGGTGTTCCCGAGGTTGTCTCTTCAGTTAGAGTGTGTCCGTTCTAGGCTTTTTAATGCCTGTTTGTGGACCGTCATGTCTACTTGACACGTTTCCCTGGGAACGGCCTAAGTCTGATAGTTGTCAGGGGCGTGCCTTCATTTCCCGCACTGGGTGACACGTGTCACCAGGTCACTGGGGAATGGTCGCATCCATTTCGTCAAGCGCACCTCTTCGCCTTCGAGGGGCAATTATGGTGATGCTTCACCTCCCTCCTTCGGCCTATAAATCCCCCCTTTCACATTAGTTTTTTCACACTTTCGTTCTCTTGATCTCTTCTGCTCTCAAATTTTCTCCCTTTTTCCTCTGATGGCGCTAGCGACGGTGTGATTTCTGGCAAGTTTTCAAGACAGTGTCCAAAAATCCCGACTTCGGCAAAAGTTTTGGTGGGTTTTCCTTCTCGAAGTACTTTACTTTTCTGTTTTTATAGCATTTTCTTCTTTTCTGAAGTCATCTCCTTCTTTCAAAGTCGTTCTTCAGCATTGTTTCCTTCTTTGCTTTTAGCCTTTCCGAAGTTAGGTTTCTCTCTTCCAAATGTCTTCCCGTGTTCCGCTCATGTCTATTTAGACTGTCCCTAAGAGCTAGCTTCCTCTTAATTCTCATCCAAGTTGTACCACTTCAGAGAAGCTAGCGAAGTGGACAACTAAATTCTTTCTCCCTTCTTACTCAGTTATCAGGCTACCTATCCTAGCCTATTCAGTTACATGAATAATTCGGATGACGTGACTGCTTTTCGGGCCCAACTGAAGGCCAGACTTCGGTTTCCTCCACCGAAGATGATTTGTGACTTCTGCCAATTCCATGTCATAGCCGTGAATCAGCTTCCTCCCAACTCTTACTCCTACTTCAATGTTTTCCTTTACATGTGTGGGGTTTTAAAGATAGAACTTCACTTCATTTTTTTTCATGCAATACTACAAACTCCACCCCGTCCCGAAGGGTGGCTTCTATTTTTTACTTCCTCGAGGTTTTGGGAGTAAGAAGTTTACATTTACCTTTAACACGTAGGATAGTTGGCAAGGGTGGCAGAAGAAGTTCTTCTTCCTGAAGGTGGCTGACCAGTGGGGGCACATTCCAACCAACTGGGCGTGGAGGACTCTGCCTATAGATGTAGTCAACCCCAGAAAACTACTAACCCTAGAATTGGAGGCCTAGTTCGAGGAGTTCAATAGCAGTATTCGGGCTGTCGTGGACTAGGACCCTAAGGTCCCCCTCATTGCTTGTACCCCTTTCCCATCAGATGGAGCTTAATGACCGAATAGGTCCTTCAGGAGCTGGGGGTGATCAAGGAGTATGTTACCGACCTGAATATGCTGAAACCTCTTTTTGATGGGAAGAATTCGTGGTCGGTAACGCTTCTTCGGAGTGAACTCACGTACTCAGCCCTTAAAGAGAGTAAGTTCCTTTCCAAATTTTTCATCTCTCTCTGTGCGTACTTACACTGATATTCTTCTTTGCGCAGAGATGGGTGACAAATCTGCCACCTTCTACAAGTCCCCCTTCCTTGGCTAGGCCGAAAAGAGGGAATAGACCCAGAAGAAGGTGGCAGTGAAGAGAAAAAAGCCGTCTGGAGGATCATCTTCGGCTCTGAGGTCTAAGAAAATGAAGGAGGATCTCATTCCACTACCTCCCAAAGATGACGTGGGGACTGAGGACAAGAACCATGTTCGGGAGGATCCACCCTCGAAACCAGCGATCCATTCTACTCCCCTTAGTCCCAACATCGCGGCGGAGACTTTGGGGACCTCGGTTGGGGGGTTTTCTACCGAGGACCAAGAGGAGGGCAGAAAAAGGAAAGGCAAAAACATCCCCGATGAGGTCCTTGAAGTCAGCAACTCTGAAGGCGATGATGCGGAGCTACCACCAAGTTTGTCCCTTAGCCATTCTTCTATGAGTTTGGGAATTTTTGGTGTTTTAGATCTTATAGACGAGTGGCTAAGGGATAATGTACTGATAGAACTTCGGTGGGACATTGCAGGCGAAGCAGTGCAGGCTCCCTAGGTGGAAGATCACGCCCGTAAGAGGGCCATTCGGGATGCCAAAATCCCGAATGGAAAGATCCTGATGGAGCCCTTCTGGTCGTTCTCGGAGAACACGAACATGTTCTTTGAGGATAGCCAGAAGATGGCTCCTCAAATGGTGACTGGAGTCAACATACACGCCACTTTTTAGTCTCTGACTTAAGAGTGCCCGAATGAGGAGATCTTCTCCGTGAGGGTGAATGAGCTGGCTGCCCAGGTAAACTCCTACCCTTTTGATACTTAGTGATTTTTTTTGTTTGCCTTATGTTCCTTACTCAGGATCTCTCTTTTGCAGCTCTTGGCATACATGGGGTACTATCGGGCTTGGGCAGCCAAGCAAACTTTGCTTTAGACTCTCTTTGAGGAGTCTCTGGCGTAGGCCAAGGAACTCTTGGCTAGCTTTGTCATTAAGTACGACGAGCTAAATAAAATAGCCAAGGAGGATCTTGTTGGGTTTCGGGAGCCAAAACAAATCCCTCCGCATGATATGTGACATACCCAATGACCTCCTTCAAGTTCACTCAGTTACGAGCAACAAAGGAAAGTATCAAAGTATGTGACTCACATGTAGGGAACCTTGATGATCTTAGGTCGAAGGACTACATATACCATGATCACTATGAGAATCACTTATGACACTCATATAACGATCCATGTAGTGTTCTCATGGTGGGTCGGTCCAGTACACAAGTTCTCCAACTTGTACCCATATGTAGACTACATATCTCATATTAGTCTCCACATATGCTAGTCGTTATGTATTATTGCAACCCGCTCCACAATAATACTAGACTAGGGACGTTTAAGAATATCATTATTCTAGGGTTACAATTATGTTTATTACGTTACGCAGAAACAAAACAACAAACATAATTGCTGGATTAATGCCTTAATAAAATATCATGACTCAATGTGCAAAAAATACAATCATCTCATGATTGGCCTTTTGGGCACAACACTAACAATCTCCCACTTGCACTAAAAGCCAATCATCCATGTATCTAATACCGATGGACCTAGAATGGCTATCATGCTTCTGCTGCGTAAGGGGCTTTGTCAGTGGATCAGCAATGTTGCTATCTGTCGAAGTCCTGCATATCCTTACATCACCCCTCTCGATGATCTCCCTGATGAGATGATAGCGTCGGAGTATGTGTTTGGATCGCTGGTGAGATCGAGGTTCCTTAGCCTGTGCGATTGCTCCATTGTTGTCACAATAGAGCTCTATCGGGTCGGCAATGCTTGGAACCACTCCAAGTTCAGTGATGAACTTCTTGATCCAAACTGCCTCCTTCGCAGCATCAGAGGCGGCAATGTACTCAGATTCTGTTGTAGAGTCAGCTACTGTCTCTTGCTTTGAACTCTTCCAGCTCACAGCACCACCACCAATACAAAACACATAACCAGATTGCGATCTAAAATCATCCTTATCGGATTGGAAGCTTGCATCGGTGTAACCCCTTACAACGAGCTCATCTTCACCTCCAAAGACCAAGAATGCATCCTTAGTCCTTCGTAAGTACTTAAGGATGTTCTTAACAGCTGTCCAGTGACTCTCACCGGGGTTCGATTGGTACCTACTCGTCATGCTCAAAGCATATGAGACATCGGGATGAGTACATATCATGGCATACATGATAGATCCAATTGCTGAGGCATATGGAATCTTACTCATGCGCTCTCTCTCCTCGGTCGTACTCGGACACTGAGATCTAGAAAGAGTGATACCATGTGACATGGGCAAGAATCCTTTCTTGGAATCTTGCATGCTAAACCTCTTTAGCACCTTGTCAATATATGTACTTTGACTTAGGCCAAGAAGCTTTCTAGATCTATCTCTATAGATCCTGATGCCTAACACATAGGCTGCTTCACCCAAGTCCTTCATAGAGAAACATTTCCCTAGCCAAGTCTTCACAGACTGTAGCTCAGGAATGTCATTCCCGATGAGTAGTATGTCATCTACATACAACACCAAGAAGACAATAGCGCTCCCACTAACCTTCTTGTAGACACAAGGTTCATCTTCATTTTTGATAAAACCAAACTCTTTGATTGCATCATCAAAATGAAGATTCCAACTTCGAGAAGCTTGCTTCAGTCCATAAATGGACCTTTGCAACTTGCACACTTTATTGGCATTCTCAGGAGTGACAAAACCCTCAGGTTGTGTCATGTACACATCCTCAAGTAGCTTTCCATTTAGGAATGCAGTTTTGACATCCATTTGCCATATCTCATAATCATAGTGTGCAGCAATAGCAAACAAAATTCGGATGGATTTAAGCATAGCAACTGGTGAAAAAGTTTCATCATAGTCAATACCATGAATTTGCTTGAAACCTTTTGCAACCAATCGTCCCTTAAAGGTAATCACATTACCATCCATGTCAGTTTTCTTCTTGAAAACCCATTTGCACCCTATGGGTTTTACCCCTTCAGGTGGGTCAACCAAAGTCCATACTTGGTTTTCATACATGGATTCCATCTCGGATTTCATGGCCACTAGCCACTTCTCAGAGTCAGGCCCCGACATAGCTTGTTGGTAGGTTGTGGGCTCATCCTGATCCATGAGCATCACATCACCAGTGTGAGTCACGAGAAATCCATATCTCTCAGGCTCACGCCGAATCCTACCAGACCTACGTGGGCTCTGTGCTACAGGAACAGACTCTTGAACCACAACATCTTGTGGTGTCTGTTCAGGTTCCATTTCAGGTTCGATGTCTCCTTGTTGTTCTTGAATTTCTTCAAGTTCTACTTTCCTCCCACTAGTTCCTTTAGAGATAAACTCTTTCTCTAAAAAGACACCAGTTCGAGCAACAAACACTTTTTGCTCAGAAGGATTGTAGAAATAGTAACCCTTTGTTTCTTTGGGATACCCAACAAAAAGGCATTTTTGAGATTTGGGCCCTAGTTTGTCAGAGGATTGACGTTTCACATAAGCGTCACAGCCCCAAATCTTCATAAAAGACAAATTGGGACGCCTCCCACTCCATATCTCATATGGTGTCTTTTGAACCGATTTAGATGGAACTCGGTTTAGTGTAAAAGCGGCTGTCTCTAGAGCATGTCCCCAAAAGGAGTTTGGAAGGTCAGCTTGACTCATCATAGAGCGAACCATGTCTAACAGAGTTCGATTTCTCCTTTCAGATACACCATTCCATTGAGGTGTACCTGGTGGAGTGAGTTGTGATACTATACCACACTCCTTCAGATAGTCAAGGAATTCTCGATCCAAGTACTCTCCACCTCGATCTGATCGAAGCACTTTGATACTCTTCCCGAGTTGATTCTCTACTTCATTCTTGAATTCTTTGAACTTTTCAAAGGATTCTGACTTGTGTCTCATAAGATACACATAGCCATATCTGCTGAAGTCATCAGTGAAAGTAATGAAGTATTGGAAACCTCCTCTAGCTTGTGTAGACATAGGGCCACATACATCACTATGTATGAGTCCTAGTAAGTCATTAGCCCTTTCACTTTGCCCTGTGAATGGGGCTTTGGTCATCTTGCCCAACAAACATGACTCACATGTCTCATATGATTCAAAATCAAATGAGTCCAAGAGTCCATCCTTATGGAGCTTGGATATGCGGGTCTCATTTATATGGCCCAAGCGACAGTGCCAGAGATAGGTCGGGTTTGAATCATTTAATCTGACCTTCTTGGTATTCACATTATAGATTGGATCTTCGAGGTCTAGAACATACAACCCATTGCTAAGTTGAGCACTACCATAAAAGATTTCATTCAAATAAATAGAACAACATTTGTCCTTTATTATAAATGAAAAACCTTTCTTGTCCAAACAAGAAACAGAAATCAAATTTCTACTAATAGTAGGCACAAAGTAGCAGTTGTCTAATTCTAAAACTAATCCACTAGGTAAAGTGAGAACATAAGTCCCTACGGCTAAGGCAGCAACCCTTGCTCCATTTCCAACACGTAGGTCCACTTCACCTCGGGCCAATCTTCTACTTCTACTTAGATCCTGCACATTTGCACAAATGTGAGATCCACATCCAGTATCCAATACCCAAGATGAGGAAGTAGAAAAGTTAGCCTCTATAACAAAAATACCTGAAGTGGAAGTCTTACTTCCCTTTTCCTTAGCAAGTTCTTCAAGATAGAGCTTGCAATTGCGCTTCCAGTGTCCAGGTTGCTTACAATGGAAGCACTCCCCTTCCTTTGCCACACCACCCTTTGGTTTCAGTGCAGCTGAAGAAGAATTAGCATTGGACTTTCCATTAGCTTTATCCTTCTTCTTGTTGGCTTTTCCCTTTCCCTTGCCCTTTTGAACCATCAAAATGGGCTTAGCCTTCTTAAGGTTTTGCTCAGCAGTTCTCAACATGTTGAGCAATTCAGGGAAGGGACTTGTCAAGGTCGTTCATGTTATAGTTCATGACGAACTGACTGTAGCTTTCAGGCAACGATTGCAAGACTACATCAATAGCCAACTCTTTCTGAAGAGCAAATCCCAAATTCTCAAGATTCTCAATGTACCCAATCATCTTGAGCACATGAGGACCCACGGGACTTCCCTCAGACATCTTGCACTGAAACAATGCCTTAGAGGTCTCAAACCTCTCATGCCTAGCTTGCTCTTGGAAAAGCATTTTGAGATGTTCGATCATATCGAACGCCCCCATGTTCTCATGTTGCTTCTGAAGCTCAGATTCCATGGTAATAAGCATGAGGCATGCAACATCCAAAGCATCATCAGAATGCCTCTTGTGAGCATCCCTTTCAGCTCTTGGAGCAGTGGCAGCAGGCTCATTCGGAATGGGCTGCTCTAGGACATAAGCCTTTCTCTCTTGTTTGAGGACTATCCTCAAGTTTCGGTACCATTTGAGAAAGTTGGTCCCATTCAGTTTTTCCTTCTCAAGGATCGATCGCAACGAAAGTGTCGATGTGTTTTGTGCCATGGTTATCTACAACAGTAAATATGCAGTGTAAGAGTCATGTATTTTAATTCATTTAATAAGGACTTTTATTAAACGATACTCCCACTATTTTCCTCAAAATAATAACCCTCGATATTATTTCGGAACACCTCGGCGCTAAGGTATTCTAGTGGGCCAAGATCCATATTTGACCACAACCTGAGTCAGCTTTGGCTTTTCTCTCAAGTTACAGCTATTTAGGTAGGCAACTCCTTGCCAATTGCATCTTATGCAACTCTTGGATAGTTGGGTGAACAACACTTGTCCAAGCTCATCTCATGAACTTAAGCCCAACTCTATGCCTCTAAGTCCCTAATCCTATTAGGATGACTTAGTTAAGTCGAACCCAAAGTTAGCAAGTTTGGATATCACTATTATCCCATCGCGCCTTACCAAGATGAACATAGGTGCTTTGCTTTGGCAAACCCACCTAATGTTGATCAAAGTCTTGACGAGTGCCAACATTTGGAAGGCATCACATTTAATGACTTAATATTTGTTTGAGGGATTTTTTCTTTTGATCTCACCAATTTGTTATCTCCGGTTGTTTTATACATGCATCACATACAAATATAAAACATGCATCTCATGCTTACAAGAAATAAACGTGACATGGTTATAGCCCAAACTATGCGATATTCTCAAGCCAATGAGAATATCATAAAAGCCTAAGAAAAGAAAAGAGTCTTCACAAGCTCCTTCTCTTCCTTTCTTGGTTGCCCTTTTGTTGTCACCTCCTTGGACATACCACCTTGGATGATCCCATAATGCACCATTACATCAATAATAGAAACCTCGAGTTACATTCGAGGGGAGTAAGGTGAGAAGAGAATGTACAATGAGAGTGATAAGAAAAGGCACGACTCGCAGGCCGTATTTACAAGTACAACCAATCAAGGGCTATAACCATGCACCATGCTTCAAACACCAATCAGCATATCATGTCAAATCTCATTCAACAAAGATGCATGCCAATTTTTGCGCGTTGATTAACCAGTTTTTATTTATGTGGCGCTTCGCATACGGCGGTCCCGCTGGCCGGTCAGCGGGCGGTGGTTCCGCTGACCGGTCAGCGGACGGGGTCAAGGGGAGCCGCCCTTGCGGGGGGCGTGGGGGGCAGCGCCCCCCGGCACAAAAAATTGTCTTACAATTGCTTAGCCCGAAATCTTCCTATTTCGGAGCAAAGTAGGCACCCGAGACTCCTCCATTCGAGCCACCAAAAATACCTTACTTTCGGTGCCCGAACAGGCCGAATCCGAACAAAGCTAGGGTTTTTGCAACTATTGCAAGAATCCTAATCCATATAGGTATCTCATACCATTCAATTTCGGGTTAATCTCATTAACCAATTTAGTGTCGTTTCTTCATATATCGTCATATGTTCATTACGACTTTCCGGTTTCATGCATCATGAATCAATCTAATTAATCATGGCCGAAAAGCAACCGAACACATAAGCATCATGCGATTCAACACTCAATCCCGATTTAGGGTTTCACCAGTAGCTCTGATACCACTGTTGGGTTTTCGGGAGCCAAACAGCGCAGTGGAATTTAACCGAAACCCTCCAGGATCCAAGTGAAACGGGGTAAACCGGGTGTTCAAAAATTTTCATACCTAATTTTCGGTTGAGATCTCTCACTCAACTGTAGAGTTGAATCACAAAACCTGAACAGTTGACGTGTTCAAGCTCTCTATGGTATCCACACGAGCCTCTCGGGATCACCACGCTTCCACCACGTCCCGGCAGATGCGTTTCTCTTGCGCTCGCAGTGCTAGCTTGCGTCCTCCAAGGAATTGCAAGAGAAGAGTGCGGCTGTCCTTTTTGGGAGGCTAGGGCAAGGAGACCTGCGAATTTCTCACTTAAAAGTTGTATTTATAGTGAGACTCAACTTCCAGGCCTAATGGGTTTCAAAGCCCTAATCCAATTAGGATTTAATTTCGGGCTTAATAATGGCTCAACTCTTGGCCCATTATTAATACGAAATTATTGTGAAACCATAACCCAAATAATTAGCTCATGATTGGCTTTTTGGGCACAATACTAACAGATCTGGCCAATCTTCGAGAGGAGATGCTCAAAAGGCAAGGGGAGCTTATCCAAGACTTCTCTGTGAAGCTTTTAGACCTCAGAGCAAGGTTGATAGCCATAAACTCGACCAACGAGGTTCTTCATAAAGAGAGAGAAGATGCTGCCGCCCAAGTGGCGAAGGCCTTCAATCTCAACTTTAAGCTTCAGGCCGAGGTTGACAGGTTGAAGAATAAGGGAAAGAAGAAGAAGAAGAAGCAAGAGAAGGAGATTGTGAAGGTTTGGAAAGATCTGGAGGATTTGGACATGGAGAAGACTAAGTCCGACCAAGCAACCAAAGGTCTTATCAGGACGGCTTCTGCCTCGCCCGTCACCAAGTCTTATTAAGATTTCTAGATCTTAACCTCTCCTTCTTCGGTGGCCATGGATATCCCCGAAAGGCCATCTTGGCAGTGGTCAAAGGTGGAGTTCCTCAACCTCCCAACTATTCCACCTTCGGCCCATAGATCCACTGATAAAGATTCCAAAGGTTTGGAGGCCAAGGATGGTGAGGAACCGGTGGATGCCTAGGATCATGAATAGGCCTCATTTTTCTTCTTTGCCTTCTATAATCCATCTGCAGTATTATTTTATCAGTGTTAATAAAAGTTGCTTTCTTCAAACTCTGTTGTATTTGGTCAGTACTTCTTCAGAAAGCACCATCTTTTGCAAAACTTAACCTTTGTTCGAATCATGCCTGATTAATGTTTTTTATAAAAAGGTACGGTTCGGCAATATACACGCTCGGATGACCAGCTTCGGCATTCATAGCATTTGTTTTTGAAAAATTTTCCAGGTTCCAGCCATGTACTTGGGTTAATTCTCCTTTGGGAACTATGTTCGATCGAGGGAAACGCCTATCTTCGGGAATAACCATCCTCGGTCATGCTTCCTTGGTGTTTTTGCATGACTAAAATTTTTTTTTTCCAAGTATGCATCTAGGCACTTTTAGGGGATAAACGCCTTTGGTACCAATTATTGTCGTACGTTTGCCGAAGGTTGGTCATTTTTACGAGCTTATCACTTCGGCGTAACCATGTTCGGCCATCCGGCTAAGCATCGGATGTTGTCGTTGTTCGGCAGCGGGTATGTTCGAGATTTATTTGCTCAGATGCCTTTGGAAGAAGTCTCATTACACCATGTTCGGTTAATTGCCTGCAGGGAGAATAATACAATTTTTCCTTTTCCCCAGAAAATTCTAAGTATAGAATCTTATTAAAGAATCCAAATGCCATGTATTTTTCAATTATCCACCCTCAGTGTCACCGAGCTTGTACAGTCCTGGTCAAATTTCTTGGTGAACCAAATAGGGCCCCTCCCAGTTTGCGTGAAGTGCTCCATGCGATGGTCTTCGGGGTCCGAACTTGGCTTTTTGGAGAATGAGGTTTCCCTTTTTGATTCCATTTCATTTTACATGTAACTTGGTGGTGACGGCTACTCTCTGCTGGAAAGCTTTTCTTCTCAGCTCGGCCATTTCTCTTTGTTCGTCAATGAGGTCCAATTTGGTCTTTAATCCAAGGTCATTTCCTTCTTCATCAAACACCTGTACCCTAACCGATGGCTAGATGATTTCTACGGGAATAATGGCCTCTAAACCGAATACGAGTAAGAAGGGTGTTTCATCCGTGGCTCTCCTTGGGGTGGTTCGGTAGCTCCACAACACGCTCAGGAGCTCTCCTGGCCATTTTCCTTTTGCTTCTTTTAGCCTCTTCTTCAGGCCATCCTTTATTGTCCAGTTGGACACTTCAACTTGCCCATTACTTTGAGGATGGGCCACCGGGGTGAAGTACATTTTAATTCCAAGGTCAGTTATGAATTCCTGGAACCCTTTATCGGTGAATTGGGAGCCGTTATCGGCCACTATTACCCTTGGGATGCTGAATCTACATATGATGGTTTTCCAGATGAATCTTTGTATATCCTTTGCTGATATCGCTACTAAGGGCTCTGCCTCAATCCATTTGGTGAAGTAGTCTATGGCGATTACACAAAATTTGACCCTTCCGGGAGCAGTTAGGAGAAGCCCAATGAGGTCAATGCCCCATACGGTGAAGGGATAGGGATAGTTGGCGGAAGTTATCTTCTTCGAGGGTAGTTTCTGGACAGGAGCGTGCCTTTGGCAATTATTGCACTTTTGGATGAACTACCTTGCGTCCTTCCTCAGAGTGGGCCAGAAATACCCTTGCCGAAGGAGGACTCTGGCAAGGGCATCAGTTCCTATGTGCAAACCACAGGCTCCCTCATGGACTTCTTTGACGATCGCTTCGAGATCCTTTTCACCAATACACCTTTGTAATGGGGTGGCGTATCCTTGTCGGTACATTTCTTCCCCTATCAGGAAGTATCTTCCTGATCGTTTTCGCACTTTGGCTGCTTCAAGGGAGTCCTTGGGGAGTTTCATGGTTGAGAGGTATTTTTTCATAGGGTCCTTCCACCCTTTTCCCGTGGTTGTTATGCAGATTACCGCTATACTTGGATGGTGTAGTACTTTTGTTGACTCTCTTGACTTGGCCAGTGCGTCAGTCTCCATGTTATCTCGCTGAGGTACATTTTCTATGTGCACTGTGTCGAATTCTTGGATGAGTTCTTTAATGAGGTTTTGATATTTTGCCAAGGTTGGATCCTTTGCGCCATATAACCCTACCACCCGTCGGACCACTAGCTGAGAATCACTGCGGGCCTTTTGATTTCTCACACCCACCCTCTTTGCCAACTGTAAGCCTGCTATGAGGGCTTCATATTTGGTGATATTGTTGGTGTCATTGAACCCAAATTTGATAGCCTTTGTGGCCTCCATTCCTTCAGGACCTCGGAGGACTACTCCAGCTCCCTGGTGTTTGGAACCCTACGCTCCATCGACAAATAGCGTCCACTCAGGTTCAACTTTTACGAGCTCTTCCTAGGTATCTCTGGTTTTTGGGACCTCGGTGATGAAGTCGGCTAATGCTTGGGCCTTTATGGCCTTTCTTGGCTCATAGGTGATGTCATATTCACCGAGCTCAATGTACCATTTTGACAGTCTTCTAGAGTGATTAACCCTCCTCATGATATCCCAAAGAGGTAGGTTACTTCAGACACTAATAGGGTGTGCTTGGAAGTAAGGTCGTAACCTTCTACTTCCCAATACTAAGGCATAAATGGCCTTTTATAGAAGAGGGTACCTGACCTCGGCTCCATGTAGTGACTTACTTACATAGTATACCAACCACTGTCTCCCTCCCTCTTCCTTTACAAGCACCGACCTTACTTCTTTTTCGCTGACAGCGAGTTAAAGGATGAGGGGTTCTCTATCTTTCGGCTGCCAAAGTGTCGGCAGGTGGTTTAAGTAGGTTTTCAGCTCATCCCAAGCTTTTTGGCAATCTTCGCTCCAAGGGTGCTCTTCAGAACTGAAGGTACCGTCATTTTTTGCAACTTTGGTGAGCACTTTGAAGAACGATCGGCCCCAATCCCCATATATGGAGATGAACCTACTAAGAGTAGTGATTCTCCCAATTAGCCTTTGCACATCCTTAACTGTTGTAGGAGTTTGGAATCCTAGCAGGGCCTTGACTTTTTCCGAATTGGCATCAATTCCTCTTTCTGACACCATGAATCCGAGGAACTTGCCTGCATTTACTCCAAACACGCACTTCTCTGGGTTTAGACGAATTCTAAATTCCTGAAGTTGGTGGTATGTTTCTGTTAAGTCTTCAATATGACCGCTAGGCAATTTGCTCTTAACTATCATATCGTCGACATATACTTCCATATTCCTCCCGATCTAGGTGTCGAACACCCTGTTGATTAGCCTTTGGTATGTGGCACCCGCATTCTTTAGACCGACGGGCATTCTAATGTAATAGTAAGTCCCAACTTTAGTGATGAAAGTAGTTTTCCTTTCATCTTCGGGATCCATCCAAATTTGGTGGTATCCACTGATGGCATCGAGGAAACTAAGTAGGCCATATTCAGTAGTAGAGTCCACCAACTTATCTATTGGTGGTAAAGGATAAGAATCCTTAGGGTAAGCATCGTTTATGTTTCAGAAATCGATGCACATTCGGAGCTTATCACTCTTTTCTTTTGTAGCAATGACAACATTGCTAAGCCATTCGGGGTACTTGACCTCCCTTATTATGCTTGTTTCCATTAAGCACTGTACTTCAGTTTTGATGAAGTTGTTCTTATGTGCCAAGAGGCTTCGCTTTTTTTGTCGAACGGGCTTGCCTCTTGGCATACCTTAAGACTATGTTGGATTATGTGAGGGTTTACCCCAGGCATGTCCTTTGGCAGGTAGGCAAAAAGATCTTTGTTCATTAACAGAAAAGATACAAATTTTCCCTTGTCACCTTCGCCCAGTTTCTTCCCCACTTGGGTACTTCGGCCAGGGACAAGTTCTAAATCTTTTGTTTATATTTTTTTGAGGTCTACTATTTCTTCAACCTTTGCCTCTTCTCCGAGCACAGCCTTTGCTCCTGAAGTCTGTGTGTGGATCTTTGTTGGGCCCTGTTTTGCCTTCACAAAAACCTTCCTCACTTCACCTTGGTCGATGAAGATCTCAGCATCTCCATCCTTTGTTGTGAAGGTGAAAGTCAAGTATTTCACATATGGACGGATGTGGAGATTCCCTTGCATCTGCCTTCTGAGGATTGCATTATATGAAGAAGGGACATCTATGACGATTAACCTTGTCATTGTGGAAGCAAAGAGCTGACCTTTGTTTTGCAATGAAGTTCCTCTTAGCATCAAAGGTAGGTTGATCCATCCAAGGGCAGGGAGTTCAGACGGACTTACCCCGAAGATAGAGGAGGTGACAGGCTTGAGATCACCTTTCATGATACCCAAACTCGGCAGCAAATGGGAGAATAAGACGTCGACATTGGAACCATCATCGACGAGTACTCTTTTAACATCCCAACTCCCTATCCTTGCCATGATCACGAGTGGGTCATCATGAGGAAACATCACAGTGGATCCATCCTTCTGAACAAGCTTGTTCGACTGGTGACCGAACTCCATGACCGAGATTTTCTTCATCTTTCTATTCCTTTCAACCAATGGTATCCTAGTGGCAATCATCTGGATTACTCCTACTGGTGGTGGTGGATGCCTCTTGGGGCTTTGATTCCGACGTCTGTCGGAATCATAGTCATCATCATCTCCTTTCCTTTCCTCTTCCCTTCTCCCCTTCGGGGAGGGCATCCGCAGGTAGTGCTGAAGTTGGCCCTACTTTATTAGAGACTCGATGTACTTCCTTAACTGGAAGCAATCCTCTGTGTCATGCCCATGGTCTTGATGGTACTGGCAGAATTGTTTCATATTTTTCTTGTTTTCCGAAGTCATGTCCTTCGAACGCTGAATTGGATTGCCTTGCCTTTCCATGGCCAGTAGTATGTCTGTTCTGGAGGTGTTCAGCGGAGTGAATGACATGGGTTTTTTCCCCTTCAACTTTTGAGGTCTTCCCCCACCTTCGGTTGAATACCGAGGTTGATGATTCTGACCTTCGGGATGACGATGATCATACTTTGGTCCCCCCATTCTCAGCTTTTCGGATGCCATGTGCTGCTTCGCTCTTCGGTAGAATTCTCCTAGGGTGTCTGGGGGATCCTTGGAGAATTCATAGAAAAGCTGGGAGTCCCTTCGAAGTCCCCTAATCATTGCGAGGACATGAATTTTAGGGTGGAAGTTTGGCATGCTTAAAGCCTTTCGGTTGAACCTTTCGACATAGTCCCAAATGGTCTCCCCATCCTTTTGGGTTATGTCAAACATCTGGACGGGCATCTTCGCCGTCAGCCTGCTCTTGATGAACTATTGAGTAAATATGATGAACAACTCCTGGAAACCCATTATGGTTTCGGGGGCCAGGGAGTTGTGCCAGGCTATCACTGGTCCTGAAAGGGTGACTTTAAAGCATTTGCAGAGGGTGGCATCATCAGCACCGTGCAACACCATGCTACGCCTATACTTTGTGAGGTTGGCTTGGGGGTCACTTTGCCCATCATACATCTCCAAGCATGGCACCAAGAAGTCGCTTGGCATAGGTGCCTCAACTATCACTCAGATGAAGGGTTACTCTTCTCCGGTAAAGGTTTCCGACAACCTTGACCAGACAAGCTTCCGAGCCATCTCCCTTTCCACTTTCTCCAACCTCTCTAGGATCTTTTCTATAAGGATGGTGGTGCTAGGCTCTTCTCTCTACCTGGAGACCTCCGGCAACGAAGAACGATGCCTCCTTTTCAGGGAATAACTTCAGCGACGTGGAGATTGTGATTTCTCCTCCGGTGATGAACTTTGCCGGCGGGAAGTTTTGGCCCCTTTCGACAACGTTTCTCCAGTACGTCAGCCTCTAGGAGGTACATCATCTGCCGAAGATTCATCATGGAAGTCTCCACTCCCTAAGCTCTGATGAGTGGACTTTGGGCTTTTCTCCCGATGCGGAGTTGGTGAGGATGCCCTTCGGCCCGAATGTGGTTGAGACCACCTTTGGTCCAACTGTTCCATCATTTAGCCACAACAGAGCGTTGAAAATCACGTAGGAAGGTCATCGTGATCGTTACAGGGTGTTCGTCCTCAGGCAAAGAAGTCTCTACTATTGCTAGGTCGTCGGTTGATTCTCCAGTGCGAATGGGGATTTCAGGAGTCCCTTATCCTTAGAATGCCGAGTCTTAACAACGACTACATGAGGGTGAGTTCCCATAGACGGCGCCAAATGATGCCCATTTGCATCTTTGTTGTACAACATAATGGCCTGAAGTATGGACTTCCAGTGTGAAAGTACCTGAAATGCTCAAAAGAACAAGGGTTAGGAGCTCCCCGTAATGTATTTCCAAGGGAGAAGCCTCCGACGCCCAAGTCAGTATTTGGTAAGTAAGGACTAGAGAGTGGAGAGTAATAGAGTGGAGAGAGTTGTGTATATATCCCCCTTTACGAAGGTTGTTCTCCAAGTATTTATAGGAGAGTGTTGGGGGAAGTTCGTTTGACATAGGTTGCTCAGATCATGACACGTGTTCGGTCGGGTGTGATCTATATCTTCGGGGATGGGGGACCTCCAGCTAGTCGTAGGCTGTTCTGCCCAATAGTCAGGGCCGTGGGAGGTCTGTGTGTCAAGGGCGTGTGAGAGGTCTTTGTGTCAGAGGCTTCTTAACCATTTTTTTCTTACTTCCGTAAGACCCCTTCAGGGAACAAGAGCCCTTCGGAATAGGAGGCCCCCTTCGGCTAGATGTCATCACCGAGGGCTGTCAGGATAAGTTCTACGGTGGAGCGGGGCACCTTCGGGAGAAGCTCTACCTCACCGAGGATGAAGGTTTACCAAGGTTAGAGGGTCAAGGACTACGTACCTTCTTTTTCCGTGGTTGTCGCTAGTCTAATCCAAAGGTAATGCTTGACTTTTACTGAGGGTTGTGCTCGTTAGAGCTTAGGAGTTCAGAGTGTAATAGCCCTTTGGCTATCAAATAAGAAGTCCAATAATATACTAGCTATGAGCTAGCAATTATAAAGAGAATGAAAACCATGTACGTGCTTCTGATGAGGATAAAGACCTGTGGTTCTCTTATTAATAGGACTAGGAAGGAAATTAGAGGCAAAGTGTTTCAATGTGACCCTTGAATGTGCCGGTTATATATTTGAGGTCTAGTGGTTGGGAGCTCACCATTTAGGAGGGAGATAGCCTATGGGGACCTCTAACATGGGATGATCACTAGCTCTGAAAAGTGAATAGATCCTATGTCACAACTATGTATACATTTTATACATTAGGTCCTATGGTGTTTGTTTGTAGGTACATAAAATCTTATTGAGTATTCATAGGATACTCAACCTTTTCAATTATGTGTAGGTAATCTGGATATGGTGCCTGGCAACCGTAACATTGTTTGCTCAGAAGGGGCAAGATAGTAGACATTAGACACAAAGCCACTAAAAGTAGTCAGACACCATGGGCAATGCAGTACTAAAAGTTGCACGATATAAGCCTATAGTATGGATCTTGTACTAGGATGCTTCTGTTGTATAAGGTCTTGTATGTCTTAGAGAGTGGATGCCTCTAGTAACATTGTCTCTAGTTGAATGAAGAAACTTGCATATACTAGTCCACATGGTATGGAACATGTGTGAAGGATAGTTACTTAAATGTGGTTAAAGGAAATATATGTTTTATGCTTTGCCACTATTTTAATATTTTTTTAAGTGCTAGCTAGCCATGTTTTCTATTATATATCATGTGTTTAAAATGAATATCGAAGCTACTCATCAATGATTATTGTTAGAATTAAGCTAGAAAGCTTAAGAACGTGTGCATGTTTTATTGAACCACTGAACAACAAAATGGTAATGCAAGTAATGAATTGAACTTCCACATTGTAATGGCTTAATGAGGAGCCATTAGATCCTAGGAGGCCGCACTCTAAATGTGAGTGCGGTGGGTCTTATAGTACCCAGGTAAGGAAGTGGATGCCTCACCTCGATGGTGATTCCCTAAGAGGTATCGTCCTTAAGGAAAGGTAGTCACTCCAAGACCCACTAATGAAGATCTTCTTGTCTTTGAGCATTGACTCCCTTCAATGGACAACACATAAGGGGTAAAAAGGATTTCTTCAAACATCTCTTTCATGACAATAAGCTTTCATCGAGCGTCTTTTTGTTCAGGCATCAATGCCTTGCAATGGAAGTAGGCATCTATTTTGTCCCATGAAAAGTGGGTCATTAGGAGGACTCTTTAGGCTTGCTAGGCACAACCCAAAATTGTGATGCCCTAGAAGAAAGGCCACTTGAGATGAAAGGGTCGAGCAAGGCAAAGTGGGGGCTCTTCATGGAGGAAGGAGATGCCCTTCCCTTTTTTAACATACAAGGGCTTGAAAGTGTTCTCTACAAGGAACAAAAAAAAAAGGGAAAGAAGTTTGAATTTTTTCAATGGAAATTGAAGAAGAAGAAGAAAATCAAGATATTAAAATCCCTACCAAGAATAGTCTAATCTGGCCATGATTCAGTTTAAGGCATTTGTAAGCTCATTGTCCTATGTAGTTTCTCCAGCCATGTTATTAAAAGTTTCAAAGCTCCACACACTCTTTAATGTGTTTACTCTCAATAATATAACTCACACTCAAAATTTTCTTATTGGATGGTTGATACTAGACCTGATTCTCAAATTCTAAGTGAACTAAGCTTAAAGCACAATGAAACCTAGATCCTTAGGAAAAAGTGAATGGGACTTTTGAAGAAGTTAGAGAGAAATAAAGGTTGGGGGTGATTTTTGAAAAACTTTGTAAAAAGCATTATTAATTGGGGTGCACATAACAAGGTTTTTTCTTGTCGGGACCCAATTCACCCCCACCCGAAACCTCTTTAATAGGTTGGAGATCAATTAGTTACTTTGAGTCACTTAGATAATTTTTATTACCCAGTTGGTTTCATAAGGTGAATTGGGCTTTGACCCACAGGATTCTTAACCCCAATTTGTTATTTACTTAAGTCGTAGTCTTAAGCTTTTGAAGATCTAACAAGTGATGGGTTTCGGGAGCCAAACAGCGCAGCGGAATTTAACTGAAACCCTCAAGGATCCAAGTGAAACGGGGTAAACCGGGTGTTCAAAAAATTTTCATACCTAATTTTCGGTTGAGATCTCTCACTCAACTATAGAGTCGAATCACAAAACCTGAACAGTTGATGTGTTCAGGCTCTTTATGGTATCCACACGAGCCTCTCAGGATCACCACGCTTCCACCACGTCCCGGTAGATGCGTTTCTCTTGCGCTCGCAGTGCTTGTGTTCTCCAAGGAATTGCAAGAGAAGAGTGTGGCTGTCCTTTTGGGAGGCTAGGGCAAGGAGACCTGCGAATTTCTCACTTAAAAGTTGTATTTATAGTGAGACTCAACTTCTAGGCCTAATGGGTTTCAAAGCCCTAATCCAATTAGGATTTAATTTCGGGCTTAATAATGGCTTAACTCTTGGGCCCATTATTAATACAAAATTAAAGTGAAACCATAACCCAAATAAGTCATATCTAGCATGTGTAGACATAGGGCCACATACATCACTATGTATGAGTCCTAGTAAGTCATAAGCTCTTTCACTTTGCCCTGTGAATGGGGCTTTGGTAATCTTGCCCAACAAACATGACTCACATGTCCCATATGATTCAAAATCAAATGAGTCCAAGAGTCCATCCTTATGGAGCTTGGATATGCGGGTCTCATTTATATGGCCCAAGCGACAGTGCCAGAGATAGGTCGGTTCGAATTATTTAATCTGACCTTCTTGGTATTCACATTATAGATTGGATCCTCGAGGTCTAGAACATACAACCCATTGCTATGTTGAGAACTACCATAAAAGATTTCATTCAAATAAATAGAACAACATTTGTCCTTTATTATAAATGAAAAACCTTTCTTGTCCAAACAAGAAACAGAAATCAAATTTTTACTAATAGTAGCCACAAAGTAGCAGTTGTCTAATTCTAAAACTAATCCACTAGGTAAAGTGAGAACATAAGTCCCTACGGCTAAGGCAGCAACCCTTACTCCTTTTCCAACACGTAGGTCGACTTCACCTCGGGCCAATCTTCTACTTCTACTTAGATCCTGCACAATTGCACAAATGTGAGATCCACATCCAGTATCCAATACCCAAGATAAGGAAGTAGAAAAGTTAGCCTCTATAATGAAAATACCTGAAGTGGAAGTCTTACTTCCCTTTTCCTTAGCAAGTTCTTCAAGATCGAGCTTACAGTTATGCTTCCAGTGTCCAGGTTGCTTACAATGGAAGCACTCCCCTTCCTTTGCCGCACCACCCTTTGGTTTCAGTGCAGCTGAAGAAGAACTAGCATTGGACTTTCCATTAGCTTTATCCTTCTTCTTGTTGGCTTTTCCCTTTCCCTTGCCCTTTTGAACCATCAAAATGAGCTTAGCCTTCTTAAGGTTTTGCTCAGCAATTCTCAACATGTTGAGCAATTCAGGAAGGGACTTGTCAAGGTCGTTCAGGTTATAGTTCATGACGAACTGACTGTAGCTTTCAGGCAACGATTGCAAGACTACATCGATAGCCAACCCTTTCTGAAGAGAAAATCCCAAATTCTCAAGATTCTCAATGTACCCAATCATCTTGAGCACATGAGGACCCACGGGACTTCCCTCAGACATCTTGCACTGAAACAATGCCTTAGAGGTCTCAAACCTCTCATGCCTAGCTTGCTCTTGGAAAAGCATTTTGAGATGTTCGATCATATCGAACGCCCCTATGTTCTCATTGTTAGTGTTGTGCCCAAAAAGCCAATCATGAGATGATTGTATTTTTGCACATTGAGTCATGATATTTTATTTAGGCATTAATCCAGAAATTTTTTTTGTTGTTTTGTTTCTGCGTAACGTAATAAACATAATTGTAACCATAGAATAATGATATTCTTAAATGTCCCTAGTCTAGTATTATTGTGGAGCGGGTTGCAATAATACAAAATGACTAGCATGTTGGGTTTCGGGAGCCAAACAGCGCAGCGGAATTTAATCGAAACCCTCCAGGATCCAAGTGAAACGGGGTAAAGCGGGTGTTCGAAAATTTTCATACCTAATTTTCGGTTGAGATCTCTCACTCAACTGTAGAGTCGAATCACAAAACCTGAACAGTTGATGTGTTCAAGCACTCTATGGTATCCACACGAGTCTCTCGGGATCACCACGCTTCCACCATGTCCCGGCAGATGCGTTTCTCTTGCGCTCGCAGTGCTAGCTTGTGTCCTCCAAGGAATTGCAAGAGAAGAGTGCGACTGTCCTTTTGGGAGGCTAGGGCAAGGAGACCTGCGAATTTCTCACTTAAAAGTTGTATTTATAGTGAGACTCAACTTCCAGGCCTAATAGGTTTCAAAGCCCTAATCCAATTAGGATTTAATTTCGGGCTTAATAATGGCTCAACTCTTGGGCCCATTATTAATACGAAATTAAAGTGAAACCATAACCCAAATAATTAGCCCATGCACTTTAATGATCCAAATTGCTTTATGTGTGCGACCCAATAGGCTCTTATCACGTTGGCAATGATCATAAATCACATTTATGATCATAAGCAATGAGCGGTGTCTAGCAACACATCATTGCTACCCAAGCGACAAGATTGTCGATGATTCAACTATACCTTTATTCACCGATATATGCTATTGTCCCTTTGTCCAAGATATCAAGACTAAGCACGAGACATAGAATGTGTCACTCTTGTATAGCCCAATCTTTTGGTTTCTTGATTACCGAGTAGACCAACTTAAACTGATGACATTGATATCATATATCAACTCACCCGAGCATGGCCATGGATTTTTCTAAGTCGTACTCTATCAAGGGGCCCGAAGATCTCACTCCCGTTACATAGGAGGGACAAATCCCATCTTGATCATACAAATCCCTCCGCATGATATGTGACATACCCAATGGCCTCCTTCAAGTTCACTCAATTACGAGTAACAAAGGAAAGTATCAAAGTATGTGACTCACATGTAGGGAACCTTGATGATCTTAGGTTGAAGGATTACATATACCATGATCACTATGAGAATCACTTATGACACTCATATAACGATCCATGTAGTGTTCTCATGGTTGGTCGGTCCAGTACACAAGTTTTCCAACTTGTACCCTTATGTAGACTACATATCTCATATTAGTCTCCACATATACTAGTTGTTATGTATTATTGCAACTCGCTCCATAATAATACTAGACTAGGGACATTTGAGAATATCATTATTCTAGGGTTACAATTATGTTTGTTAAGTTTCGCAGAAACAAAACAACAAACATAATTGCTAGATTAATGCCTTAATAAAATATCATGACTCAATGTGCAAAAATACAATCATCTCATGATTGGCCTTTTGGGCACAACACTAACACATTTCACCCCTCAAGTCTCCATGGCTTCATTTTAGTCACCATAATGCATGATCATTTTGGCACAAATCTTGATTCATGGCTTACATTGCCAAGGTCTATTTAAAATGGCTAAAAATGGTTATTAGCCCATGCATATTTTTGGCATGTTACCAAGATTAATTAACCATATAAATAATGGTATAAATCTTGGTGGAAAATGTAATCATAACCGGCCATTAAATTGAAAAAAAAATTGGTCTAATTCTTCATTTCTCCTCGCACTTTCTTGCATGGCTGAAACTTCTAGTTTAAGTTTCATAGTTTCAATTTCATCACTAGTTCAAGTGTGCATTGTAGTCCTCCAACTTTATTTCATGCCAAAAATATCATAGCCTAGTTTCCATGTACACTTAAGCCCAAACTTTCTTAGGTTTGCACTTATACCTTTATCCTCATTTTCAAACAAGTCCCTCATGTTTTAAATTGGTGTTTCTCTCTATTCTTGACCTCAGCCAAGTACTAAGGGATAGTCCTAACACAGTACTTCAGTGGACCCCTTTGATTTGGCCAAAGTATCTGCTTCCATATTATCTTGTCGAGGTACGCTTTCTATCTGTACCTTGTCAAATTCTTGGATAAGCCTTTTTGCGAGGTCGTGGTACTTTGCCCAGTTCGGATCTTTTGCCCTGTAGTCCCCCACCGTTTGTTAGACCATCAGCTGAGAATCACTGTAGGCCTTCAGATTTCTCACACCAACTCTTTTTGCCAATCGTAAGCCTATTATGAGGGCTTCATACTCGGTGACATTGAAACTGAACTTGATGGACTTTGATGCTTCCATACCTTCAGGTCCCCACAGAATTACTCTGGCTCTTCGATGTTTGGAACTAGAGGCACCATCAACAAAGAGCGTCCACTCAGGTTTGTCACTTCTGAGGCCCTCCAAGGTATCTTCGGCTTTCAGTACTTCGATGATGAAATCCGCCAATGCTTGGGCCTTTATTGCCCTGCTCGGTTCATAGGTGATGTCATATTAACTGAGCTCAATGCACCACTTTGATAATCTTCCAGATTGATCCACCTTCCCCATGACATCCCTAAGAGGTAGGTTACTTCGAACAATGATAGGATGTCCTTGGACGTAAGGCCGAGCCTTCTGCTTGCCAACACTAAAACATAGATGGCCTTTTGCAGGAGAGGGAACCTAACTTCAGCACCATGCAAGGACTTTCTTGGACAGTATACTGGCCACTATTTTCCTCCCTCTTCCCTTACAAGTACCGAGCTTACGGTCTTTTAAGTCTACGATATGACTACTAGGCTGTTTGCTTTTAACTATCATATCATTGACATACAATTCCATGTTTCTCCCAATTTAGGAGTTGAATACCTTATTCATTAGCCTTTGGTATGTTGCTCTTATGTTTTTAAGGCTGAAGGGCATTCTCACGTAACAGTAAATACTAACTTTGGTTATGAAGGTGGTTTTTTCCTCATCTTCGAGATTCATCAAAATTTTGTGATATCAACTAAAGGCATCAAGGAAGCTAAGTAGACCGTATTCGGTAGTGGAGTCTACTAATTGGTCTATTGGTGGCAAAGGATACCAATCCTTTGGACAAGCATCGTTTATGTTTTTGAAGTCAATCCACATTCGGAGTTTATCACTCCCCTCATTTGTTACAATGACTACGTTGTTTAGCCATTCGGGGTACCTAACCTCCCTTATTATTCCTGCCTTCGTTAGCCTTTGGACTTTGATTTTAACGAAGTTTCTCTTATGTGCCAAGAGGCTATGTTTTTTTTGCCAAACAAGCTTCACCTCCAGACACACTTTAAGACAATGTTCGATTAGGCCAGGGTCCACCCCAGGCATATCACGTAGAGAGTAGGCAAATAGATCTTTGTTCATTAATAGAAGGGATACATGCTTTTCCTTGTCAACTTCGGCTAGTTTTTTCCCCACTTGAGTACTTCGGCCTGAGACAAGCTCTACATCCTCTATTCTATTTTTTCAAAGTCACTCTTTTCCTCTTCCATTGCATTTTGATGATCGTGCCCTTCTCACCCAAATTCTGCACATGAACTTTCATTGGCCTCTATCTTGCCTTCATGAAGACTTTCCTTACTTCCGCCTGATTAATGAATATTTCTGCGTCTCCTTCCTTTGCACCAAACATGACAGTTAGGTACTTCACATCTGGGCAAATGTGAAGATTTCCTTGGGTCTACCTTCCGAGGATGGTGTTGTCTGAAGAAGGGACATCTATGACAATGAACCTTGTCATTATGGAGCCAAAGAGCTTTTCCTTATTCTGAATTGAGGTCCCCCTTAGCATCACGGGCAGATTGATCCACTTAAGTACAGGGAGTTTGGATGGACCTATGCCAAAGGTAGGGGAGGTAACGGGTTTAAGATCACCCTTGGAGACACCCAAGTTCGGCGACAAGTGTGAGAACAAAACGTTGGCATTAAAGCCATCATCGATGAGCACTCTTTTGACGTCCTAGCTCCCTATCCTTACCATGATTAAGAGGGGGCCGTCATAAGGGAACTTTAACGGTAGACCCATCTTTCCAACAAGCTTGTTTGCTGGGTTTCTGAATTCCATCATTGAGATTTCCTGGACTTTCCTTTTCCTCTTTGCCGAGGGTATTCCAGTGGTGATTGTCTGGATCACTCCCGCGAAGGTGGTGGGTGCTTCTGGGACTTCGATTCCAACGTTGGTCAGAATCGTAGTCCTCATGTTCTCCTTTCCTCTCTTCTTCCCTTCTCTCCTAGGCTTTGGGCAATCGCATCTGTAGGTAGCATTGGAGTTTCCCCTGCTTGATTTAGGATTTGATGTACTTCCTCAGCTAGAACCAATCCTCGGTATCGTGCCGATGGTCCTGGTGGAACTGACAGAACTTCTTCATGTTCTTTTTATTTTTTGAGGTCATGGCCTATGAACGCTAGAGAGTGGTTCCTTGTCTTTCCATGGCCATGAGTATGTTCATCAATATAGTGTTCAAGGGGGTGAATGACATCGGCCTCTTCCTCCTTTGTTTCCGAGGTCTACTGCCGCCCTCAGTGGGATACCAAGATTGGTGATTCTGACCCTCGGGGTGATTATGATAAGATTTCGGCCCTCCCATCCTTAGCTTTTTGGCTATCATATGTTACTCTACCGTTCTGTAGAATTCTTCGAGGGTATTAGGGGGATCTTTGGAGAACTTATAGAAGAGTTGTGAGTTTCTCCTAAGTCCCCTGATCATGGCGAGGATGCAGATTTTTTGGCAGAAGTCGTGCACTTTGAGGGCTTCTCTATTGAACCTTTCGACATATTCCTAAATGGTCTCCCCATTCTTTTGGGCTATGTCAAACATTTGGATGGGCATATTTGCCGTCGGCCTACTTTCGATGACTGTTACGTGAATGCGGCGGATAACTCAAGGAAACCCATTATGGTTCCGGGAGCCAAGGAGTTATACCATGCAGTTGCTAGCCCTGACAGGGTGACCTCGAAACATTTGTAGAGGGTGGCATTGTCAGCACTGTGCAACACAATGCTGCGCCAATATTTTGTCAAGTGGGCTTGGGGGTCACTGCATCCATCATATGTCTCCAAGCGTGGCACTTGGAAGTCACTTGGCATAGGTGCCTCTACTACTGCAAGGATGAAAGGTGACTCTTCTCCGGTGAAGGTCTCTAACAACCTTGACCATATAGGTTTTCGAGAAACCTGTTTTTCCACCTTCTCCAACCTCTCCAGGATTTTCTCCATGAGGATTGTAGTGCTGTTTTCTCCTTGTTGCCTAGTAGTCGCCGGCAACGGAAAGCAACGGCTCTTTTTTGCAGAGTAACTTCACCTGCGGGGAAAGTGGGACTTGCCTTCCAAAAATGGACTTCACCGGTGGGATGTTCTAGACTCCTTTGACACCGTTTCTCCAGTGTGACGTCCTCTAGAGGGAACGTTCTCTATTGAAGACTCATCATGAGAACCCCCACTTCCGGAGCTTCGGCAAGGCAACCTTAGGCTTCTCTCTTGATGGGTACTTGGAGAAGGTGCCCTTCCCTTAGAAGGTGGTTGATGGCCGTGGGCCTCATCGTTTAGAGTCATGGTGACTGGTGGAGAGACTTCTAGGAGGAAGAACGCCTGGAGGATGGTCCGCCCAACGGAGTGTGCCTGAAAGTCCAGACACAAAGGGTTAGGAGGCCCCCGGAATGTGTTTCCGGGGGGGAGCGTCCGACGCCCAAGTTAGTGGTGGCTGAGAAAAGGCAGAGGAAATAGCACAAAAGGGCTGAAGAGTCTCGCCTGATGATTTTCTCAGAGTCTGGGAGTCAGACCTCCTGCCAACCAGCCTCCTGCCAAGTATTTATTTCCTGGTATTTATAGGAGTGCCTAGCCCGTTCAGATCGTGACACGTGTTCGGTCAGATGTTCTCTGAGTTTCTGGGCATAGGGGACAGATAGCTGGTAGTAGGTTGCCTTGAGCCTTGTGCTGAGATGGGCCATGATGTGATTTTGATGGCGTCAGCGTGTCAGAGCGCCTTTTGAGGCGGCTTATGACATCTGTGAAAGGACGTGTCAGAGGCTTCCTTAAATGCTTCCTTAAATGCTCCTGCCGTACTACCGAGGTCCCTGGGCGAGATCGTCCTTTGGTACGGATGGTGCCTCTTCGGAAAACACGCACTCAGTTCGGGGGTTCCCAGCTTCAGGGGTTTTCGCCTTTGGGGAGATCATGTTCGGCCCGCAATAGCTGGTGCCTCTTTTCCAAAGGCGATCTGTTACAACCTCGGGGGGGCAAGTAGTATCCTCCAGTTTCCTGGCGTGCCGGGCTCGGAGCTCTTCGGCTATCTCCCGAGGTGTATGATCCCACCTTTTCTCGGGTAGCACCAGTTTCTTCTGGCCATTCTTATGGCAGGGAGTTCGGCCAGATAGAGGCGATAGCCTTTGGCTATCACATGCCCCCATTTGGAAAGCCGAAGTGAAGACTTCGGTTTTGCATCTCTTTCCGAGGTTGTTCTTGGGAGTCTTTTAGGAAGCTTAACCTGTTCCGAGAATGCACCTCTTGCCCGAAGGTATGGGCTGTTCGGCATTGGCCTGTTCTTTGGTGTCTTCGAGGCAGAGGCTGTGCCGAAGATACACCTCTTGCCCGAAGGTCATGGGCTGTTCGGCCATAGCCTGTCTCTTGGTGTCCTCGAGGTAACCTGCTTTTTCTTCTTGCAGGTCTGTGTAACGTCGCGTCTGATGGCCAAGCGTGTGAATCTAAGCGACGCGTCCCAGCTTTTTAGGGATGTCAGAAGACATGTCCCCTGTTTTGGCGCGGTGATTGACACATGGCGGTTTGCCATTGGAGGAGAGCCGCGTCGGTTACAGAGGGCGCGCCTTTTCAGGTGCAGAGGGCAGTTACAGCAATGGTTCGCCTCCAAAAGGGTACTTATGACGACGTTTCGGTTACCCACCTTTGGCCTATAAATAGCCCATTCCATCATAAGTCCCATTTGCTTTTACTTCTGCTCTTTCCTCTGCTTTGCCCCTGTTCTTGTATTTTCTTGCTTTCTGTGGCGGAGCTGCCTTAATCAGAGCATTTTTCAGCTAACTTTCATGACGGCGTCTTCAAACTTTGGCAAATCTTTTGGTGGGTTTTTGTTTTGCAGAGTGTTTTGATCCCTCTGTTGTTTTGAGTTTTTTCTGGAAACTGTTTTCTTGCCTTTTTCGAACTCGTTTTCATGTCGAAAATGCCTATCCCTGAGAGCTGGCAGCCTCTTTTAGCCCATCCTTGTTGCACCACCCCCGCAAAATTAGAGAGGTGGAAGAAAAAGTTCTTTCTTCCCTCTTACGCCATTACTAGGCTGCCTCGCTCTAGCCATTATGCTTTTTCAAACCATAGTAACGAGGTTACCGCTTTCCAAGCCCAGCTGAAGGTCGGACTTCGGTATCCTCCCCCGAAGATGGTTTGCGAGTTCTGCCAATTTCATGGCATTGCTGTGAACCCGCTTCCCCCGAACTCGTTCTGCTATTTTAACGCCTACCTCTGCATGTGTGGCGTGTTCGGGATAAAACCCCATTTTATAATCTTCATGCAGTACTACAAGCTCTTTGTGGTCCCGAAGGGTGGCTTCTATTTCATGCTACCTCGGGGATCCGGGAGCAAAAAATTCATGTTCACCTTCGCCACTAAGGACAGCTGGCGGGGGTGGCAACAGAAATTCTTTTTCCTGAAGATGGAGGAGGCCTGGTCGTATGTTCTGACCAAGTGGGCTCAGGGAAAGTTAGATGTGGACGTCGTTGATCCGAGGTTGTTGCTGACTCCAGAGTTGGCTTCCACTTTCGCAGACTTCGACGGCCGCATTCGGGCTGTCTCTGACTGGGCTCCCGAGGTCGCTCCGCGCGCCCTTTACCCTTTTCCTATCAACTGGAAGTTGATGACCGAAGAGGTCCTTCGGGAGCTAAAGGTGGTGAAGGAGCACGAGACTGACCTCAAGATGCCAGCTCCTGCCATCGCCGGGAAGGATTCCTGGTTGGTCAAGCTTCTTAAGGAGGAAATTTCTTTCGAAACGCTTGTCGAAAGTGAGTTGTCTTCTACTCCCTTGCTGTTTTTTCCTCGGACTTACGCTGATATTTCTCCTCTTTTTCAGAGATGGGCGACGGGACTGCCGCGTATTACAAGTCCCTTTTCTCCGGCCAAGTGGAGAAGGGCGATCAGATGAAGAAGGCGGCTTCCCGAAGGTGGAAGTCTACTGGCGCGGGTCCTTCGGGGAAACGGGCAAAGAGAACTGCCTAGGTTCCTCTAGAAGAAATTTCCGAGGAGGCTGCAGAGGAGCCTGGGATAGCCGAGATTCCGGCGTCCGAGGCTGCTGCCGAAGTCCCTGCCGCTACCGAGGTCCCTTCCGCCGACGTCCCTCCCCAGGGCCCTTCCGCGCCGCAGGCCCTTCTAGAGGCCGTGGTAGAGGCTCCTTCTGCCGAGGAGCGGCGCAGGAAGAAAGGCAAGGGGATTTCGACCGAGGAGTCTCAGGACTCCGAGGACGTCGTGGTCGAAGTGCCGCCAGGTTTGTTGTTTTCAGAACAAGTATGGCTCTTTTGTTTTTCTGAAATTTCCTTTGTCTCTGACCTGCTTCTCTTTTTCGCCCTGCAGGGGAGTTGCTTACCCCGAACTGGGCGGCCGAACACGCGAAGGCGCGGGCCCTTCGCGACGCCAAAGTCCCGCAAGGGAAGATACCCAAAGAGCCTTTCTGGACATTCACGGAGGACATGAACTTGTACTCCGAGGACTGTCCTGAAATGGCAAAGCAGATTTCGAAGGGGGTGCTTACAGAGGCCTCCTTCAAGGCTATTGCGGCGGCTCATCCGGGCGATGACACCCTCGCCGCGAAAGTCACCGAGCATGCTGCTCAGGTATGCTCTCCACACCCTTTTCCCTTCAATTTTTCCTAAGTGCTTGGCTCTTTCTGACCTTGCGTTCATCTTTTCGCAGCTGATGGGGTACGCCGGCTTTCTCCGAGTTCGGGTGGCCAGGCAGACGGCATTCCGAGCTTCGGCCTTAGAGGCCCTAGAAAAGGCGAAAGCCACGTGCTCGGAATTGACCGCCAAGAACCAGCAGCTGGCAGATGCTGCGAAGGAGGAAGTTGCTGCCCTTCGGGAGGAGTTCCGGAAGGAAAAGGAAGACTTTGAGAAGGACTCCTCCCTGAAGATAGCTGACCTCCGCGATCAAGTGGCGGGGATGCTTGCTGCAAACCAAGACCTTCTCAAAGATAAGTCAGCTGGTGACAATCTCATAGTCACGCTCTTGTCTGAGAAGAGCGCCCTTCAAGCCGAGGTCAAGTCTTTGAAGAAGGAGTCTGAAAAGAAGAAGATAAAGGCTCTGAAGAAGGAGGTTGCGGATCTGCAGGACGAGCTCGAGGACCTTGAGGTTGAGAAGGACAAGTCCGACCAAATGAACAAGGTCGCGTTCCAGGACGGATTCTGCCTTGCTCGGCATCAAGTTCTTGAGAGGTTCCCAGGTCTGGACCTCTCTTTTTTGGAGGCTCTGAACATTCCCGAGGGGCCTCGGTGGTCCTGGTCAAAAATCGAGCACCTGAATCTTCCTCCCTCACTTCCGGCGCCGAAGGTGGTGGGAAAGGATGGGGAAGCGGGTGGCTCTCGGGACGCCGAGAACCCTTAGGCTGTTTTAGGGCTCCTTTTCCCTTTTCTTCTTTATTTTTGTACTCCTTCTTCGGGCACTTCTTCTTTGTAAGCTAGCTTTCTTGTAAATGAAGATCTTTTTTGGCCAAGTGTTTTTGCAAGTTTCTTTATTTCCATTGCCCCGAACACATTTGCTCAAGAGACTTCGAAAAACCTGCGATCAAAGAAACTTGACTAACTGTGAAAGATCTTTCCCTTGGCCGAGCCTGTTTGCTCAAGAGGCTTTTTGGAAAGTCTGAAAAATTTGACTAAGTCTTTTTGCAGGTTTTTGCATTTCCATTTTGTCCCGAACACATTCGCTCGAGGGACTTCGGAAACCCCTTAGTCAAAAAATTTTTCATTTCCCCTTGTCCCGAGCATGTTCGCTCAAGAGACTTAAGAAACCTTTTGCGAGAATTTTTGTTTTCCATTTTTCCCGAGCGTGATGGCTCAAGGGACTTCGGAAAGTCATATTTGTGCTTATTACGGCGAGTACCGCTGGAAGATTTTTCCCATCTTTCCCGAGCGTGATGGCTCAAGGGACTTCGGAAAGTCATATCTGCGTTCGTCGCGAGCATCTTCGCGGAATTCTGTACAATTCTGCACTTAAGAAATTTTCTCAAGATACTTCTGTACTTAGAATATTTTTCGTACAGTATGATTCCTTCGCTCAAGCTTAGGCGTAGAATTTTTTCAAGGCGTCTGAATGCCAAGTGTTTTTCAATTCTACGCCTTCGGCATCGCCAAGTTTGTACACGCCTTTTCGTACTTCGGCGAGGACCAGATAAGGTCCTTCCCAGTTTGCGCGAAGTACTCCGTGGGATGGCCTTCGAGGCGCAAAGTCAGCCTTTCGGAGAACGAGGTCTCCTTTCTTGATTTCTTTTGGCCTGGCCCGTAAGTTTATACCCGCGGCCACTCTTTGCTGAAAAGCTTTTCTTCTCAACTCGGCTATTTCTCTGTGTTCGCCGACGAGGTCGAGCTTGGTTCTGAGGCCGAGGTCCTTTCCACCTTCATCAAATACTTACACCCGTACTGAAGGTTGAACTATCTCTATTGGGATAATAGCCTCTGTACCGAAGACGAGTGAGAAGGGAGTCTCCCCTGTGGCTCTTCGGGGCGTCGTTCGGTAACTCCATAATACGCTTTGGAGTTCTCCTGGCCATTTCCCTTTTGCTTCCCCCAGTCTCTTTTTCAGGCCATCTTTTATGGTCCTATTAGATACTTCCACCTGCCCGTTGCTTTGGGGGTGAGCTACTGGGGCGAAGTGCATTTTTATTCCGAGGTCGCTGATAAATTCCTGGAATCCTTTGTCTATGAATTGGGATCCATTATCAGCCACTAGTACCCTCGGTATGCCGAATCTGCATACTATGTTCTTCCACACAAACTTTTGCACTTCTTTTGCCGAGATAGTTGCTAGGGGTTCTGCCTCGACCCATTTGGAGAAATAGTCTACTGCTACCACGCAGAATTTCACGCCTCCGGGCGCTGAGGGGAGTGGCCCAATAAGGTCTATACCCCAGACAGCGAAGGGCCAAGGATAGTCAGCCGAGGTTACCATTTCCGAGGGTGCCCTCTGGATGTTCGCATGTCTCTGGCAACTTCCGCATTTTCGGACGAACTGCCTTGCATCCTTTCTCAGGGTAGGCCAGAAGTATCCTTGGCGAAGTATCACCGCCGCAAGGGCATCAGTTCCAATATGTGAACCACACATGCCTTCGTGGACCTCTTCAAGGACCATTTCAGTATCCTCTTCATCCACGCATCTTTGCAGCGGGTTTGCATATCCCTGTCGGTATAACTCTTCGCCAATCAGGAAGAATCGGCCGGAGCGTCTTCGCAGTCTTGCAGCGTCGCCGAGGTCTTCGGGTAGCACATTTTCTGCGAGGTATCTCTTTATGGGATCTTTCCATCCTTTTCCCGAGGTCGCTATGCTCAGCACTGAGATGCTCGAGTGATCTAGCACCTCGGTGTATGTTTTTGACTTCGCCAAGCAATCTGCCTCAGTGTTATTCCGCCGAGGTACATTTTCGATCCGTACGGCGTCAAACTCTTGGATGAGCTTTGCTACCAGCTCGTGGTATTTTGCCAAGGTTGGGTCCTTCGCCCCATAATCTCCTGCCGTCTGCCGAACTACCAGCTGGGAATCGCTGTGAGCTTTTAAGTTTCTCACGCCAATCCTTTTGGCCAAGCGTAATCCCGCTATGAGGGCTTCATACTCAGCCACATTGTTAGTGACGCTGAAGCTGAAGTTGATAGCCTTCTTTACCGCTAGGCCTTCGGGTCCTCTGATAATTACTCCAGCTCCCTGGTGTTCGGATCCTGAGGCTCTGTCAACATGCAAGGTCCACTCTGGCTCACCTCCATTTGGATCCAAATGGCTTTCCTTAGTGGTGGGTATTTCGGCGAGGGTCCTCTGATAATTACTCCAGCTCCCTGGTGTTCGGATCCCGAGGCTCCGTCAACATGCAAGGTCCACTCCAGCTTACCTCCGTTTGGATCCAAATGGCTTTCCTTAGTGGTGGGTATTTCGGCGATAAAATCTGCTAGTGCTTGAGCTTTTATGGCCTTCTGAGGTTCATATATGATTTCGTGTTCGCCAAGCTCTATGCACCACTTAGAGAGCCTTCCCGAATGATCAACTTTTTTCATAACATCCCGTAGTGGTAGACTACTTCGAACGATGATGGGGTGAGCCTGAAAGTATGGTCGTAGCCTTCTCCCTGCAAGCACCAAGGCGTATATAGCTTTTTGAAGCAGAGGGTACCTGACTTCGGCGCCATGCAGGGATTTGCTGACGTAATAGACTGGCCATTGCTTTGGCCCTTCTTCTTTCACGAGGACCGAGCTTACAGCTTTCTCCGTGACGGCGAGGTACAAAACGAGGGGCTCTCCCTCCCGAGGTTGTCGCAGAGTCGGCAGGCTAGCCAAGTAGACTTTGAGTTCTTCCCAGGCCTTTTGGCAATCTTCGTCCCAAGGATGATCATTCCTTCCGAGGTCGCCTTCCATTTTTGCTGCCTTTGTGAGGACTTTGAAGAAGGGTCGACACCTATCTCCGTACCTGGAAATAAACCTGCTCAGAGAGGTTATTCTTCCGGTGAGCCTCTGCACGTCTTTGACTGTGGCAGGAGTTTGAAACTCAAGCAGCGCCTTAATCTTCTTGGGATTAGCGTCAATGCCTCTTTCGGATACCATGTACCCAAGGAATTTTCCCGAGGTTACCCCGAAGATGCACTTTTCAGGATTGAGCCGAATCCCGAAGGCTCTGAGCTTTTGGAAGGTTTCCTCTAGGTCTGCAACGTGATAGCCAGGCAGTTTGCTCTTGACTATCATATCATCAACATACACCTCCATGTTTCTCCCCATTTGGTCTTTAAAGACCTTGTTCATCAACCTTTGGTAGGTGGCTCCTGCATTTTTTAGCCCGAAGGGCATTCTGACATAGCAGTATGTTCCTCCCTCGGTGATGAAGGCGGTTTTTTCTTCATCTTTGGGGTCCATCCTTATTTGATGGTAGCCACTGAAGGCGTCTAGGAAACTAAGGAGCCCATATTCGGCGGTTGAATCTACCAGTTGATCTATTGGCGGCAGAGGGTATGAGTCTTTTGGGCAAGCATCGTTCAAGTTTCTGAAGTCGATGCACATCCGGAGTTTGCTGCTACCTTCTTTTGTGGCAATGACCACGTTGCTTAACCATTCGGGGTACTTCACCTCCCTGATGACTTCGGCGTCTAACAGACGCTGGACCTCAGTTTTGACAAAGTTGCTCTTGTGGGCCGAGATGCTTCGTTTCTTTTGCCGGACAGGTTTTGCTTTCAGGCTTACTTTGAGGCTATGCTGTATTATGCCAGGGTTTACCCCTGGCATATCTTTCGGCGAGTAGGCAAACAGATCTTTATTTTTCAGCAGAAAGGATACAAGGTTTTCCTTCTCACCTTCGGTCAAGCTCTTCCCTATTCGGGTAGATTGTCCTGGGATAAGTTCTACTGTTTCCATTTCTGCTTTTGCGAGATCTTCTTCTTTGCCTTTTTCTGGAGCCTTTGCCTCCATTGTTTGTGCGAAGTTGCTCGCCGGGGCCTTTCGTGCTTTCACAAACACCTTTCTCACCTCGGCCTGCTCTATGAAGATTTCTGCATCTCCATCCTTGGTGGCGAATGTGACAGTCAAGTACTTCACATCAGGGCGAATGTGCAGGTTTCCCTGTGTCTGCCTTCCAAGGATGGCGTTGTACGAGGACGGGACGTCCATGACGATGAACCTCGCCATTGTGGAGGCGTACAACTCAGCTGCTCCGTCTACCGAAGTCCCTCTCATCATCAGTGGGAGGTCGATCCATCCGAGAATGGGCAGTTCGGATGGTCCGACCCCGAAGGTGGGCGAGGTGACTAGCTTACGCTCGCTGCTGGAGATGCCCAAGCTCAGCAGTAATTGCGAGAATAGGACGTCCGCATTTGATCCGTCATCAAGTAGCACCCTTTTGACGTCCCAGTTCCCTATCCTCGCCATGATCAGCAGCGGATCGTCGTAGGGGAAGACGATGGTGGATCCATTTTTGCGGGCCAGCTTCTTTGCTGGATTTTGATATTCCATGACTGCAATTTCTCTGGCCTTCCGCTTTCTTTCCGAGGATGGGAGCCCAGTGGTGATTGTTTGGATAACCCCTGCCGGAGGTGGAGGGCGCCTTTTTGGACTTCGGTTTCTCCGCCTGTCGGAGTCATAGTCCTCATCTTCGGCCCTTTCTTCCTCCACTTTTCTGCCTTTCGGGGATGGCATCCGCAGGTATTTCCGAAGTTGGCCCTGCTTTATCAGCGACTCTATGTACTTCTTCAGCTGGAAGCAGTCTTCGGTGTCATGACCGTGGTCGCGATGAAACTGGCAGAACTTTTTTGCATTCTTCTTATTATCGGCGGTCATGGCCCTTGGTCGCCGAATCTGCGTCCCTTGCCTTTCCAGCGCCATGAGAATGTTGGTCCGTGTAGTGCTCAATGGTGTGAAACTTTGGGGTTTCCTTCCCCGCATCCTCCGAGGTCGTCCTGCTTGTTCGGTCGGATGCCGAGCTTGTTGATTGGACCCTTCGGCGCGGTGGTGATCAGACTTCGGCCCAGCCATTCTTAGTTCCTCGGCGGTCATGTGCTGTTCTGCCCTTCGGTAAAATTCTCCGAGGGTCTCCGGGGGGTCCTTTGAGAACTCGTAGAATAGCTGTGAGTCTCGCCGAAGGCCCCGTGTCATGGCAAGAATGCGGATTTCGGGCCGGAAGTCTGGGACGCTCAGAGCTTCCCTATTGAATCTTTCGACATAGTCTCGGATGGTTTCTCCGTTCCTCTGCTCTATGTCGAACATCTGGACAGGCATCTTCGCAGTAGGTCGACTCCCAATGAATTGCTGCGTGAAGGCCGTGGACAACTCCTGGAACTCAGTAATGGTCCCTGAAGGCAATGAATTGTACCATGCAGTTGCTGGCCCTGTGAGGGTGACTTCGAAGCACTTGCACATGGTAGCGTCGTCAGCACCGTGCATTATCATGCTGCGTCTGTACTTCGTCAGATGGGCCTGTGGATCAGTACGGCCATCATAAATCTCCAACCGAGGTACTCTGAAGTCACCTGGCATGGCTGCCTCAACAACGGCCTGAATGAATGGGGAGTCATCTTCGCAGAATGTTCCCGAGAGTCTGGCCCAAACGGGTTTTCTGGCCATTTGTTTCTCCACCCTATCTAGCCGTGCTAATATCCTCTCCATAAGCACTGTGGCACTAGGCCCTTCTTCAGGGAAGGGAGATTGCCGGCGCCTCTTCGGGGAGCGAGTTCGGCACTGAGGGGACAGGGACCTCGCCTCAGGCAGCGAACTTCTTTGCTGCAAGACCCTCGGTCGCTCAGACCTCTTCTGCCCCACAGGCTGTTTCCCGAGGGGAGTATTTTCTGTGGACGATTCTTCGCGCGGATCTCCGCTTCCCAAACTGCAATGAGTAGACTTTGGGCTTTTCTCCCGAGGGCGTGCTGGTGAGGGAGGTCTCTGGGCCTGTGCTTGCTGTGGCCACCTTCGGTCGATCTGCTGTGTCATTTCAGACACGACCGAACGCTGAAAGTCTTTCAGGAAGCTCATAGTGATTACTAGAGGGCGGTCTTCCTCGGGCACAGAAGTCTCTGGGAGTGTTTGCTCAGCAGCCGGTTGTGTCTCAGGCGCGGACGGGGACTTTGGGAGCCCCTTGTCCTTAGAACGCTGAGTTTCAACGACGGCGATCTCAGAGCGGGTTCCCACAGACGGCGCCAAATGATGGCCGGGGGCCTCATCGTTTAGAGTCATGGTGACTGGTGGAGAGACTTCTAGGAGGAAGAACGCCTGGAGGATGGTCCGCCCAAGGGAGTGTGCCTGAAAGTCCAGAAACAAAGGGTTAGGAGGCCCCCGGAATGTGTTTCCGGGGGGGGAGCCTCCGACGCCCAAGTCAGTGGTGGCTGAGAAAAGGCAGAGGAAATAGCACAAAAGGGCTGAAGAGTCTCGCCTGGTGATTTTCTCAGAGTCTGGGAGTCAGACCTCTTGCCAACCAGCCTCCTGCCAAGTATTTATTTCCTGGTATTTATAGGAGTGCCTAGCCCGTTCAGATCGCGACACGTGTTCGGTCGGATGTTCTCTGAGTTTCTGGGCGTAGGGGACAGATAGCTGGTAGTAGGTTGCCTTGAGCCTTGTGCTGAGATGGGCCATGATGTGATTTTGATGGCGTCAGCGTGTCAGAGCGCCTTTTGAGGCGGCTTATGACGTCTGTGAAAGGACGTGTCAGAGGCTTCCTTAAATGCTTCCTTAAATGCTCCTGCCGTACTCCCGAGGTCCCTGGGCGAGGTCATCCTTTGGTACGGATGGTGCCTCTTCGGAAAACACGCACTCAGTTCGAGGGTTCCCAGCTTCAGGGAGTTCCGCCTTCGGGGAGATCATGTTCGGCCCGCGATAGCTGGTGCCTCTTTTCTGAAGGCGATCTGTTACAACCTCGGGGGGGTAAGTAGTATCCTCAAGTTTCCTGGCGTGCCGGGCTCGGAGCTCTTCGGCTATCTCCCGAGGTGTATGATCCCACCTTTTCTCGGGTAGCGCCAGTTTCTTCTGGCCATTCTTGTGGCAGGGAGTTCGGCCAGATAGAGGCGATAGCCTTTGGCTATCAGTGGTGGTGACCATCTTTAGTCCAGTTGTTGGGTCATTTCAACCATAACAACGCACTAAAAATCTCACAGAAAGCTCATCATGACTATCAGAGGATGTTCGTCCTCAAGCATTGAAGTCTCTACTATAGGTTGTTCAATCGTTGTTTGAGCTTCCGGCATGGACTGGGACTTCGAGAGTCCCTTGTCCTCAGAACGTCAGGTCTCAAGAACGGTGACCTGAGAATGAGTTCCCATAAATGACGCCAAATGATGCCCAATAGCATATTCGTTGAATGACATGTTAGCCCGCAGAGAGGACTTCCAGTAAGACAGTGTTTGAAACATTTAGAAGAACAAGGGTTAGAAGCTCCCCGGAGTGTGTTTTCGGGGGAGGAGCCTCTGATGCCCAAGTCAGTATTTGTGTGAGTAACAATAGAGAGTAGAGAGCAGAGAATAAATAAAGTCTCATGTCCTTACCAAGGCCCCTCCCAAGTATTTATAGGAGAGTGGAGGGAGGAGGCCGTTTGACACAGCTTGTCCAGATCATGACACATGTTCGGTCAGATCCCATCTGTACCTTCAGAGGTAGGCACCTCCAGCTGGTCATAGGCCGTTCTGGCCAGAGGGCAGGGGCGTGTGCAAGGTCCCTTTTTCAGAGGCTCCTTAACTATTTTTGTCGTATCTCTATGAGATCCCTTCGAGGTGTGAGACCCCTTCGGGCAGAGATTTCTCCCCGAGGGCTATTAGGGAAGGCCATTCGACAGTGTGGGTCACCTTTGGGTGACCTTTTCTTCTATCAAGCATGGTGGATCTACTCAACCTAGGTCGGTAGGTTAGTATACCCAAGGGTGGTGAAAGACACCCATTCCCCAAGTTATCCATGTTCCTAACCGAGGGTGGTGTTGAAGGTGCACCGAGGTTAGGGCTAAGCTCCAACTAAAGGTGGTTTTGATGGGTTTTGGGACCCAAATAAGCGTAGCGGAATTTAACCGAAACCCTCTAGGATCCAAGTGAAACGGGGTAAACCAGGTGTTTGAAAATTTTCATACCTAATTTTCGGTTGAGATCTCTCACCCAACTATAGAGTCGAATCACAAAACCTAAACAGTTGATGTGTTTAAGCTCTCTATGGTATCCACACGAGCCTCTCAGGATCACCACACTTCCACTACATCCTGGCAGATGTGTTTCTCTTGCGCTCGCAGTGCTAGCTTGCATCCTCCAAGGAATTGCAAGAGAAAAGTGTTGCTGTCCTTTTGGGAGGCTAGGACAAGTAGTAGTGAATTTCTCACTAAAATTTTTATTTATAGTGAGACTCAACTTCCAGGCCTAATGGGTTTCAAAGCCCTAATCCAATTAGGCTTCAATTCTGGGCTTAACAATGGCTCAACTTTTGGCCCCATTATTAATTCAAAATTAAAGTGAAACCATAACCCAAATAATTAGCTCATGCACTTTAATGATCCAAATAACTTTATGTGTGAGACCCAATAGGCTCTTACCACATTGGCAATGATCATAAATCACATTTATGATCATAAGCAATGAGCGGTGTCTAGCAACACATCATTGCTACCTAAGTGACAAGATTGTCGGTGATTCGACTAAACCTTTATGATCATTACCGATATATGCCATTGTCCCTTTGTCCAAGATATCAAGACTAAGCACGAGACATGGAATGTGTCACTCTCATATAGCCTAATCTTTGGTTTCTTGATTACCGAGTAGGCCAACTTAAACTGATGATATTGATATCGTATATCAACTCATCCGAGCATGGCCATGCATTTTCTAACTCTCACTCTATCAAGGGTCCTAAAGATATCACTCCCGTTACATAGGCGGGACAAATCCCATCTTGATCATACAAATCCCTCTGCACGATATGTGACATACCCAATGACCTCCTTCAGGTTCACTCAGTCACGAGCAACAAAATAAAGTATCAAAGTATGTGACTCACATGTAGGGAACCTTGATCATCTTAGGTCGAAGGACTACATATACCATGATCACTATGAGAATCACTTATGACACTCATATAACGATCCATGTAGTGTTCTCATGGTGGGTCGGTCCAGTACACAAATTCTCCAATTTGTACCCATATGCAAACTACATATCTCATATTACTCTCCACATATGCTAGTCGTTATGTATCATTGAAACTTGCTCCACAGTAATACTAGACTAGGGACATTTAAGAATTTCATTATTCTAGGGTTACAATTATGTTTATTATGTTACGCAAAAACAAAAGAACAAACATAATTGCTGGATTAATGCCTTAATAAAATATCACGACTCAATGTGCAAAAATACAATCATCTCATGATTGGCTTTTTGGGCACAACACTAACAAATGCTTGGTCTTATGAGGATTTTAACACTAGTTAGTACTAACTTTGGGCTCTAGAAACCCTTTTTTCACTGCCATCTTTAGGCACTTTACACGGTTACAAAACCTTCAACAAGTGCACTTCGCTCACTAAGCTTGGTTTATCAACCTCATGGCTCTCTTCCAAGATTAGCCCTAGCTCCATGGTTGGTTGAAAATACCAAAAACAACCCGTTAGAGCAAGTGAACCCTTGCCAAAGTGGGTAGGCTGAAAATCAAGCTTAATCCTTGAAGTATCCAAGCAATAGCTTTAGTTTGCTTCCAATTGCTTTGTTTTGCCTTCAATTTCAATCAATTGCAACTTTGAAGGTGTGGTGGCTATGGAGGAAGTGTGGCTATGTTCTTGAACTAGAGGAGGCTGAAAATGAGAGATAGAAAAGTGAGTCGGCCACTTAAATGGCCTTAAATGACCTCGAGGGCACAAAACACACTTAAACAAGCTTAACCTTGCTTTATGTCATTTTCCTTCTCACTAATTATGGTTTCTTTATCTTAAAATCATTTGGTACACATGTGGCCAACATTTTTGACCCATTTACAAGCCATAGCCACCTGTCCCTAGGTGAGAAAACTCCAAATTGCTTCGTTTGACTTAAGTCAAAGACATACACATCCTAAGGCCTACATTAGAACACTTAAGTCCTCTATGTCTTTTTGTGTTTTCTCTGTCTTTAGTTGTCTTCCATGAGAAATTTGGTCCTCCAAAGCTTTTATACCATTGATATCCTGCCCATAACTCCCCAAAGCTCTTTTCTGATAGTTTTGCAATTGAGTACCCGAATTTCCAAAATCTTAGAGAAAAGTTCATGGGTTGCTTGACAAACAAATAAGGCTTTTCTTTGGGGCCAAGTTACCAACTTGGGAGACCTATAAGGAGGGGTTCATTATACCTTTTACCCTTCACACTTCAATCACTACGAAGAGAATTACATAATATAATGGAATTTTGACCATTATACCACACTTGCAATTCTTCCATTTTTATGTGGTGGTAACATCATGGCTTTCTTCGAAGCTTAGCCGTAGCTCCATGGTTGCTTGAAAATACAAAAATCAACCCATGAGAGCAAGAGTTCATCTCCAGATATGGGGGTCAGTGCTGACCATTCTTCAATGTGCTCGCCAAAGCAACAAAAAATGAAGGTACCTTCGGATCCAAGGAACATCCTTGGAACGCAGACTACCAACAGGCCTGGGATGAGCTCAAAAGCTACCTAACCCATTTGCTGACACTTCGAAAGTCGAGGGAAAGAGAACCTTTCATCCTTTACCTCACTATCAATGAAAAAGCGATGAGTTCGGTGCTTGTAAAAGAAGAGGGAGAAAGGCAGTGTCCAGTATACTATATGAGTAAGTCCCTACATTGTGCTGAAGTTAAGTACGTAAGTCTCTATGAGGATGACTTTCTTCAAGAGCCGAATACGTGAATTCGACTCGAAGGAGCATTGCCAGCCATGCCTTCTTCCCATCAAAAGAAGGCTTCAGCATGTTCGGATCAGTAATGTGTTCCTTGATCAACCCCAGCTCCTGAAGGACCTCTTCGGTCATCAAATTCCATCTAATGGGAAAGGGGTATAAGGAATGTGGAAGGACCACGGGATCCCAGTTCACGACAGCATGAATACAGCTGTCGAACTCCTCAAATTGGGCTTCTAACTCTAAGGTTAGCAGCTTCCAGGGATCAACTACATCAATATCCAAACTCTGCAAAGCCTATTGGGTTGGCACATGGTTCCACTGCTCAAGGAACTTTAGAAAAAAGAACTTCTTCTACCACCCCTGCCACCTATCCTTCATTTCGAACATGAACATATACTTCTTGCTCCTAGATCCCCAAGGAAGCAAGAAATAGAACCCACCCTTCAGAACAGGGTGGAGTTTGTAGTATTGCATGAAAAAATGAAGTAGGGCCCTATCTTGAAGACCCCACACATGCAGAGGAAGGCGTTGAAGTACGAATAAGAGTTCGGGGGAAGTTGATACACAGCTATCCCATGGAATTGGCAAAACTCGCAAACCATCTTCGGGGGAGGGTACCGAAGTCCTACCTTCAGTTGGGTCCGAAAGATGGTAACCTGATCTGGATGTGGCATGTAATTAGGCATACCAGGACTAGGTAGGCTAGTAATAGTGTAAGAGGGGAGAACGAATTTAGCTGACCACTTCTGAACTTTCTTTGAAATGGCACAACTTGGATGAGAGTTATGGGGAAGCCAACTCTCAGGAACAGGCCGAACAGACATAAATGGGATTAGAGCAGACATGTTCGAAAAGAGGGCGTCTAACCATGGGAAGGCAAAAGAAAAAGAATGGGGAAAACACACAAAAATTACCAAAGAATGACTTAGGAAAGGAGACCCACCTAGCTCGTAACAATGTATGAACTTTAGAAAGACCACCGCAAGTATCGCCAAAACTCACTCTGCCGCTAGCACTGCCGCCAAAAAAAGAAAGAGAGAAGAGGAAACTCGAGCGCAAAAGATAGGAAAAGAACAAAAATGTGGAAAAAACTGAGAAGGAAGGGTTTATATAGGCCAAATGGGGCAGGCGAAGCTTCGCCATAATGATCACTCGAAGGTGAAGAGATGCAACTGGCATAATGAATGCAACTAATCACTAGTCGCCTGTTGACATGTGTCGTCTAACGCGACAAACAAGGGCATGCTCCTGACAGATGCCAGACTTATACAAGTCTTTCCTGAGGAGGCGCGCCTATCTGTTTAGAAGATGTGACAATTCACTGGCAGGCAATAAAAAACCCATAAGGGAGTGAACACTTAGGCCCGAAGGAACAACTTTCGGAACAGCATAAGCTTGAGCAAAGAATAAGTACCACCTAATGCTGAATACACTCCCTCAGGTAGGAGAGGTGTCCTGAACTAAAGAAAGGCCCTTATCCGAAGAGGGTGACCTCGGTCAAAAATTCAGTTTACTTGCTAAGATGATCGTTACCTACCACAAAGAGTTCCATGAAATGCTTGCAAAAGCTCAAGTACTAAACATACAACTTCAGCTTTTCAAAGGGGGCATGTGATAGCCAAAAGGCTATGACCCTTAGAATTCCAAAGTTTAGTGTTATGAGCACCACCCTCAGAAAGGACAAGTAACCAACCTCAGGAAAGAGGGGCCCGCACTATCCTTTATCCCCTGACCTCGGTGACCCACCACCGCCCTCAGGGAATAATGAGACTAACCTTGGAAATGTTGTGCACTACCACCATCAGAATGGAGAACCCACCAAGTTTAGGAAAGGATATCGCCATCCTCGGTAAGGAATAGTGTCTGCTAAAGGTTCCCCACTCTGCCGAAGGGCTTCCCCTAGCAGCCGTTGGTTGTAATATCAGGCCGAAGGGACCTCCTATTACGACGAAGACTTATACGCCAAAGGGATCTTATTCACCGAAGGTGTCTCATGAAGATATGACAAAAACCATTAAGGAGCCTCTGACACAGAGACCTTGCACATGCCCCTGACGCAAAGACCTCCTACACGGCCCTGACCTCTGGCTAGAACGGGCTAATGCCAGCATGAGATACCCGTCTACAGAGGTACGGATTGCATCCGACCGAACACATGTCATGATCTAAGTGGGTTGTGTCAAATCGCATCCTCCCTACGCCCTCTTATAAATACCTGGGAGTGACCTGGGTAAGAAGGACAACAGACTCTATCTGCTCCACTCTCTACTCTCCACTCCCTACTCCTTATTCCCCAAAGACTCACTTGGGCATCAAAGGCTCTTCCCCCGGAAACACATTCTGGGGAGTCTCTAACCCTTGTTTTTCTGAGTCTTGTAGCGACCCTCATATCGGAAGTCTCTCATTCAAATGCCTTCACACCAGAAGTCCCTACTCCAAGCCACTATGTCACACAATGAGGATGCCGACGGGCATCACCAAGTTACCAACTTTGAGCACTTTTAAAGGGGTATTGATCATGCCTTTTACCCCCACACTTCAATCATTATGATGAGAATTACACAATATAATGGTTTTTGACCATTATGCCACAATTTCTAATTCTCCTATTTTTGTGAGGCGGTAACACATCGAGGTCGGGGAAGCATACAAGTATTTGATGGTGAACAAAGCAGAAGCCATCTTGAAAGGAAGATTTTGCTACATCATCCACCTTGGCCTTCTCCACCTTCAAAACCTCCACCTCTATCCTCAGGGCCTCCATCTCTTTGTCCATCTTCTTCTTCTCCTTCTTCCCTTTTTTTAGCTGATCGACCTCGCCAACAAGTTCAGTGTTCATCCCTAAGGCCTTAGTTAGATCAGTAACTACATCTTCCTTCTCCTTTTGAACAACCTCCCCCAATGAACTCTGCTCTACCAACTTCGCCACAAGGTGTGAAATTTTTGAAGAACACTCTTCAAGGAGTCCCCTCTGGCTCTCCAGGAATTCTTGATGAAGCCTGCCTAGCTTCTTCTTGTCAATTCTTTTAGGCTCACCATACTTGAGGCATGAACTCATGAGCATCAGTTTGGCCTTGGCTAAATTCTCCTTTGATTAACTTCGAATCGAGGATTGCTTTGATGCCAAGCCTGAAGATAGCCTCTGTATTCAAGCAGCTACAAGATAATAGCTTTATGTGAGATGCAACAACTTGGAGGCCAAAATTTTTTCCAAGTACTAAAGAAAGAAAGATTACCTGATTAGCGTGCTCAGAAGTTCGAGCAGCAAGAATCTCCACATTCAAACAACTATTCATCAGAGATTACAAGGTAGCATTTGTAATGATGCCCTTCACCATCTGGGGAACCATCTTCTGGTAGTCCTCCAAAAACAAGTCCATGTCTTCAGTGAAAGACCAGAATGGCTCCCTTGGGACTTTATTATTGGGGATCTTCACATCCCAAAAAGCCCGCTTCTGAGCGTTGTCTATCATCCACTCTATGTGGGGCTGGTCTTCTACAAAATCAAGCTAAAGCTCTCTCACCACATTGCCTCTTAACCATTCATCTACAAAATCTAAAATGCTAAAAAATCTGAAATTTGCAAATGAATGACTAAAAGATGAACCTCGGTGGACTTTGAGGTGTTGGGTTTCAGGAGCCAAACAGCACAGCGGAATTTAACCGAAACCCTCCAGGATCCAAGTGAAACGGGGTAAACCGGGTGTTCGAAAATTTTCATACCTAATTTTCGGTTGAGATCTCTCACTCAACTGTAGAGTCGAATCACAAAACCTGAACATTTAACGTGTTCAGGCTCTCTATGGTATCAACACGAGCCTCTCGGGATCACCACGCTTCCACCACGTCCCGGCAGATGCGTTTCTCTTGCACTCGCAGTGCTAGCTTGCGTCCTCCAAGGAATTGCAAGAGAAGAGTGTGGCTGTCCTTTTTGGAGGCTAGGGCAAGGAGACCTACGAATTTCTCACTAGAAGTTGTATTTATAGTGAGACTCAACTTCCAGGCCTAATGGGTTTCAAAGCCCTAATCCAATTAGGATTTAATTTCGGGCTTAATAATGACTCAACTCTTGGGCCCATTATTAATACGAAATTAAAGTGAAACCATAACCCAAATAATTAGCCCATGCACTCTAATGATCCAAATAGCTATATGTGTGTGACCCAATAGGCTCTTATCACGTTGGCAATGATCATAAATCACATTTATGATCATAAGCAATGAGCGGTGTCTAGCAACACATCATTGCTACCCAAGTGACAAGATTGTCGATGATTTGACTATACCTTTATGATCATCACCGATATATGCCATTGTCCCTTTGTCCAAGATATCAAGACTAAGCACGAGACATGGAATGTGTCACTCTCGTATAGCCCAATCTTTGGTTTCTTGATTACCGAGTAGACTAACTTAAACTGATGACATTGATATCGCATATCAACTCATCCGAGCATGGCCATGCATTTTCTAAGTCTCACTCTATCAAGGGGCCCGAAGATATCACTCCCGTTACATAGGAGGGACAAATCCCATCTTGATCATACAAATCCCTCCGCATGATATGTGACATACCCAATGACCTCCTTCAAGTTCACTCAGTTACGAGCAACAAAGGAAAGTATCAAAGTATGTGACTCACATGTAGGGAACCTTGATGATCTTAGGTTGAAGGACTACATATACCATGATCACTATGAGAATCACTTATGACACTCATATAACGATCCATGTAGTGTTCTCATGGTGGGTCGGTCCAGTACACAAGTTCTCCAACTTGTACCCATATGTAGACTACATATCTCATATTAGTCTCCACTTATGCTAGTCGTTATGTATTATTGCAACCCGCTCCACAATAATACTAGACCAGGGACGTTTAAGAATATCATTATTTTAGGGTTACGATTATGTTTGTTAAGTTACGCAGAAACAAAACAACAAACATAATTGTTGGATTAATGCCTCAATAAAATATCATGACTCAATGTGCAAAAATACAATCATCTCATGATTGGCTTTTGGGCACAACACTAACATGAGGTTCCCCCATCGGAGTCACTCACTTCGAGAACTTCGACAGGGACCTCTTTAACCTTTTGTCTTTGCCTCTCTTCCACCTCCTGCCTCGAGACTAGTGCAACAGAAGTCCCCAAAGTCTCCATACTAGCATCAGTGTAAGAGGAACTAAAAAAATGGCAGCTTCCAATGAAGGATCCATGCATTCGGTAGAATGATTTTGCAACTTCGGTTATGACTTTTGGGGGAGGAGGAAGAGAGTCCTTGTTCATTTTCTTTTGCTTTGGAGCCCTAAAAGACTGTCCATTCTACCCCATATTTATTTTTGGGGCATTTTTCTTCTACTTCCCCATCTTGACTTGATCAAGGAACAAGCTCTCGTAGAAATATGCGGATTTGTTGCCCATTTATACAGTAAAGAAACTATTAGCATAAGTACCAAAAATCCAAAGAGACAAGTTGGAAAGTACCTTACTCTTTACAAGGTCAGTATAGGAGAGTTCACCCAGAAGGATCATAACAAGCCAAGACTTCTTTCCATTCGCTGTTGGCTTTAGCATGTTCTCATAAGTGAGATTCTTGTTGATGACCCCCCAACTCTTGAAGGACTTCTTTGATCTTGAAGTTCCATCTAATAGGGAAAGGATACAGTGGAAGTGAAGATCCTTGACCCATTCAACTGACTAAGGCCCAAATACAACTATCGAGTTCCTTGAATTAGGGCCTTAACTTGAGGGTAAGCAGCTTCGATGAATCCACCACATCTATAGCCAAAGTCCTAGAGGCCCACTTCATAGGCAAATCTTTCCATTTCTTATCTACCCTCCATGAAAAAAATTTTCTTCTACCACCGTCACCAGCTATCCTTGGTTTTAAAGGTAAATGTGAATTTCTTGCTCCCAAATCCCCGAGGGATCAAGAAGTAAATCCCCAATTCAGGACAGGTTGTAGTTTATAATATTGCATGAAAAATATGAAGTGAGGGACTACCTTGAAGGCCACACACATGCAAAGGTAGGTATTTAAGTAAGAATATGAGTTTGGCGGTAGCTGGTTAACAGCTACGCCATCAAATTAGCAAAACTTCCTCACCATCATCGGGGGAGGGGGGGGGATGCAAAACACCCACCTTTAGTTGTGCCTTAAAAATAGTAACCTCACTAAGTTGAGGAAGGTAGCTTGGCTCACTAGGACCATGGAGCCTAGTCTTGGCATAATAAGGGAGAAAAAACTTCACTATCAACCTATTTAGCTTTTTCGAAGTGCCACAGCTCAGATGAGAGTTTAGCAGACTCCAACTATTTGGAATAGGGTGAACCTGGGCATTGGTGACGGACATTTTCAGTATCTATGACCCTAACCTCAGAACTGTTAAGGAAAGAAAGATTAAACAAAACTAACTTTGGGAAATACCAACCTATTCGACACTAAAAAACCACCATGAAAAGTAGTCAAAAATTGCTCTGCCACAAAAGAAGAAAAAAGCTAGAGAGCGAGATAAAGCAGAAAGTAAAGAAGTGAGGAACCTTTATGGTGAGATGGGTTTATATAGCTCGAAAAGGGTAGGTGAAACAATGCCATAATGACCCTCTGTAGGCGAAGGGATGTAACCGATGTAACGGATGGGAAACATGGCCATTGATCCGGTGACATGTGTCACATAGCAGAAGAAATGGGGGCACACCTGTTGATCTGTTAGATCTCTGCAATGCATAAATTGAAGTGACATGACTCCCCACCCGTAAAGGTAAGACAATCCACTTGTGGATGGTGGGAAGCAAAGCCCTAAGGAAAAAATAACACATCCAGTGCCGAAGGTGTAACCTTTCCAAAAATGAGAATTTTTGTTGAAGTAACATCTCTACCAAGGGTTTAACCTCACCAAAATCGAACAAAAGAAAAAAAGCCCAAAGTAAGTTAAGAGTATAACATTGCCAAAATAAGGGATGTTACCCACTCTAGGGTTGTCCAGTTATGGCACCAAAATTGTGCATTTAAAACTCCCAGGATTGGTATGTTCTGTAGGCTATTAGAATAATACCCTTAGTGTGCATACCCAAGTGGCCCTCAAGGGCACTATGTACATGCATGCATATTGGTTGAACCATTATACACATATTCACATTTTATGCACACCATGGCAGGAAGGAAGGGAAACACTAGCACAAGTCTTAATCTTGGCTACCACACATTAGGCAATCTTATTAGGTGTAAGTGACCAGCTACTGCACCTGAAATTTGTTCCAAACAACTGTATTAATCTAGCCATGTAACCTCATGTTTTATTTGGTTCATTTTCAAGTAGAGTCTTTAATCAAACTAAGGAATTTGGTTTTACATCAATAGCCCACCTATGGACGAAGTTATGGATTTTTTAAGTTGGTTACAAAATTCTGACCAAATGAACAGGAACTTAGCCAATTTTGCAACATCATATCTTTGGCTACCGGGCACCAAATTCAGAAATTCCAAATCCCAGATCAACCTCAGGATGTGCTACGTCATTTTTTAAAATTTCAAACCAAGATTAATACTACATAGGGAGATATAGAACTTTGAGTGCAGAGTCAAAATTCTGGTCACTATATGACCATTTTGCCCATACAAAATTTCATAAGTGTGCAAACACTTCATTCACAAGGGGTAAGCCCTCCAATACTATCCCATACATGTCAATACACATGTGAATTACATGCTCTTTCAACTAGCAAGTTTATGTCACCAAAACAGAATTTACAAGTAAGCAGGCTATCATTCACACTTAGGCAGCTTTGCACTACATCACATACATAGCCAAAACATTACTCAAATGTTCACATACTTGTCTCATTTTACATACACTGCACGTACATGCATACATGCACTACATAATGGTCTTAACTATGCTAACTATGCATCTTAAGTTACAGGAGTGTGTGAGACACAATGGACTCTAGAAACAGGATGCTGGACAACTGCTGCATAACACAATAAGCACCACCACTAAAAATATTAAACGTGCTCCTAAAATCTCCAAACCTTCCAGATCACAACTAGATACATGGAAGTTAAAATAACTAAAATTTTAGATTAAAAATCAAACAACGAAGGTTAGTTTGAATGTGATCTTTCTGCTGGACCTGAGATGGCAGAATTGAGGGGAGTTTCATTGTGAAACTTAGTAAGGGAAACACTTGGTTTCTTAAGGAAATGTGACCCTCATTAAAACCTGCATCCAAATACACTAAAACACAAAACAACAATGCATATATACAAGATATAGCAACCAAATGCAGTAGCCATTCACAACCAACAAAGACATGAAATGTGACAGCAACATAAACCATAGGTTAATCCGTAACACATGCAATAAACTTAAGTAAATCACTATGGCAGCGTTCCTAAAGCTAATGCTTGGTCTTAGGAAGATTTTGAAACTAGTTAGTACTAACTTTGGGATCTAGAAACCCTCACTTCACTGCCATCATTGTGCACTTCACACTAGGTGACAAACCTTTAATAACTACACTCCCCTCACTAAGGTTGGTTCATCAAGCTCATGGCTCGCTTCCAAGCTTAGACCTAGCTCTGTGGATGTTTGAAAATATAGTAAACAATCCATGAGAAGAAAAGAACCCTTACCAAGATGAGTAAGCTAAATTTGAAGCTTGATCCTTCGAGTATTCAAGCAATAGTTTGCTTCCAATTGCTACCTTTTGCCTTCAATTTCAATCTTGGAGATATGGTGGCTATAGAAGAGCTATGGAAGAAGTGTGGAGGAGGTTGGTGGCCAGTTGGGCTGAATATGAGAGAAGAAAAATTGAGTTTGGCTTCTTAAATTTGTTTTAGGACACAAAACATCCTTATTAGCCTTAATCACGGTTTATGTCATTTTCTTTGCCCGAAAGCATGATTTCCTTATCCTAAACTTATTGGTCCACATTTTCCCCACCTTTTTCCGACTATTTATCAAGCCATAGTCACCTCCCCAATGGTGGGATAACCCAACAATTCAACCCTTTGACTTAAGTCAGAAGCTTGAACACCTTAACGTTTACACTAAGACATTTAGGTCCTTAATGCCTTTAGTGTTTCCTTTGTCCAAACTTATCTTCCATGAAAAATTTGGTCCTCTAATAGCACTTTCATACCATTCATATCCTTCCCATAGCTCTCCAAGCACTTTCTTTAGAGTTTTGAAATTAGGTACCCAAATTTCAAAAACCATACAAAAAGGTTCATAGGTTACTTGAAAACCAAGCAATTCTTAAGGCTTTTGTTGGGGGCCAAGTTACCAACTTCGAACACTTTTAACGAGGTGTTCATTATACTTTTTACCCCTTATACTTCAATCACTATGAAGAGAATTACACAATATAATGGTTTTTTGACCATTATGCCACACTTGTAATTCTCTCATTTTTGTGAGGTTGTCTAGTTTTGGTGCCAAAATTGTGCATTTGAAACTCTTTGGATTGGTATGTTCTGTAGGCCATCAGAACAATACCCTTAGTGTGCACACCCAAGTGGCCCTCTTGGGCACTATGTGAATGCATGCATATTGGTCCAACCATTACACACATATTCACATTTTATGCACACCATGGCAGCAATGAAGGAAAACACCAGCATAACTCTTAATCTTAGCCACCACACATTAGGCATTCTTATTAAGTGTAAGTGACCAGCCATTGCACTTGACACTTCTTCCAAAAAACTATATTAATCTAGCCACATAACCTCTTATTTTCTTTGCTTCATTGTTAAGTAGAGTCTTTAAGCAAAGCAAGGAATTTGGTTTTACATAAATAGCCCGCCTATGGATGAAGTTATGGATTTTTTAAGTTGACTACAAAATTCTGACCAACTGAACAATAACTTAGCTAACTTTGCATAGTCATCTCTTTAGCTATAGGGATCTAAATTAAGATATTCGAAATCCAAGTTCAACCTGTAGATGTGCTCTAGGTGTGGTCAAAATTTCATACCAAAATTAAATGCTCTTGCATCTAGCAAGTTTATGTGGCCAAAACAAAATTTATAAGTAAGCAGCCTATCATTCACACTTAGGGAGCTTTGCACCATATTACATACATAGCCAAAACATTACTGAAACATTCACATGCTTGTCTCATTTTTCATACACTACATGTATATGCATACATGCACTACATAATGGTCTTAACACAGTGAAATACACACCCTAAGTTACAGGAGTGCTTGAGAGACAATGGACTCCAGAAACAGGATGCTAGACAGCTGCTGTGTAACACAAGAAGCACTATCACTAAAAATACCAAATTAGTTTGGCTTCTTAAATTAGTTTTAGGACACTAAACATCCTTATTAGCTTTAATCATGCTTTATGTCATTTTCTTTGCCCATAAGCATGATTTCTTTGTATTAAACTTATTGGTCCATATTTTGCCTACCTTTTTGACTATTTACTAAGCTATAGTTGTCTTCCCCGTGGTGGGATAACGCCCTATTTCTACCCTTTGACTTAAGTCAAAAGCTTGAACTCCTTAAGGTTTACACTAAGTCATTTAGGTCTTTAATGCCTTTAGTGTTTCCTTTGTCTAAACTTGTCTTTCATGAGCAACTTGGTCCTCCAACAGCACTTTCATACCATTCATATCCTTCCCATAACTCTCCAAGGCTCTTCCTTGAGAGTTTTGCAAGTAAGTACCTAAATTTCCCAAACCTTACAAAAAGGTCCATAGGTTACTTGAAAAATGAGCAATCCTTAAGGCTTTTCTTAGGGGCCAAGTTACCAACTTAGAACACTTTTAAGCTGTTCATTATACCTTTTACCCTTCATACTTCGGTCATTATGAAGAGAATTATGCAATATGATGGTTTTTTGACCACTATGCCACACTTGTAATTCTCTCATTTTTGTGAGGTGGTAACAAGGAATCTCAAACTAATAAAGCCTAGCTTGAGCGAATGCATAGCTTGACCATCAGAAAAGGAGTATTGCAGAAGGTGCAACCTTGGCAAAGGAAATTTCTTGAACCAAGGGTGGCCCCGATTTTCCAACGGAACAAGTTTTGAAACATGTTCTCGATTCATAGGAACCGAAGACACAACATCAGTTCCTTTGGGGGGCATGTGAAAGCTAAAGGGCCATCACCCATAAAACCTTCAGACAAGTGGACCTGACACCACAGTTGGAAGAGAAAAAGGCTCTACACCACCATCGAAAGGTCACTCGACCAATGATAGCTGAAGTGCTATTACCCTTGGAATTCCTAAGCTCTGACGAGCACGACCCTCGGTTAAGGTCGAGCACCACCCTCGGTGGAAGTCAAGCACCACCCTCGGTAAAGGTTGAGTATCGCCCTTGGAGTGGGCGAGTGGCAACCTCAAGAAAAGAGGGCACACAGTCCTTGACCCTTTAACCTTCGTAAACCACCATACTCGGTGATGTAGAGCTTTCCCTGAAGGCCCCTTGCTCCGCCCAAGAACTCATCCTGAGCCCTCGGTGAGGATATCTAGCCGAAGGGGGCTCATACCCCAAAGAGGTCTCTTTCACTGAAGGGGTCTTGCGAGCATGAAAAAAATGGCTAAGGGCTCCTACACAGAGACCTCATACATGCCAATGACATAGAGACCTCGCACACACCCCTAACACATGGGCCTCCCACGGCTCTAACTTTTGGCCAAAATGGCCTATGGCCAGCTAAAGATCCCCATTCCCGAAGGTATGGACCGCATCTGGCCGAGCACGTGTCATCATCTAAGTGGGCTATGTCAAACGGACTTCTCCCAATGTCCTCCTATAAATACTTGGGATAACGACCTTGGTAAGGACACAATCAGAACTCTCTAGAGAACTCTCTCTACTCTTTTACTCTCTACTTTCTGCTCCTTACTCGCAAAATACTAACTTGGGTGTCGGAGGCTCCTCCCCCGGAAACACATTCCTGGGAGCTCCTAACCCTTTTTCTTTTAAGTATTTCAAGCACCTTCACGCAGGAAGTCTCCCCTTCAAACACCCTCCACACTGGAAGCCCCTACTTTAGGTCACTATGTTGTACAACAAAGATGCCGACGAGCATCATTTGGCACCATCTTGGCAGTGGTTGAAGGCGGAACTCCTCAACCTTCCTACTATTCCACCTTCGACTCCCAAATCTAGTGATAAGGATCCCGAAGGTTAAGAGGTGAAGGATGTTGAGGAACCGATAGATGTCCAGGGCCGCCAAGAATGAGAGGTTGAGTCCAGAAATCTTGATAAGACTTGGTGATGGGTGAGGCAGAAGCTGTCCTGATAAGACTTTTTGGTTGCTTGGTTAGACTTCATCTTCTCCACATCCAAATCCTCCAGATCTTTCCAAAGCTCGATGATCTCCTTCTCTAGCTTCTTCTTCTTCTTCTTTCCCTCCTTTGTCAACCTCTTGACCACAGCCTGAAGCTTAGAGTTGAGATCAAAGGCCTTTGCCACTTGGGCAGTAGCGTCATCTCTCTCCCTTTGAAGGACCTCATTGGCCGAGGTCATGGCTATCAACCTCACTCCGAGGTTTGACATCTTCGAGGAGAAGTCTTGGATAAGCTATTACCACATCACAAAATGGGAGAATTACAAGTGTGTCATAATGGCTAAAAACCATTATATTGTGTAATTCTCACCATAGTGTTTGAAGTGTGGGGGGTAAAAGGTATGATCAACACCTCCTTAAAAGTGTTCCAAGTTGGTAACTTGGTTCCCAAGAAAAGCCTTAAGGATTGCTTGTTTGTCAAGCAACCTATGGACTTTTTTGTAAGATTTTAGAAATTTGGGTACTCAATTGGAAAACTTTCACAAAAGAGATTTGGAGAGTTATGGGAAGGATACGAATGGTATGAAAGTGCTATTGGAGGACCAAATTGCTTATGGAAGACAACTAAGGGCAAAGAAAACACAAAAAGGCATAAAGGACCTAAGTGTTCTAATTAGGCCTTAAGATGTGTATGTCTATGACTTAAGTCAAATGGAAGTTTTGTTGGGTTATCCCACATAAGGTGGGCTGCTAAAGGAAGATAAGGATGGTCAAATGTGGGCCAAGAGATTAAGACTAAGAAACCATAGTCTTGTAGCAAGGAAAATGACATAAGACAAGGTTAAGACTACTTAAGTGTGTTTAGTGTACTTTTGACTATTTAAGTAGTCAAGACCACCTTTGCTTCTCTAAATTTCGGCCTCCACCAGCAAAAAGAAAGCCAGCCCTCTCCTCCACACTTCCTCTATAGCCACCATACCTTCAAACTCAAAACTACTTGCAATTGAAGTCAAGGAAGCACAATTGGAAGCTATTTGGTGCTATTGCTTGAGTGCACCTAGGATCAAGCTCCAATTTCAGCATACCCATCAAGGTAAGGGTTCTCTTGCTCTCATGGGTTGTTTTCTACAATTTTCAAACATCCATGGAGCTAGGGCTAAGCTTGGAAGAGAGCCATGAGCTTGATGAACCGAGCTTAGTGAGGGGAGTACACTTATTGAAGGTTTTGTGACCTAGTGTGAAGTGCACAAAGATGGCAGTAAAATGAGGGCTTCTAGAGCCCAAAGTTAGTACTAACTAGTGTTAAAATCCTCCTAAGACCAATCATTAGCTTGAGGAGGGCTGCCATAGTGATTTGGTTATGTTTATTATGTGTTTTATGGACTAACCTATGGTATATGCTGCTGCCACATTTCATGTGTTTGATGCTTCTGTTTGGCTGCTGCATTTGGTTTCTATATCTTGTATATATGCATTGTGGTTTTTTTGTTTTAGTGTCTTTGGATGCAGCTTTTAATGATGGTTACATTGCCTATTGAATCCAGGTGCTACCCTTACTAAGTTTCTCAATGAAACTTACTCCCCTCAATTCTGTCAGTTTAGGTCTAGCAAAAAGTTCACCTTCAAACTAACCCTTGTGGTTTGAGTTTTGATCTGAAATTTCAGGTACATGAACTTCTGTATGTCTAGTTTTTATTTGGAAATTTTGGTAATTTTAGGAGCACATTTGGTATTTTTAATGGTGGTACTTATTGTGTTGTGCAACAGCTGTCTAGCATCCTATTTTTGGAGTCCATTGTGTCTCAGGACCTCCTGTAACCTAGGGTGTGTCTTTAGCTAACTTAAGACCATATTGCAGTGCATGTATGTATGTACATGTAGTTTATGTACGATGAAACAAGTATGTGAACATTTGAGTAATGTTTTGGCTATGTAAGTGATGTGGTGCAAAGCTGCCTAAGTATGAATGATAGGCTGCTTACTTGTAAATTCTGTTTTGGCCACATAAAGTTGCTAGATGCAAGAGAATGTAATGAATATGTGTATTGGACATGTATGGGATAGACTTGGAGGGCTTTCCCCCTGTGAATGAAGTGTTTGCATGGTTTGGAAAAATTGTATGGGCAAAATGGTCCAAAAGTTTCTAGAATTTCGACCATGTACCTAAAGTTTAAAAATCTCTCTGTGTAGAATGAATATTGGAATGAAATTTTTACCACACCTAGAGAACAGCTAGATGTTGAACTAGAATTTTGAATTTCTGGATTTCGATCCTTGTATCCAAAGATATGATGTTGCAAAATTGGATGAGTTACAGTTCATTTGGTCAGAATTTTGTAACCAACTTCAAAAATCCATAACCTGGTCCATAGGTGGGCTATTAATGTAAAAAAAAATTCCTTTGTTTTCTCTAAGACTCTACTTTGTAATGGAACAAATAAAAAAGTGGGTATGAGCCTAGAATGATACCGTTTATTAGTAGAAGTTACAGGTGCAGTAGCTGGTCACTAGAACTTAACAAGATTGCCTAATGTGTGGTAGCCAAGATTAAGACTTGTGCTAGTGTTTTCCTTCTTTGATGCCATGGTGTGCATGAAATGTGAATATGTGTGTGATTCTTGACTAATATTCATGTATTTACATAGTGCCCAAGAGGGGCACTTGGGTATGCACATTAAGGGTAGTGTTCTGATGGCCTACAGAACATTACCAATCCTGGGAGTCTAAATGCACAATTTTGGCACCATAATTGGACTACCCCGGAGTGGGTAACATAAGCTCCCCTTGGCTTTTAAGCATCTCCTCTAGAAGATTGGCCAGATCCTCCTTTCCTATTTTATTTAGCTCACCGTACTTAACGACAGAGCTAGGCAAGAGTTCCTTGGCCTTCACCAGATTCTCCCCGGAGCAGGTTCAGACTGAAGTTTGCTTGGCTGGCCAAGTGCGATAGTACCCCATGTATGCCAAAAGCTACAAAATGGAGTCCTAAATAGTACCCCATAAGGCAAACAAAAAATTCACTAAGTATCAAAAGGCTAGGAGTTTACTTGGGCAGCCTGCTCGGTCATCCTCGCGGAGAGGATCTCCCCATTTGGGCACTCTTCAGTCAGAGACTGAAAAGTTACATGCGGGATGACCCCAGTCACCATCGGAGGAGCCATCTTCTGGCTATCCTCGGAGAACAAGTTCATGTCCTCCATGAACAACCAGAAGGGCTCCATTGGGATCTTTCACTTTAGGATTTTGGAGTCCTGAATGGCCCTCTTCCGAGTGTGATCTTCCACCCAGGGAGCCTGCAGAGCTTCGCATGCAAAGTCTTGCCGAAGTTCCATTGGTACATTATCCCTTAGCCACTCATCTACAAGATCTAAAATGCCAAAAATTCCTAAACCCATAGAGGAATAGCTAACGGACAAACTTGGTGGAATTTCCGCGTCATCGGCTTTGGAGTCACTCACTTTGAGAACCTCATCGGGGATGTTTTTGCCATTCCTTTTTCGGTTCTCATCTAGCTCCTCGGCTGAAAACCCCCCAATCGAGTGTTAGTATTGTGCCCAAAAAGCCAATCATGAGATGATTGTATTTTTGCACATTGAGTCATGATATTTTATTGAGGCATTAATCCAGCAATTATGTTTGTTGTTTTGTTTCTGCGTAACGTAATAAGCATAATTGTAACCCTAGAATAATGATATTCTTAAACGTCCCTAGTCTAGTATTATTGTGGAGCGGGTTGCAATAATACATAATGACTAGCATATGTGGAGACTAATATGAGATATCTAGTCTACATATGGGTACAAGTTGGAGAACTTGTGTACTGGACCGACCCACCATGAGAACACTTCATGGATCGTTATATGAGTGTCATAAGTGATTCTCATAGTGATCATGGTATATGTAGTCCTTCGACCTAAGATCATCAAGGTTCCCTACATGTGAGTCACATACTTTGATACTTTCCTTTGTTGCTCGTAACTGAGTGAACTTGAAGGAGGTCATTGGGTATGTCACATATCATGCGGAGGGATTTGTATGATCAAGATGGGATTTGTCCCTCCTATGTAACGGGAGTGATATCTTCGGGCCCCTTGATAGAGTGAGACTTAGAGAATGCATGGCCATGCTCGGATGAGTTGATATATGATATCAATGTCATCAGTTTAAGTTGGTCTACTCGGTAATCAAGAAACCAAAGATTGGGCTATACGAGAGTGACACATTCCATGTCTCGTGCTTAGTCTTGATATCTTGGACAAAGGGACAATGGCATATATCGGTGATGATCATAAAGGTTTAGTCGATTCACCGACAATCTTGTCACTTGGGTAGCAATGATGTGTTGCTAGACACCGCTCATTGCTTATGATCATAAATGTGATTTATGATCATTGCCAACATGGCAAGAGCCTATTGGGTCGCACACATAGAGCTATTTGGATCATTAGAGTGCATGGGCTAATTATTTGGGTTATGGTTTCACTTTAATTTCGTATTAAAAATAGGCCCAAGAGTTGAGCCATTATTAAGCCTGAAATTAAATCCTAATTGGATTAGGGCTTTGAAACCCATTAGGCCTGGAAGTTGAGTTTCACTATAAATACAACTTTTAAGTGAGAAATTCGCAGGTCTCCTTGCCCTAGCCTCCAAAAAGGACAGCCACACTCTTCTCTTGCAATTCCTTGGAGGACGCAAGCTAGCACTGCGAGCGCAAGAGAAACACATCTGTCGGGACGTGGTGGAAGCGTGGTGATCCCGAGAGGCTCGTGTGGATACCATAGAGAGCTTGAACACGTCAACTGTTCAGGTTTTGTGATTCAACTCTACAGTTGAGTGAGAGATCTCAACCGAAAATTAGGTATGAAAATTTTCAAACACCCGGTTTACCCCGTTTCACTTGGATCCTAGAGGGTTTCGGTTAAATTCCACTGCACTGTTTGGCTCCCGAAACCCATCAGTGGTATCAGAGCTACTGGTGAAACCCTAAATCGGGATTGAGTGTTGAATCGCATGATGCTATGTGTTCGGTTGCTTTTCGGCCATGATTAATTAGATTGATTCAAGATGCATGAAACTGGAATTCGTAATGAACATATGAGATATATGAAGAAACGACACAAATTGGTTAATGAGATTAATCTCAAATTGAATGGTATGAGATACCTATATGGATTAGGATTCTTGCAATAGTTGCAAAAACCCTAGCTTGGTTCGGATTCAGCCTGTTCAGGCACTGAAAGTAAGGTATTTTTGGTGGCTCGAATAGAGGAGTCTCGGGTGCCTACTTTCTCAAAATACAAGATTTCGGGCTAAGCAATTGTAAGAAAATTTTTTGCGCAGGGGGGCGCTGCCCCCCACGCCCCCCGCAAGGGCGGCTCCCCTTGACCTCGTCCGCTGACCGGTCAGCGGAACCACCGCCCGCTGACCGGCCAGCGGGACCGCCGTATGCGAAGCGCCACATAAATAAAAACTGGTTAATCAACGCACGAAAATTGGCATGCATCTTTGTTGAATGAGATTTGACATGATATGCTGATTGGTGTTTGAAGCATGGTGCATGGTTATAGCCCTTGATTGGTTGTACTTGTAAATACGGCCTGCGAGTCGTGCCTTTTCTTATCACTCTCATTGTACATTCTCTTCTCACCTTACTCCCCTCGAATGTAACTCGAGGTTTCTATTATTGATGTAATGGTGCATTATGGGATCATCCAAGGTGGTATGTCCAAGGATCATCCAAGGTGGTATGTCCAAGGAGGTGACAACAAAAGGGCAACCAAGAAAGGAAGAGAAGGAGCTTGTGAAGACTCTTTTCTTTTCTTAGGCTTTTATGATATTCTCATTGGCTTGAGAATATCGCATAGTTTGGGCTATAACCATGTCACGTTTACTTTCTTGTAAGCATGAGATGCATGTTTTATATTTGTATGTGATGCATGTATAAGACAACCGGAGATAACAAATTGGTGAGATCAAAAGAAAAAAATCCCTCAAACAAATATTAAGTCATTAAATGTGATGCCTTCCAAATGTTGGCACTCGTCAAGACTTTGATCAACATTAGGTGGGTTTGCCAAAGCAAAGCACCTATGTTCATCTTGGTAAGGCGCGATGGGATAATAGTGATATCCAAACTGCTAACTTTGGGTTCGACTTAACTAAGTCATCCTAATAGGATTAGGGACTTAGAGGCATAGAGTTGGGCTTAAGTTCATGAGATGAGCTTGGACAAGTGTTGTTCACCCAACTATCCAAGAGTTGCATAAGATGCAATTGGCAAGGAGTTGCCTACCTAAATAGCTGTAACTTGAGAGAAAAGCCAAAGCTGACTCAGGTTGTGGTCAAATATGGATCTTGGCCCACTAGAATACCTTAGCGCCGAGGTGTTCCGAAATAATATCGAGGGTTATTATTTTGAGGAAAATAGTGGGAGTATCGTTTAATAAAAGTCCTTATTAAATGAATTAAAATACATGACTCTTACACTGCATATTTACTGTTGTAGATAACCATGGCACAAAACACATCGACACTTTCGTTGCGATCGATCCTTGAGAAGGAAAAACTGAATGGGACCAACTTTCTCAAATGGTACCGAAACTTGAGGATAGTCCTCAAACAAGAGAGAAAGGCTTATGTCCTAGAGCAGCCCATTCCGAATGAGCCTGCTGCCACTGCTCCAAGAGCTGAAAGGGATGCTCACAAGAGGCATTCTGATGATGCTTTGGATGTTGCATGCCTCATGCTTATTACCATGGAATCTGAGCTTCAGAAGCAACATGAGAACATGGGGGCGTTCGATATGATCGAACATCTCAAAATGCTTTTCCAAGAGCAAGCTAGGCATGAGAGGTTTGAGACCTCTAAGGCATTGTTTCAGTGCAAGATGTCTGAGGGAAGTCCCGTGGGTCCTCATGTGCTCAAGATGATTGGGTATATTGAGAATCTTGAGAATTTGGGATTTGCTCCTCAAAAAGAGTTGGCTATCGATGTAGTCTTGCAATCGTTGCCTGAAAGCTACAGTCAGTTCGTCATGAACTATAACATGAACGACCTTGACAAGTCCCTTCCTGAATTACTCAACATGTTGAGAACTGCTGAGCAAAACCTTAAGAAGGCTAAGCCCATTTTTATGGTTCAAAAGGGCAAGGGAAAGGGAAAAGCCAACAAGAAGAAGGATAAAAGTTAATGGAAAGTCCAATGCTAGTTCTCCTTCAGCTGCACTGAAACCAAAGGGTGGTGTGGCAAAGGAAGGGGAGTGCTTCCATTGTAAGCAACCTGGACACTGGAAGCGCAATTGCAAGCTCTATCTTGAAGAACTTGCTAAGGAAAAGGGAAGTAAGACTTCCACTTCAGGTATTTTTGTTATAGAGGCTAACTTTTCTACTTCCTCATCTTGGGTATTGGATACTGGATGTGGATCTCACATTTGTGCAAATGTGCAGGATCTAAGTAGAAGTAGAAGATTGGCCCGAGGTGAAGTGGACCTACGTGTTGGAAATGGAGCAAGGGTTGCTGCCTTAGCCGTAGGGACTTATGTTCTCACTTTACCTAGTGGATTAGTTTTAGAATTAGACAACTGCTACTTTGTGCCTACTATTAGTAGAAATTTGATTTCTGTTTCTTGTTTGGACAAGAAAGGTTTTTCATTTATAATAAAGGACAAATGTTGTTCTATTTATTTGAATGAAATCTTTTATGGTAGTGCTCAACTTAGCAATGGGTTGTATGTTCTAGACCTCGAAGATCCAATCTATAATGTGAATACCAAGAAGGTCAGATTAAATGATTCAAACCCGACCTATCTCTGGCACTGTCGCTTGGGCCATATAAATGAGACCCGCATATCCAAGCTCCATAAGGATGGACTCTTGGACTCATTTGATTTTGAATCATATGAGACATGTGAGTCATGTTTGTTGGGCAAGATGACCAAAGCCCCATTCACAGGGCAAAGTGAAAGGGCTAATGACTTACTAGGACTCATACATAGTGATGTATGTGGCCCTATGTCTACACAAGCTAGAGGAGGTTTCCAATACTTCATTACTTTCACTGATGACTTCAGCAGATATGGCTATGTGTATCTTATGAGACACAAGTCAGAATCCTTTGAAAAGTTCAAAGAATTCAAGAATGAAGTAGAGAATCAACTCGGGAAGAGTATCAAAGTGCTTCGATCAGATCGAGGTGGAGAGTACTTGGATCGAGAATTCCTTGACTATCTGAAGGAGTGTGGTATAGTATCACAACTCACTGCACTAGGTACACCTCAATAGAATGGTGTATCTGAAATGAGAAATCGAACTCTGTTAGACATGGTTCGCTCTATGATGAGTCAAGCTGACCTTCCAAACTCCTTTTGGGGACATGCTCTAGAGACAGCTGCTTTTACACTAAACCGAGTTCCATCTAAATCGGTTCAAAAGACACCATATGAGATATGGAGTGGGAGGCGTCCCAATTTGTCTTTTATGAAGATTTGGGGCTGTGATGCTTATGTGAAATGTCAATCCTCTGACAAACTAGGGCCCAAATCTCAAAAATGCCTTTTTGTTGGGTATCCCAAAGAAACAAAGGGTTACTATTTCTACAATCCTTCTAAGCAAAAAGTGTTTGTTGCTCGAACTGGTGTCTTTTTGGAGAAAGAGTTTATCTCTAAAGGAACTAGTGGGAGGAAAGTAGAACTTGAAGAAATTCAAGAACAACAAGGAGACATCGAACCTAAAATGGAACCTGAACAGACACCACAAGATGTTGTGGTTCAAGAGTCTGTTCCTGTAGCACAGAGCCCACGTAGGTCTGGTAGGATTCGGCGTGAGCCCGAGAGATATGAATTTCTTGTGACTCACACCAGTGATGTGATGCTCATGGATCAGGATGAGCCCACAACCTACCAACAAGCTATGTCGGGGCCTGACTCTGAGAAGTGGCTAATGGCCATGAAATCCGAGATGAAATCCATGTATGAAAACCAAGTATGGACTTTGGTTGACCCACCTGAAGGGGTAAAACCCATAGGGTGCAAATGGGTTTTCAAGAAGAAAACTGACATGGATGGTAATGTGATTACCTTTAAGGGACGATTGGTTGCAAAAGGTTTCAAGCAAATTCATGGTATTGACTATGATGAAACTTTTTCACCAGTTGCTATGCTTAAATCCATCCGAATTTTGTTTGCTATTGCTGCACACTATGATTATGAGATATGGCAAATGGATGTCAAAACTGCATTCCTAAATGGAAAGCTACTTGAGGATGTGTACATGACACAGCCTGAGGGTTTTGTCACTCCTGGGAATGCCAATAAAGTGTGCAAATTGCAAAGGTCCATTTATGGACTGAAGCAAGCTTCTCGAAGTTGGAATCTTCGTTTTGATGATGCAATCAAAGAGTTTGGTTTTATCAAAAATGAAGATGAACCTTGTGTCTACAAGAAGGTTAGTGGGAGCGCTATTGTCTTCTTGGTGTTGTATGTAGATGACATACTACTCATCGGGAATGACATTCCTGAGCTACAGTCTGTGAAGACTTGGCTAAGGAAATGTTTCTCTATGAAGGACTTGGGTGAAGCAGCCTATGTGTTAGGCATCAGGATCTATAGAGATAGATCTAGAAAGCTTCTTGGCCTAAGTCAAAGTACATATATTGACAAGGTGCTAAAGAGGTTTAGCATGCAAGATTCCAAGAAAGGATTCTTGCCCATGTCACATGGTATCACTCTTTCTAGATCTCAGTGTCCGAGTACACCCGAGGAGAGAGAGCGCATGAGTAAGATTCCATATGCCTCAGCAATTGGATCTATCATGTATGCCATGATATGTACTCGTCCCGATGTCTCATATGCTTTGAGCATGACGAGTAGGTACCAATCGAACCCCGGTGAGAGTCACTGGACAGCTGTTAAGAACATCCTTAAGTACTTACGAAGGACTAAGGATGCATTCTTGGTCTTTGGAGGTGAAGATGAGCTCGTTGTAAGGGGTTACACCGATGCAAGCTTCCAATCCGATAAGGATGATTTTAGATCGCAATCTGGTTATGTGTTTTGTATTGGTGGTGGTGCTGTGAGCTGGAAGAGTTCAAAGCAAGAGACAGTAGCTGACTCTACAACAGAATCTGAGTACATTGCCGCCTCTGATGCTACGAAGGAGGCAGTTTGGATCAAGAAGTTCATCACTGAACTTGGAGTGGTTCCAAGCATTGCCGACCCGATAGAGCTCTATTGTGACAACAATGGAGCAATCGCACAGGCTAAGGAACCTCGATCTCACCAGCGATCCAAACACATACTCCGACGCTATCATCTCATCAGGGAGATCATCGAGAGGGGTGATGTAAGGATATGCAGGACTTCGACAGACAGCAACATTGCTGATCCACTGACAAAGCCCCTTACGCAGCAGAAGCATGATAGCCATTCTAGGTCCATCGGTATTAGATACATGGATGATTGGCTTTTAGTGCAAGTGGGAGATTGTTAGTGTTGTGCCCAAAAAGCCAATCATGAGATGATTGTATTTTTGCACATTGAGTCATGATATTTTATTGAGGCATTAATCCAGCAATTATGTTTGTTGTTTTGTTTCTGCGTAACTTAATAAACATAATTGTAACCCTAGAATAATGATATTCTTAAACGTCCCTAGTCTAGTATTATTGTGGAGCGGGTTGCAATAATACATAATGACTAGCATATGTGGAGACTAATATGAGATATGTAGTCTACATATGGGTACAAGTTGGAGAACTTGTGTACTGGACCGACCCACCATGAGAACACTACATGGATCGTTATATGAGTGTCATAAGTGATTCTCATAGTGATCATGGTATATGTAGTCCTTCGACCTAAGATCATCAAGGTTCCCTACATGTGAGTCACATACTTTGATACTTTCCTTTGTTGCTCGTAACTGAGTGAACTTGAAGGAGGTCATTGGGTATGTCACATATCATGCGGAGGGATTTGTATGATCAAGATGGGATTTGTCCCTCCTATGTAACGGGAGTGATATCTTCGGGCCCCTTGATAGAGTGAGACTTAGAAAAATGCATGGCCATGCTCGGATGAGTTGATATATGATATCAATGTCATCAGTTTAAGTTGGTCTACTCGGTAATCAAGAAACCAAAGATTGGGCTATACGAGAGTGACACATTCCATGTCTCGTGCTTAGTCTTGATATCTTGGACAAAGGGACAATGGCATATATCGGTGATGATCATAAAGGTTTAGTCGAATCATCGACAATCTTGTCACTTGGGTAGCAATGATGTGTTGCTAGACACCGCTCATTGCTTATGATCATAAATGTGATTTATGATCATTGCCAACGTGGCAAGAGCCTATTGGGTCGCACACATAGAGCTATTTGGATCATTAGAGTGCATGGGCTAATTATTTGGGTTATGGTTTCACTTTAATTTCATATTAATAATGGGCCAAAGAGTTGAGCCATTATTAAGCCCAAAATTAAAGCCTAATTGGATTAGGGCTTTGAAACCCATTAGGCCTGGAAGTTGAGTCTCACTATAAATACAACTTTTAGTGAGAAATTCGCAGGTCTCCTTGCCCTAGCCTCCAAAAAGGACAGTCGCACTCTTCTCTTGCAATTCCTTGGAGGACGCAAGCTAGCACTGCGTGCGCAAGAGAAACGCATCTGCCGGGACGTGGTGGAAGCGTGGTGATCCCGAGAGGCTCGTGTGGATACCATAGAGAGCCTGAACACGTCAACTGTTCAGGTTTTGTGATTCGACTCTACAGTTGAATGAGAGATCTCAACCGAAAATTAGGTATGAAATTTTCGAACACCCGGTTTACCCCGTTTCACTTGGATCCTGGAGGGTTTCGGTTAAATTCCGCTGTGCTGTTTGGCTCCCGAAACCAAACATCGAGGTCCCCAAAGTCTCCGCTGCCATACTGGGACTGAGAAGAGTGTAATGGATAGCTAGTTCCTAGGGTAAATCCTCCCGAACATGGGTCTGGTCCTCAGTCCCCACATCGTCTTCAGGGGGTAGAGGAATGAGGTCCTCCTTCGTCTGCTTCGACCTCAGAACCAAAGAGGATCCACTGGATGACTTCTTTCGCTTCACCACCACTTTCTTCCAGGTCTGCTCCCCCTTCTATGCCTGGCCAAGGAAGAGGGACTTGTAGAAGGTGGCAGATTTGTCACCCATCTCTGCAAAAAGAGGAATATCAGTGTAAGTACGCACAGAGAAAGGTGAAAATTTTGGAAAGGAACTTACTCTCTTTAAGGGCCGAGTATGTGAGTTTCCCCCAAAGGAGCATTACCAACCACGACTTCTTCCCGTCAAAAGGAGGTTGTGACATGTTCTGGTTGGCATTGTGCTCCTTGATCACCCCTAGTTCCCGAAGGACCTCTTCAGTCATTAAGTTCCATTTAATAGGGAAGGGGTACAGGGAATGGGGGGGACTTCGGGGTCCCAGTCCGTGATAGCCCAAATACGGCAATCGAACTCCTCGAACTGGACCTCCAACTCTAGGGTTAGCAATTTTCGGGGGTCGACTACATCTATAGGCAAAGTCCCCCACTCCCAGTTGGTTGGAATGTGCTCCCACTACTTAGCCACCATCAGGGAGAAGAACTTCCTCTACCGCCCTCACCAACTATCCTTCGTGTTGAAGGTAAATGTGAACTTCTTACTCCCAGAACCTCGAGGAAGCAAGAAATAGAAGCCACGCTTTGGGACGGGGTGGAGTTTGTAGTATTGCATGAAAAAAATGAAGTGAGGTTCTATCTTAAAAAACCCATACATGCAAAGGGAAGCATTGAAATAGGAGTAAGAGTTAAGAGGAAGCTGATTCATGGCTATCCCATGGAATTGGCAGAAGTCGCAAACCATCTTCGGCGGAGAAAACCGTAGTCCGGCCTTAAGTTGGGCTAAAAAAATGGTCACCTCGTCTGTTTTATTCAATTAACTGAACAAGCTAGGAGTAGGCAGCCTGATAACTGAGTAAGAAGGGAGAAAGAATTTAGTTGTCCACATCGCTAACTTCTGTGAAGTGGTACAACTCGGATGAGAATTCAGAGGAAGCCAGCTCTTGGGGACAGTCTGAACAGACATAAGCGGAAGGGGGGAAAACATTTGGAAGAGAGAAATCTAACTTCGAAAAGGCTAAAAGAAAAGAAGGAAACAATGCCAAAGAATGACTTCAGAAGAAGGAGGTGACTTCGGGAAAGAACAAAAGCTATAAAAGCATGAAATCGAAGGACTTCGGGAAAGAAAACCCACCAAAACTTTTTCCAAAGTTTGGATTCCTGGATGCCATCATAAAAGTCTGCCGAAAATAGCATCTCCGCTACTGCCACCATAGAAACAAGGAGAGAATTCAAGAGCAGAAGAGAGCAAGAAAGCATAAGTGTGAAAAAACAAATGAGGAATGAGGAATTTATAGGCTGAAGAAGGGAGGCAAAACGTCGCCATAATTGCCCCTCGAAGGCGAAGAGGCACGTTTGACGAAATGGATGTGACCATTCCCAGTAACCGGGTGACACATGTCACCAAGTGTGGGGAATGAGGGCACGCCTTTGACAACTATCAGACTTAGGCCCTTCCCAAGAAAACACGTCAGGTAGACGTGACGGTCCATTCACAAACATTAAAAAGCCTGGAACACACTTTAACTAAAGAAACAACCTCGGGAACACCAGATGCCTCTCCCGAGAACATAAAATACCATTATCCTAGCAAGAGCAGATGTTCTGGATCAAAGACACTTTCATCCAGAGCAGGTGACCTCGGCCATTTCGGGGTCAAGACAAGCCTCCAAAAGGATCCATAATTGGCTTCCGAAAGCTCAAAATCCGAAGATATATCTTCAACTCTTTGAGGGGGGAATATGATAGTCAAAGGGCCATTACCCTTGGAACTCCTAAGTTTTGATAAGCACCACCCTCAGTAAAGGTCGAGCACCACCCTCGGTGAAAGTCAAGCACCACCCTCGGTAAAGGTCAAGTATCGCCCTCGGAGTGGGCGAGAGGCAACCTCGGGAAAAGGGGGCACACAATCCTTGACCCTTTAACCTCGATAAACCACCATAGTCGGTGATGTAGAGCTTTTCCCGAAGGCCCCTTGCTCTGCCGAAGAACTCATCCTGAGCCCTCAGTGAGGATATCTAACCGAAGGGGGCTCATACATGAGGAGGTGTCTTTCACCGAAGGGGTATTGTGAGCATGACAAAAATGGTTAAGGAGCCTCTAGCATAGAGACCTTGCACACATCCCTGACACACGGGCCTCCCATAGCCCTAAATTATGGCCAAAACGGCCTATGGCCAGCTAAAGATCCCCATTCCCGAAGGTACGGACCGCATCTGGCCGAACACGTGTCATCATCTAAGCGGGCTATGTCAAATGGACTTCTCCCAATGTCCTCCTATAAATACTTGGGATAACGACCTTATTAAGCACACAATCAGAACTCTGTAGAGAAATCTCTCCACTCTTTTACTCTCCACTTTCGGCTCCTCACTCGCAAAATACTAAGTTGGGCATCAGAGGCTCTTCCCCCGGAAACACATTCCGGGGAGCTCCTAACCCTAGTTCTTTTGAGTATTTCAGGCACCCTCACGCCGGAAGTCTCCCCTTTAGACACCCTCCACACCGGAAGTCTCCCCTTTAGACACCCTCCACACCGGAAGCCCTTACTTCAGATCACTATGTCGTACAACGACGATGCTGACGGGCATCAACCAACCTTAGAAATAAAAGTCTACCACCCATGGAAGAAGAGATACTTTTAAAACACGGTCTATGCAACCAGTGGGCTCCTCCCGATTACCTTTGGAGGAAATCCTATGCCTGAAAAGGTCACAACTTCCCACAGGGTCCTAAGGGAATACAACAAATACATAGTTTTGAGGGACCACTAATAGGAACCTTGCACAAGTCACTACCCTTTGAGCATAACCGCCTACGGATAGCTAGAGACACCTCTCCTTAAAGCTACGAACTGAGTCTCCAACAAATCTGTTAGTGTTGTGCCCAAAAGCCAATCATGAGATGATTGTATTTTTGTACATTGAGCCATGATATTTTATTAAGGCATTAATCCAGCAACTATATTTGTTGTTCTGTTTCTGCGTAATGTAGTAAACGTAATTGTAACCCTAGAATAATGATATTCTCAAATGTCCCTGGTCTAGTATTATTGCGGAGCAGGTTACAATAATATATAACGACTAGCATATGTGGAGACTAATATGAGATATGTAGCCTATATATTGGTACAAGTTGGAGAACTTGTTATTAGACCGACATACCATGAGAACACTACGTGGATCATTATATGAAGGTCATAAGTGATTCTCATAGTGATCATGGTATATGTAGCCCTTTGACCTAAGATCATCAAGGTTCCCTATATATGAGTCACATACTTTCATACTTCCCTTTGTTGCTCATAACTGAGTGAACTTGAAGTAGGTCATTGGGCACGTCACATTTCATGCAGAGGGTTTTGTATAATCAAGATAGAATTTGTCCCTCCTATGTAACGGGAGTGATATCTTCGGGCCCCTCGATAAAGTGAGACTTAGAAAATGCATGGCCATTCTTGGATGAGTTGATATACGATATCAATGTCATCAATTTAAGTTAGTCTACTCGATAATCAAGAAACCAAAGATTAGGCTATACGACAGTGACACATTCCATGTTTGTGCTTTGTCTTGATATCTTGGACAATGGGACAATGGCATATATGGGTAATGATCATAAAGGTTTAGTCAAATCACCGATAGTCTTGTCACTTGGGTAGCAATGATGTGTTGCTAGACACTGCTCAGTGCTTATGATCATAAATGTGATTTATGATCATTGCCAACGTGGTAAGAGCCTGTGGGGTCGCACACATAGAGCTATTTGGATTATTAGATTACATGGGCTAATTATTTGGGTTATGGTTTCATGATAATTTTGTGTTAATAGTTGTCACAAAAGTTGACCCATTATTAAGCCCGAAATTAAAGCCTAATTGGATTAGAGATTTGAAACCTATTAGGCCTAGAAGTTGAGTCTCACTATAAATATAAATTTTAGTGAGAAATTTGCAGCCTTGCCCTTGCCTTCCAAAAGGGACAACCACACTTTTCTCTTGCAATTCCTTGGAGGATGCAAGCTAGCACTGCGACCGCAAGAGAAATGCATCTGCTGAGGTGTGGCAGAAGCGTGGTGATCCTAAGAGCCTTGTGTGGATACCATAGAGAGCTTGAACATGTCAACTATTCAGGTTTTGTGATTTGACTCTACAGTTGGGTGAGAGATCTCAATCAAAATTAGGTATGAAAATTTTCAAACACCCAGTTTACCCCATTACACCTAGATCCTAGAGGGTTTCGGTTAAATTCCATTGTGCTTGTTTAGATCCTAAAGCCCTACAGTGGTATCAGAGCTACTAGTGAAACCCTAAATCAGGATTGAATGTCGAATCACATGATATTGTGTGTTCGGTTGCTTTCGGCCATGATTAATTAGATTGATTCATGATGCATGAAATCGGAACTCGTAATGAATATATGAGATATATGAAGAAATGATACAAATTGGTTAATGAGATTAACCTAAAATTGATTGGTATGAAATACCTATATGGAGTAGGACTCTTACATGAGTTGCAAAACCCTAGCTTGGATTGAATTAGGGCTATTTGGGCACCAAAAGTAGAGTACTTTTGGTGGATCAAATAAAGGTGTCTCAGGTGCCTACTTGCTTGAATGGAGGTGTCTCGGCTAATCGGCCAGTAGGACCACCATATGCAAAGTGCCACATAAATAAAAACTGGTTAATCAATGCACATTAACTGGAATGTATTTTTGTTGAATGAGATTTGACATGTTATGATGATTGGTGGTTGTCGCATGGTGCATGGTTATAGCCCTTATTGGTTGTACTTGTAAATACGGCCTGCGAGTCGTGCCTTGTTCTTGCTATTCTCATGTACATTCTCTTCTCACCTTACTCCCTTCGAATGTAACTCATGGTTTCCATTATTGATCTTATGGTACATTATGGGATCATCCAAAGGAGTATGTCCAACGAGGTGACAATAAAAGGGCAACCAAGAAAGGAGGAGAAGGAGCTTGTGAATACTCTTTTATTTTCTTAGGCTTTTATGATATGCTCATTGACTTGAGAATATCACATAGTTTAGTGATAGCCGAAGGGTAATCGCCCCTGAAGGACCTCGCCCGTAAGCGCCACCCTCGGGTAATGCACCACTTCCGGTCGGAACAAACAACCAAACCTCGGCTTGGAAAGAGCCTCAAGCATCCTCGGACAAGCAGAATAGCCGTTACCTTCAGGGAGCTTGTGGGACCAACTTCGTTCAAGAGATTTCATCATCCCTCCTGAGGGTAACTTCGCGCCAGCCTCACATGCCCAAGGCCTCCTTTGGATACTTCTTGGGCCACCTTCGGGAGACGTTCACAAAGTACCATTAACTGGAACCTGAGCCTAACCTTGGAAGGGCCCAGCCGAAGGTGTCTCGTATAAAGAAGGACCCACCCGAACAAGCTATGTGACCTGAGGGAGTTCGGCCACCCAAAAAAGCCATGTGGGCGTACGACCAAATAGCTAAGGAGTCTCTGACACACCGTACTCGTATGACCACCAACACGCCGCCCCTAGACACGCTCTGACACACCGCCCTTGTGCTACTTAGGCTTTCGGCCAAGGGGCCTATGGTCACCTAAGAAGTTCGCCCCTCTCTCCAAAGGTACAAATCATATCCGACCGAACATATGTCACGATCTGGCTGACCTGTGGTAAACAGACTTCTTCTATTCATCCCCCAATAAATATTCAGGAAACGCTCAAGTAAAGGGGGGGCTCCAAATCATAATACTCCTGCTTTCTACTTATCTCCCACTTTCAAATACTAACTTGGGCATCAGAGACTCCTCCCTGGAAAAAAAACTCTGGGGAGCTCCTAACCCTTTGTTTTGCTGGATCCTTGCAGCTTCTTAGCCATCGGAGCTTCTCTCTCCTAGCGTCCTGTTACCAGAAGTTTATGCTCTAGATCCACCATGTTGCACAACGATGATACCAAACACCATCATTTAGGCTATAACCATGTCATGTTTACTTTCTTGTTAGCATGTGATGCATGTTTTATATTTGTACGTGATGCATGTATAAGACAACCAGAGATAACAAATTCGTGAGATCAAAAGAAAAATCCCTTAAAAAAATATTAAGTCATTAAATGTGATGCCTTCCGAATGTTGGCATTTATCAAGACTTTGATTAACATTGGGTGGGTTTGCCAAAGCAAAGCACACATGTTCATCTTGGTAAGACACGATGGGATAATAATGATATCCAAATTACTAAGTTTGGGTCTGACTTAACTAAGTCATCCTAATAAGATTGGGGGCTTAGAGGCATGTTAGGCTTAAGTTCATGAGATGAGCTTGGACAAATGTTGTTTACCCAACTATCCAAGAGTTGCATGAGATGCAATTAGAAAGGAGTTTGCCTACCTAAATAACTGTAACTTGAGAGAAAAGCCAAAGCTGACTCAGGTTATGGTCAAATATGGATCTTGGCCCACTAGAATACCTTAGAGCCGAGGTGTTCTGAAATAATATTGAGGGTTATTATTTTGAGGAAAATAGTGGAAGTAACATTGAATAAATGTCCCTATTAAATGAATTAAAATACATGACTCATACACTGCATATTTACAATTGTAGGTAACTATGGCACAAAACACATTGACACTTTCATTACGATCAATCCTTGAGAAGGAAAAGTTGAATGGGACCAACTTTCTCAAATGGTACCGAAACTCGAGGATAGTCCTCAAGTAAGAGAGAAAGGCTTATGTCTTAGAGCAGCCCGTTCCAAATAAGCCTACTGCCACTGCTACAAGTGTTGAAAGGGATGCTTACATGAGGCCTTTTGATGATGCTTTGGAAGTTGCTTTTTTCATGTTTATTATTGTGGAATCTGAGCATCAGAAGCAGCATGGAAACATGGTGGCGTTCGATATGATCAAATATCTCAAAATGCTCTTCCAAGAGCAAGCTAGGCATGAGAGGTTTGAGACCTCTAAGGCGTTGTTTCAATGCAAAATGTCTGAAGGAAGTCCCATGGGTCCTCATTTGCTCAAGATGATTAGGTACATTGAGAATATTGAGAGTTTGGGATTTGCTCTTCAGAAAGAGTTGGATGTTGGTGTAGTCTCGCAATCATTGCCTGAAAGCTATAGTCAGTTCATCATGAACTATAACATGAATGACCTTAACAAGTCCCTCCCTGAATTGCTCAACATATTGAGAACTGCTGACAAAAACCTTAAGAAGGCTAAGCCCATTTTGATGGTTCAAAAGGGCAATAGAAAGGGAAAAGCCAACAAAATGAAGGATAAAGCTAAAGGAAAGGCCAATGCTAATTCTTCTTCCGTTGCACTGAAACCAAAGGGTGGTGTGGCAAAGGAAGGGGAGTGCTTCCATTGTAAGTAACCTAGGCACTGGGCTCTATCTTGAAGAACTTACTAAGGAGAAGCAAAGTAAGACTTCCACTTGAGGTATTCTGGTTATGGAGGCTAACTTTTCTACTTCCTCATCTTGGGTATTGGATACTAGATGTGGATCACACATTTGTGCAAATGTGTAAGACCTAAGTAGTAGTAGAAGATTGGCCCAAGGTAAAGTGGACCTACATGTTGGAAATGGTGCAAGGGTTGCTGCCTTGGCCATAGGGACTTATGTTCTCATTTTACCTAGTGGATTAGTTTTAAAATTAGAGAACTACTAATTTGTGCCTACTATTAGTAGAAATTTGATTTATGTTTCTTTGCTTTGACAAGAAAGGTTTTTCATTTATAATAAATGACAAATTATGTTGTATTTATTTGAATAAAATCTTTTATGGTAGTGCTCAACTTAGCAAAGGGTTGTATGTTCTAAAACTCAAAGATCCAATCTATAATGTGAATACCAAGAAGGTCAGATTAAATGATTCATACTCAACCTATCTCTGGCATTGTCCCTTGGGCCATATAAATGAGAACCGCATAGCCAAGCTCCATAAGGATCGACTCTTGGACTCATTTCATTTTGACTCATATGAGACATGTTAGTCATGTTTGCTAGCAAAATGACCAAAGCCTTATTCACAGGGAAAAGTGAAAGGTCTAATGACTTTTTAAGACTCATACATAGTGATTTATGTGGCCCTATGTCTACACATGCTAGAGGAGGCTTCCAATATTTCATTACCTTTACTGATGACTTCAGTAGATATGGCTATGTGTATCTCATGAGACACAAGTCAGAATCCTTTGAAATGTTCAAAGAATTCATGAATGAAGTAGAGAATCAACTCGAGAAGAGTATCAAAGTACTTCAATCAGATCGAGGTGGAGAGTACTTGGATCGAGAATTCCTTGACTATCTAAAGGAGTGTGGTATAGTATCACAACTCACTACACCTAGTACACCTGAATGGAATGGTGTATCTGAAAGGAGAAATTGAACCTTATTAGGCATGGTTCGATCTATGATGAGTCAAGCTGACCTTCCAAACTCCTTTTCTAAACATGCGCTAGAGACAACTACATTTACACTAAATCGAGTTCCATCTAAATCGGTTCAAAAGACACCGTATAAGATATGGGGTGGGAAGCATCCCAGTTTGTTTTTTATGAAGATTTAAGGTTGTGATGCTTATGTGAAATGTCAATCCTCTGACAAACTAGGGCCCAAATCTCATGAATACCTCTTTGTTGGGTATCCAAAGAAACAAAAGTTTACTATTTCTATAATCCATCTGAGCGAAAAGTGTTTATTACTCAAACTGGTGTCTTTTTAGAAAAAGAGTTTATCTATAAAGGAACCAGAGGGATGAAAGTAGAACTTGAAGAAATTCAAGAACAACAAGGGGACATTAAACCTAAAATGGAGCCTAAATAGACACCACAAGATGTTGTGGTTTATGAGTTTGTTCCTGTAGCACAAAGCCCACGTAGGTTTGGTAGGATTCGGCATGAGCCCGAGAGTTATGGATTTCTCGTGACTCACACTGGAGATGTGATGCTCATGGATGACGATGAGCCCACAACCTACCAACAAGCTATGTCGGGGCCTAACTCTGAAAAGTGGCTAGTGGCCATGAAATCTGAGATGGAATCCATGTATGAAAACCAAGTATGGACTTTGGTTGATCCACCTGAACGGGTAAAACCCATAGGGTGCAAATGGGATTTCAAGAAGAAAACTGACATGGATAGTAATGTGATTACCTTTAAGGGACGATTGGTTGCAAAAGGTTTCAAACAAATTCATGGTATTGACTAGGATGAAATTTTTTGACCAGCTGCCTTGCTTAAATCCATCCAAATTTTGTTCGCTATTGCTGTACACCATGATTATGAGATATGGCAAATGGATGTCAAAACTGCATTCCTGAATGGAAAGTTACTGGAGGATGTGTACATGACACATCCTGAGGGTTTTGTCACTCTTGAGAATGCCAATAAAGTGTGCAAGTTTCGAAGGTCCATTTATGGACTAAAGCAAGCTTCTCGAAGTTGGAATCTTCAATTTGATGAAGCAATCAAAGAGTTTGGCTTTATCAAAAATGAAGATGAACCCTGTATCTACAAGAAGGTTAGTGGGAGTGCTATTGTCTTCCTAGTGTTGTATCTAGATGACATACTACTCATCGAGAATGACGTTACCGAGCTATAGTTTGTAAAGACTTGGCTAGGGAAATGTTTCTCTATGAAGGATTTGGGTGAAGCAGCCTATGTGTTAGGCATGAGGATCTATAGAGATAGATCTAGAAAGCTTATCGGCCTAAGTCAAAGTACTTAGATTGATAAGGTGCTAAAGAGGTTTAGCATGCAAGATTCCAAGAAAGGATTCTCGCCCATGTCATATGGTATAACTCTTTCTAGATCTCAATGCCTGAGTACACTCGAGGAGAGAGAGCACATGAGTAAGATTCCATATGCATCAGCAATTGGATATATCATGTATGCCATGTTATGTACTCGTCCCAATGTCTCATATGCCTTGTGCATGATGAGCAGGTACCAATCAAACCTCGATGAAAGTCATTGGATAGCTGTTAAGAACATCATTAAGTACTTACAAAGGACTAAGGATGCATTCCTGGTCTTTGGAGGTGAAGACGAGCTTGTTGTAAGGGGTTAGACCGATGCTAGCTTCCAATCCGATAAGGATGATTTTAGATCACAATCTAGTTATGTGTTTTGTATTGGTGGTGGTGCTATGAGCTGGAAAAGTTCAAAGCAAGAGACAATAACCAACTCTATAACCGAATATGAGTGCATTGCCGCCTCTAATGTTGCAAATGAGGCAATTTGGATCAAGAAGTTCATGACTGAACTTGGAGTGGTTCCAAGCATTGCCGACCTGATAGAGCTCTATTGTAACAACAATAAAGCAATCGCACAAGCTAAGGAACTTGATCTCACCAGTGACCCAAACACATACTCCGACGCTATCATCTCATCAAGGTGATCACTGAGAGGGGTGATATGAGGATATGTAGGAGTTCTAGAGACAGCAACATTGCTGATCTGCTAACAAAGCCCCTTACGTAGTAGAAACATGATAGCCATTCTAGGTCCATCGGTATTAGATACATGGATGATTGGCTTTAGTGCAAGTGGGAGATTGTTAGTGTTGTGCCCAAAAACCAATCATGAGATGATTGTATTTTTGCACATTGAGCCATGATATTTTATTAAGGCATTAATCCAACAACTATGTTTGTTGTTCTCTTTCTGCGTAACATAATAAACATAATTGTAACCCTAGAATAATGATATTATCAAATGTCCCTGGTCTAGTATTATTGTGGAGTGGGTTACGATAATACATAACGACTAGCATATGTGGAGATTAATATAAGATATGAAGTCTACATATGTGATAGCCGAAGGGCTACCGACCTTGGGACATTCTCAACATCACCCTTGGCAGGGAACATGACTAACTTCAAGAAAATGTGACTTCACCACCCTTAGATTTTGCAAAGCTACCAACCTCGAAAAGTAGATCCACTATACTTGACAGAGGAAAAAGGCTCCTGAGGGTGACCCATTCTTTCAAAGGGCCTTCCCGATAGACCTCGGGGGAAAATCTCTGCTCGAAGGGGTTTCATGGAGATATGAAAAAAATGGTTAAGGAGCCTCTGTCAAAGTGTCACACCCCACACAGGCCCCTGCCTATGCACACTCAGTGCCATTCACCAATACTACCCATAAAGTTATTAGACAACTAAATCCATGTTTTATCAATTGCTTTTAATTTCGGCCAACTTTCTGTTATATGGTTTTAAGTCTTATTTTCTTAAGCTAAGAACCTGGGAGGTGCCCCAGGAGGCCTGTAGAATGTTCTGTTTAGTTACCTGCAACTTAAGCATGGCCCAACCACTAGCTTCCAACACATGGCAAGACAGTACTCAATAACTTGCAATACAAGCAAGGCAATATATATAGTAACTTGCAATACAAGCAAGGCATACACTTAAATACTTAAGTGTCTAGGATGTGTGTTCTTCAAGTGTACTACATATAATGCATGGCAACTAAGAAGCCCACATCTTTGTACCTTTGAAAATAAGGTTTTTCATGCTCAAATGTATTCGGCCAACTTTGGTGCTCAAGAATATCAACACATGAAGCTCATCCATCATCATATAAACATAACATAACTTGGCTTAGAAACATCAAACATAAACACAACCAAAACCAACCAACCGAGGCCAAACTGTACACAAAATAGCCATACACAGCTTCACCTACTTGGCCAGATGCCAAGGATACTAACTGTCCAAAATTTAAGCCAAAGTTATGTGTTACAGGCCAAGTATCCTTACTCTCCAAAGAGAACCCTAAGTGTGCCACACATAAGCATACATTGCAGCACTAAACCGATGGCCATATTCGTGGTCATGAAGGGGAACACCACAATCAAAGCTACGGTCCACACATCCATCTTGCCCCCTAGACGTGTCCCACAACTACTCAAGCCTGCAAAACATAAGCATAAGTTTCGGCCAAGAACTATAAGTCTTGTAACACACAATTTCAAGCCAGGTAGAAGTTGGAACATACCTTGAGCACAAAGGTACAACTAGTACACAAGCAACCCACTCAAGCACAAATCACCCAACCTCTGTATCCTTGCCTGAAACACAAATATTATGGGCATGAGTGCTAATACTCAGTAGGGTTCACAACTCATAACGGAGTCTATTTAGTTAAGCCGAGGCTTAACCAACTCTAGCTAAGCATAACCTGCAATGAAAACATGAAAACACCAAGATACAAAGCACATAATATACTCATATAGCTAACCGAGGCATACATAAACATAGACATGATTATATAATGGGTTAGCAAGCACAACAAATCACTCAAGCACGCAAAACCCACACACACACACCACAATGGTACTCTCGGCCAAAGCCTCTAGCATGTGTTCATCTGCATTCTTGCACACTAAACTTCATAGTTTCACTCACCCTTCGACTAAAGCTCCGAATTCAATAGCAAGTTGGCCTCACTCACTAGGAATTCTAACACATGCCATAAACTTGACTAGATAGCCACATAACATTAGCCCGAAACCTCCTCAATATGCCCATCTAGCAACTAAGATCATATAGTATATTTTAACCATCACTTAGTCACCATAACTACTTAATCATGGATAATTTACCAAGAATTCAATAGAATGTGAATCCCTACCTCAAAATCCAAGCTTGAGTTCTCAGTTTGTGCTTGACTATCCAAGATCGAGCTTGAAATTTCAATGGCAACGTCTCCAAGTGCCAAAATCACAAAATCAAAGCTTGATTTCTCCTTCAAGCTTCACTTCAACAACAATCCGGCATGAAAATGGTAGCAACACAGCAAGACTCTTTCAAGAACACAACCCCACTCGGTCAAGCACTCTTAGGACATTTTTTTTCTTGACCGAAAATCATGGCTTAATGGCTTAATGGGTGCATGCACTCTTGCACATTGCCACTTGGCCCATTAATTGGCCTTAATGCTCACTTAACCTTGCATTATTTTGCATGGCATCATTAGCCCATAAATGCCTCATCGTTTCACTAATAGTACTCGATATAGAGTGCAATTTGGTCCCCAAACTTCACTTCTCGGCATTAACATCATACTAACTTTTCATGTGCACATTGAAACCAAACCTTCTCGGTTTCGCACATAGTCCATCACTCACATATTCAATCAAGTCCCTCAAGTTTTCTTTGCATTTTTATTACATTTCCTTTGTATTCCTGGCATGGGCGAAGCACTGAGGAATGAGCCTAACACAAAGTGATCTCGCACATTCCCCTGCCTCCTGTCCAGAACAGCCTACGACCAGCTAGAGATACCTGCCCCTAAAGGAACGGATTGGATCTGACCATACATGTGTTGTGATTTGGACAGGTTGTGTGAAACAGCCTCCTCCCTTCATTCTCCTATAAATACCTACGAGGGACCTTGGTAAGGGGGGGCTCTCTCTCTACTCTCACGTCTTTGCTCTCTTCTCTTTACTATCACTCTCACAAATATTAACTTGGGAGTCACAGGCTCCTCCCCCAGAAACACACTCTGGGCAGTCTTTAACCCTGGTCCTTTAAAATTTTGCAAACACCTTCACGCTTGAAGTTTTTCCTTCAGGCCATCATGTCATATAATGAGGATGCTGTTGAGCATCATTTGGTGCCATTTGTGGGAAATTATTATTAGCTCATCTTTTTTTAGACTTAACGTTCTAAGGACAAGGAACTCCCGAGGTCCCAATCTGCGTCGGAAACCCAAGCGGCAACTGAACAGCCTACAGCAAAGACTTCCTTGCTTGAGGACGAACATTGTTTGATAGTTACAATTTGCATTCTATGTGACTTTTAGTGCTCTATCATGGCTGAAATAACCCAATAGCTAGACCAAAGGTGGTCACAACCACCTTCTAGGGGAAGGGCACCTTTTACTAGTACCCCTCAAGAGAGAAGCCCAAGGTTACCTCGCCAGAGCTTCAGAAGTAGAGGTTTTCATGATGAGTCCTCAATGGAGAATGTGTTACCCACTCTGGGGTAGTCCAATTATGGTGCCAAAATTGTGCATTTGGAATCCCAGGATTGGTAATGTTCTATAGGCCATCAGAAGACTACCCGTAGTGTGCATAACCAAGTGGCCCTCTTGGGCACTATGTAAACACATGCATATTGGTCCAACCATCACATACATATTCACATTTCATGCACACTATGGCAAAAAAGAAGTAAAACACTAGCACAATTGTTAATCTTGGCTACAACACATTAGGCAATCTTGTTAAGTTCTAGTGACCAGCTACTGGACCTATAAATTCCACTAATAAACTGTATCATTATAGCCATGCACCCCCTATTTTATTTACTTTATTATCAAGTATAGAATTAGAGAAAACCAAGGAATTTTGTTTTACATCAATAGCCCACCTATGTACCAAGTTATGAATTTTCTAAATTGGTTACAAAATTTTGACCAAATGAACAGTAACTTAGCCAACTTTGAAACATCATAACTTTGGATAAAGGGCTCCAAATCCTAAAATTCTAAAGCTCAATTAAGCCTTTAGATGCCCTCTAGAGCTAGCCAAAAGTTCATACCCAGATTCATTCTACATAGGGAGATATTCAACCTTAGGTACAGGGTCAAAATTCTAGCAACTTTTGGACCATTTTGCCCATACAATTTCTCCAAACCATTTAAACACTTCATTCACAAAGATAAAGCCCTGCAAGGCAATCCTATACATGTCCAATACACATATGAATTAAATTCTCTTGCAGCTAGCAACTTTATGTGGCCAAAACAGAATTTACAAGTAAGCAGCCCATCATTAACGCTTAGGCAACTTTGCACCACATCACTTACATAGCCAAAACATTACTCAAATGTTCACATACTTGTCTCATTTTACATACAATACATGTACATACATACATGCACTGCAAAATAGTATTAACTCAGTTAAATACACACCCTAGGTTATAGGAGTGCCTGAGACACAATGGACTCCAGAAATAGTATGACGGACAGCTGCTACATAACACAATAAGTACCACCATTAAAAATACCAAATGTGCTCCTAAAATGACAAAAATTTCTAGATCACAACTAGACACATGGAATTTCATGTACCTGAAATTTTAGATCAAAAATTAAACGACAAATGTTAGTTTGAATGAGATCTTTCTGTTGGACCTGAAATGACAGAATTGAGGGGAGTAAGTTTCATTGAGAAACTTAGTAAGGGTAGCACTTGGACTCAGTAGGCAATGCAACCATCATTAAAACTTGCATCCAAAGACACTAAAACATAAAAACCACAATGCATATATACAAGATATAGCAACCAACTGCAGCAGCCATTCACAACCAACAAACACATGAAATGTGGCAGCCACATATACCATTGGTTAGTTAATAAAAGACATAATAAACATAATCAAATCACTATGGCATCCCTCCTCAACCTAATGCTTGTTCTTAGGAGAATTTTAACAATAGTTAGTACTAACTTTTGGGCTCTAGAAACCCAGAAATTTGCTGCCATCACTGTGTATTTCACACTAGGTCACAAAACCTTCAACAAGTGCACTCCCCTCACTAAGCTTGTGTTACCCACTCCAGGGTAGTCCAATTATGGTGCCAAAACTGTGCATTTAGACTCCCAGGATTGGTAATGTTCTGTAGGCCATCAGAACACTACCCTTAGTGTGCATACCCAAGTGGCCCTCTTGGGCACTATGTAAATACATGCATATTGGTCCAACCATCACACACATATTCACATTTCATGCACACCATGACAGCAAAGAAAGAAAACACTAGCACAAGTCTTACTTTCGGCTTCCACACATTAGGCAATCTTGTTAAGTTCTAGTGGCCAGCTACTGCACCTGTAACTTCCACTAGTAAACTGTATCATTCTAGCCTTATACCCCCTATTTTATTTTCTCCATTATGAAGTAGAGACATAGATAAAACCAAGCAATTTTGTTTTACATCAATAGCCCACCTATGGACCAAGTTATGGATTTTTTAAGTTGGCTACAAAAATTCTGACCAAATGAACAGTAACTCAGCCAATTTTGCAACGTCATATCTTTGGATACAAGGATCCAAATCCAGAAATTCCAAATTCCATTTCAACGTCTCGATGTTCTCTAGGTGTGGTCAAAATTTCATACCAACATTCATTCTACACAGGGAGATATTAAACTTAGGTACATGGTCAAAATTCTGGCAACTTTTGGACCATTTTGCTCATACAATTTTTCCAAACCATGAAAACATTTCATTCACAAGGGGAAAGCCCTCCAAGGCTATCCCATACATGTCCAATACACATATTAATACATTCTCTTACATTTAGCAACTTTATGTGGCCAAAACAAAATTTACAAGTAAGCAGCCTATCATTCACACTTAGGCAGCTTTGCACCACATCACTTACATAGCCAAAACATTACTCAAATTTTCACATACTTTTATCATCCTACATACACTACCATGCATACATGCACTGCAATATGGTCTTAACTTAGCTAAATATGCACCCTAGGTTAGGGGAGGTACTTAGACACAATGGACTCCAAAAACAGGATGTTGGACAGTTGCTACACAATACAGTAAGTGCCACCATTAAAATTACCAAATGTGCTCCTAAAATCACCAAAATTTCCAGATCACGAACTAACATATGGAAGTTCTTGTACCAGAAATTTCAGATCAAAAATCAAACCACAAAGGTTAGTTTGAAGGTGATCTTTTAGGTGGACCGAAATGACAGAATTAAGGGGAGTAAGTTTCATTAAGAAACTTAAGTAAGGGTAACACTTGGTTTCCTAAGTTAATGTGATCCTCATTAAAAACTGCATCCAAAGAAACTAACAAAAACCACAATGCATATATACAAGATATAGCAACCAAATGCAGCAGCCAAACACAAACAACAAACACACTAAATGTGGCAGCAACATATACCATAGGTTAGTCCATAAACCACATAATAAACATAACCAAATCACTGTCGCAGCCCTCCTCAAGCTAATGCTTGGTCTTAGGAGGATTTTAACAGTAGTTAGTACTAACTTTGGGGTCTAGAAACCCTCATTTTACTGCCATCTTTATGCACTTGACAATAGGTCACAAAACCTTGAATAAGTGCACTCCCCTCAATCAGCTTGGTTCATCAAGCTCATGGCTCTCTTCCAAGCTGTGCCATAGCTCCATGGATGTTTGAAAATAAAAAAAACAACCCATGAGAGCAAGAGAACCCTTACCTTGAGTGAATGATGAAATTGGAGCTTGATCCTAGGTGCACCCAAGTCTTAGCACCACATAGCTTCCAATTGGCCTTTCTTGCTTTCTTTTGCCTTCAATTTTAATCTTGGAGGTATGGTGGCTATGGAAGAAGTGTGGGGGTGGAGATGCTGCAGTTTTTTTCTACTAGTAGAGACCAAATGTGGGAGATAAAGGCAAAGATAACCACTTATAAAGACTTTAGTGCACAAAACACACTTAATAGCCTTCATTAAGCTTTATGTCATTTTCCTTGCTACAAGACCATGGCTTCTTAGTCTTAATTTCTTGGCCCACATTTGACTTTCTTGCCATAAAGGGCACAAAAGACACTTAACAAGCTTAACCTTGCTTTATGTCATTTTCCTTCTCATTAATTATGGTCTCTTTGTCTTAAACTCATTGGTACACATGTGCCCACCATTGTTGACTAATTATCAGGCCTTGGCTGCCACTCCCATGGTCGGAAAATTCCAAATTGTGCCATTAGACTTAAGTAAAAAATGTACACATCATAAGGCTTACACTAGGACACTTAGGTCCTTTATGCCTTTTTGTGTTTTTTTTGTCTTTAGTTGTTTTCCATGAGAAATTTTGTCCTCCAATAGCACTTTCATACCATTCATAACCTTCTCATAACTCTCAAAATCTCTTTCTTGAGAGTTTTACAATTGAGTACCCGAGTTTCCAAAATCTTACAAAAAAGTCCATAGGTTGCTTAACAAACAAGCAATCCTTAACGCTTTTCTTGGGGGCCAAGTTACCAACTTGGAACACTTTTAATGAGATGTTGATCATGCCTTTTGCCCCCCACACTTCAATCACTATGGTGAGAATTACACAATATAATGGTTTTTAGCCATTATGACACTTGTAATTCTCCCATTTTGTGAGGTGGTAATAGCTTGGCTCATCAAGCTCATGGCTTTCTTCCAAGCTTAGACCTAGCTCCATGGATGTTTGAAAATTGTAGAAAATAGTCCATGAGAGTGAAAGAACCCTTACCGTAGTGGGTATGCTGAAAATCAAGCTTGATCCTTGAAGCATCCAAGCAATAGCTCTTGTTTGCCTCCAATTACTTCCTTTTGCCTTCAATTTCAATCAATTGCAAGTTTGAAGGTGTGGTGGCTATGGAGGAAGTGTATCTGTGTTCTTGTCCTGGAGGAGGATGAAAATGAGAGAGAGATAAGTGATTTGGCCACTTAAATGGCCTTAAATGAGCTTAAGGGCACAAAACACACTTAACAAGCTTAACCTTGCTTTATGTCATTTTCCTTCTCACTAATTATGGTTTCTTTATCTTAAACTCATTGGCACACATGTGCCCAACATTTTTCACTATTTATCAAGTCTTGGCTTCCTCCTCCATGGTGGGATAACCCCGCAATTCAACCCTTTGACTTAAATCAAAAGCTTGAACACCTTACGGTTTACACTAGGACATTTAGGTCCTTAATGCCTTCAGTGTTTCGTTTGTCCAAATTTGTCTTCCATGAGCAATTTGGTCCTCCAATAGCACTTTCATACCATTCATATCCTTCCCATAACTCTCCAAGTCTTTTTTGTTAAAGTTTTGGAATTAAGTACCCGAATTTTCAAAATCTTACAAAAAAGTCCACAGGTTGCTTGACAAACAAGCAATCCTTAAGGCTTTTCTTGGGGGCCAAGTTACCAACTTGGAACACTTTTAAGGAAGTGTTGATCATGCCTTTTACCCCCTACACTTCAATCACTATGGTGAGAATTACACAATAGAATGGTTTTTAGCCATTATGACACACTTGTAATTTTCCCATTTTGTGAGGTAGTAATAGAACGTACCCTCCAGAGGACGTTGCATTGGAGAAATAGTGTCAAAGGGGCCCAAAACCTCCCGCCAATGAAGTCCAGCCGCTGACGGGAACTCCTAGTCCTCTCATCAGTGAAGTTACTCACCAAAAAGATGATGTCATTCTTCGTTGCCGATGATTGCTAGGCAATAAGGAGAGGACAGCACTACATCCTCATGGAGAGAATCCTTGAGAGGCTAGAGAAGGTGGAAAAATAGGTTTCTTGAAAACTTGTCTGGTCAAGGTTGTCGGAGACCTTCACCAGAGAAGAGTCATCCTTCATCCGTGCAGTAGTAGAGGTGCCTATGTTGAGTGACTTTTGAGTACCATGCTTGGAGATGTATGATGGATGCAATGACCCTTAAGCCCACCTGACGAAATATAGGCATAGCATGATGTTGCATGGTGCTGATGATGCCACCCTCTACAAGTGTTTCGAAGTCACCTTGTCTTGGCCGGCAACTACATGGAATAACTCCCTGGCTCCTGGAACCATAATGGGTTTCTAGGAGTTATCCACCGCATTCACCCAGCAGTTCATCGAAAGTAAATCGACGGTGAAAATGCCCATCTAAATGTTTGACATAGCCCAAAAGAATGGGGAGACCATTCAGGAATATGTTGAAAGGTTCAACTAAGAAGGCCTGAGTGTGCTTGACTTCTGCCTTGAAATTCACATCCTCACCATGATCAGGGGAAATAGGAGAGATTCATAACTCTTCTATGAGTTCTCCAAAGACCCCCCAGACACCCTCGAAGAATTCTAATGAAGGGAAGAATAGCACATGATGGCTGAAGAGCTGAAGTTGGGAGGACCGAAGTCTAATCATAATCACTTTGAGGATCAGAGTCACCAACCTCAATACCCCATCAAAGGCAGGGGCAGTGTTAGTGTTGTGCCCAAAAGCCAGTCATGAGATGATTGTATTTTTGCACATTGAGTCATGATATTTTATTAAGGCATTAATCCAGCAATTATGTTTGTTGTTTTGTTCCTGCGTAACTTAACAAACATAATTGTAACCCTAGAATAATGATATTCTTAAAAGTCCCTGGTCTAGTATTATTGTGGAGCGGGTTGCAATAATACATAACGACTAGCATATGTGGAGACTAATATGAGATATGTAGTCTACATATGGGTACAAGTTGGAGAACTTGTGTACTGGACCGACCCACCATGAGAACACTACATGGATCGTTATATGAGTGTCATAAGTGATTCCCATAGTGATCATGGTATATGTAGTCCTTCGACCTAAGATCATCAAGGTTCCCTACATGTGAGTCACATACTTTGATACTTTCCTTTGTTGCTCGTAACTGAGTGAACTTGAAGGAGGTCATTGGGTATGTCACATATCATGCGGAGGGATTTGTATGATCAAGATGGGATTTGTCCCTCCTATGTAACGGGAGTGATATCTTCGGGCCCCTTGATAGAGTGAGACTTAGAAAATGCATGGCCATGCTCGGATGAGTTGATATACGATATCAATGTCATCAGTTTAAGTTGGTCTACTCGGTAATCAAGAAACCAAAGATTGGGCTATACGAGAGTGACACATTCCATGTCTCGTGCTTAGTCTTGATATCTTGGACAAAGGGACAATGGCATATATCGGTGATGATCATAAAGGTTTAGTCGAATCATCGACAATCTTGTCACTTGGGTAGCAATGATGTGTTGCTAGACACCGCTCATTGCTTATGATCATAAATGTGATTTATGATCATTGCCAATGTGGTAAGAGCCTATTGGGTCGCACACATAGAGCTATTTGGATCATTAGAGTGCATGGGCTAATTATTTGGGTTATGGTTTCACTTTAATTTCGTATTAATAATGGGCCCAAGAGTTGAGCCATTATTAAGCCCGAAATTAAAGCCTAATTGGATTAGGGCTTTGAAACCCATTAGGCCTGGAAGTTGAGTTTCACTATAAATACAACTTTTAAGTGAGAAATTCGCAGGTCTCCTTGCCCTAGCCTCCAAAAAGGACAGCCACACTCTTCTCTTGCAATTCCTTGGAGGACGCAAGCTAGCACTGCGAGCGCAAGAGAAACACATCTACCGGGACGTGGTGGAAGCGTGGTGATCCCGAGAGGCTCGTGTGGATACCATAGAGAGCTTGAACACGTCAACTGTTCAAGTTTTGTGATTCGACTCTACAGTTGAGTGAGAGATCTCAACCGAAAATTAGGTATGAAAATTTTTGAACACCCGGTTTACCCCGTTTCACTTGGATCCTGGAGGGTTTCGGTTAAATTCCGCTGCGCTGTTTGGCTCCCGAAACCCAACAGTGGTATCAGAGCTACTGGTGAAACCCTAAATCGGGATTGAATGTTGAATCGCATGATGTTATGTGTTCGGTTGCTTTTCGGCCATGATTAATTAGATTAATTCATGATGCATGAAACCGGAACTCGTAATGAACATATGACATATATGAAGAAATGACACTAATTGGTTAATGAGATTAACCTGATATAGGTATGGATTAGGATTCTTGCAATAGTTGCAAATTAGCTTGGTTCGGATTCACCTCATGATTAATTAGATTGATTCATAGATGCATGAAACTGGAACTCGGTAATGAACATATGGCATATATGAAGAAACGACACAAGTTGGTTAATGAGATTAACTCAAAATTGATAGGTATGAGATACCTATATGGATTAGGATTGGTGCAATAGTTGCAGAAACCCTAGCTTAGTTCGGATTCGGCCTATTCGGGCACCGAAAGTAAGGTATTTTTGGTGCCTCGAATGGAGGAGTCTCGGGTGCCTACTTGCTCGAAATAGAAGATGTCGGGCTAAGCAATTGTAAGACAATTTTTTGCGCCGGCGGGCGATGCCCCCCTCGCAACCACCCCACAAGGGTGGCTCCCCTTAACCCCGTCTGCTGACTGGTCAACAGAACCACCGCCCACTGACAGACCAGCGGGACCGCCGTATGCGAAGCGCCACATAAATAAAAACTGGTTAATCAACGCGCGAAAATTGGCATGCATCTTTGTTGAATGAGATTTGACATGATATGCTGATTGGTGTTTGAAGCATGGTGCATGGTTATAGCCCTTGATTGGTTGTACTTGTAAATACGGCCTGCGAGTCGTGCCTTTTCTTATCACTCTCATTGTACATTCTCTTCTCACCTTACTCCCCTCGAATGTAACTCGAGGTTTCTATTATTGATGTAATGGTGCATTATGGGATCATCCAAGGTGGTATGTCTAAGGATCATCCAAGGTGGTATGTCCAAGGAGGTGACAACAAAAGGGCAACCAAGAAAGGAAGAGAAGGAGCTTGTGAAGACTCTTTTCTTTTCTTAGGCTTTTATGATATTCTCATTGGCTTGAGAATATCGCATAGTTTGGGCTATAACCATGTCACGTTTATTTCTTGTAAGCATGAGATGCATGTTTTATATTTGTATGTGATGCATGTATAAAACAACCGGAGATAACAAATTGGTGAGATCAAAAGAAAAAAATCCCTCAAACAAATATTAAGTCATTAAATGTGATGCCTTCCAAATGTTGGCACTCGTCAAGACTTTGATCAACATTAGGTGGGTTTGCCAAAGCAAAGCACCTATGTTCATCTTGGTAAGGCGCGATGGGATAATAGTGATATCCAAACTGCTAACTTTGGGTTCGACTTAACTAAGTCATCCTAATAGGATTAGGGACTTAGAGGCATAGAGTTGGGCTTAAGTTCATGAGATGAGCTTGGACAAGTGTTGTTCACCCAACTATCCAAGAGTTGCATAAGATGCAATTGGCAAGGAGTTGCCTACCTAAATAGCTGTAACTTGAGAGAAAAGCCAAAGCTGACTCAGGTTGTGGTCAAATATGGATCTTGGCCCACTAGAATACCTTAGCGCCGAGGTGTTCCGAAATAATATCGAGGGTTATTATTTTGAGGAAAATAGTGGGAGTATCGTTTAATAAAAGTCCTTATTAAATGAATTAAAATACATGACTCTTACACTGCATATTTACTGTTGTAGATAACCATGGCACAAAACACATCGACACTTTCGTTGCGATCGATCCTTGAGAAGGAAAAACTGAATGGGACCAACTTTCTCAAATGGTACCGAAACTTGAGGATAGTCCTCAAGCAAGAGAGAAAGGCTTATGTCCTAGAGCAGCCCATTCCGAATGAGCCTGCTGCCACTGCTCCAAGAGCTGAAAGGGATGCTCACAAGAGGCATTCTGATGATGCTTTGGATGTTGCATGCCTCATGCTTATTACCATGGAATCTGAGCTTCAGAAGCAACATGAGAACATGGGGGCATTCGATATGATCGAACATCTCAAAATGCTTTTCCAAGAGCAAGCTAGGCATGAGAGGTTTGAGACCTCTAAGGCATTGTTTCAGTGCAAGATGTCTGAGGGAAGTCCCGTGGGTCCTCATGTGCTCAAGATGATTGGGTACATTGAGAATCTTGAGAATTTGGGATTTGCTCTTCAGAAAGAGTTGGCTATTGATGTAGTCTTGCAATCGTTGCCTGAAAGCTACAGTCAGTTCGTCATGAACTATAACATGAACGACCTTGACAAGTCCCTCCCTGAATTGCTCAACATGTTGAGAACTGCTGAGCAAAACCTTAAGAAGGCTAAGCCCATTTTGATGGTTCAAAAGGGCAAGGGAAAGGGAAAAGCCAACAAGAAGAAGGATAAAGCTAATGGAAAGTCCAATGCTAGTTCTTCTTCAGCTGCACTGAAACCAAAGGGTGGTGTGGCAAAGGAAGGGGAGTGCTTCCATTGTAAGCAACCTGGACACTGGAAGCGCAATTGCAAGCTCTATCTTGAAGAACTTGCTAAGGAAAAGGGAAGTAAGACTTCCACTTCAGGTATTTTTGTTATAGAAGCTAACTTTTCTACTTCCTCATCTTGGGTATTGGATACTGGATGTGGATCTCACATTTGTGCAAATGTGCAGGATCTAAGTAGAAGTAGAAGTAGAAGATTGGCCCGAGGTGAAGTGGACCTACGTGTTGGAAATGGAGCAAGGGTTGCTGCCTTAGCCGTAGGGACTTATGTTCTCACTTTACCTAGTGGATTAGTTTTAGAATTAGACAACTGCTACTTTGTGCCTACTATTAGTAGAAATTTGATTTCTGTTTCTTGTTTGGACAAGAAAGGTTTTTCATTTATAATAAAGGACAAATGTTGTTCTATTTATTTGAATGAAATCTTTTATGGTAGTGCTCAACTTAGCAATGGGTTGTATGTTCTAGACCTCGAAGATCCAATCTATAATGTGAATACCAAGAAGGTCAGATTAAATGATTCAAACCCGACCTATCTCTGGCACTGTCGCTTGGGCCATATAAATGAGACCCGCATATCCAAGCTCCATAAGGATGGACTCTTGGACTCATTTGATTTTGAATCATATGAGACATGTGAGTCATGTTTGTTGGGCAAGATGACCAAAGCCCCATTCATAGGGCAAAGTGAAAGGGCTAATGACTTACTAGGACTCATACATAGTGATGTATGTGGCCCTATGTCTACACAAGCTAGAGGAGGTTTCCAATACTTCATTACTTTCACTGATGACTTCAGCAGATATGGCTATGTGTATCTTATGAGACACAAGTCAGAATCCTTTGAAAAGTTCAAAGAATTCAAGAATGAAGTAGAGAATCAACTCGGGAAGAGTATTAAAGTGCTTCGATCAGATCGAGGAGGAGAGTACTTGGATCGAGAATTCCTTGACTATCTGAAGGAGTGTGGTATAGTATCACAACTCACTCCACCAGGTACACCTCAATGGAATGGTGTATCTGAAAGGAGAAATCGAACTCTGTTAGACATGGTTCGCTCTATGATGAGTCAAGCTGACCTTCCAAACTCCTTTTGGGGACATGCTCTAGAGACAGCCGCTTTTACACTAAACCGAGTTCCATCTAAATCGGTTCAAAAGACACCATATGAGATATGGAGTGGGAGGCATCCCAATTTGTCTTTTATGAAGATTTGGGGCTGTGACACTTATGTGAAACGTCAATCCTCTGACAAACTAGGGCCCAAATCTCAAAAATGCCTTTTTGTTGGGTATCCCAAAGAAACAAAGGGTTACTATTTCTACAATCCTTCTGAGCAAAAAGTGTTTGTTGCTCGAACTGGTGTCTTTTTAGAGAAAGAGTTTATCTCTAAAGAAACTAGTGGGAGGAAAGTAGAACTTGAAGAAATTCAAGAACAACAAGGAGACATCGAACCTGAAATGGAACCTGAACAGACACCACAAGATGTTGTGGTTCAAGAGTCTGTTCCTGTAGCACAGAGCCCACGTAGGTCTGGTAGGATTCGGCGTGAGCCCGAGAGATATGGATTTCTCATGACTCACACTGGTGATGTGATGCTCATGGATCAGGATGAGCCCACAACCTACCAACAAGCTATGTCAGGGCCTGACTCTGAGAAGTGGCTAGTGGCCATGAAATCCGAGATGGAATCCATGTATGAAAACCAAGTATGGACTTTGGTTGACCCACCTGAAGGGGTAAAACCCATAGGGTGCAAATGGGTTTTCAAGAAGAAAACTGACATGGATGGTAATGTGATTACCTTTAAGGGACGATTGGTTGCAAAAGGTTTCAAGCAAATTCATGGTATTGACTATGATGAAACTTTTTCACCAGTTGCTATGCTTAAATCCATCCGAATTTTGTTTGCTATTGCTGCACACTATGATTATGAGATATGGCAAATGGATGTCAAAACTGCATTCCTAAATGGAAAGCTACTTGAGGATGTGTACATGACACAACCTGAGGGTTTTGTCACTCCTGAGAATGCCAATAAAGTGTGCAAGTTGCAAAGGTCCATTTATGGACTGAAGCAAGCTTCTCGAAGTTGGAATCTTCGTTTTGATGATGCAATCAAAGAGTTTGGTTTTATCAAAAATGAAGATGAACCTTGTGTCTACAAGAAGGTTAGTGGGAGCGCTATTGTCTTCTTGGTGTTGTATGTAGATGACATACTACTCATCGGGAATGACATTCCTGAGCTACAGTCTGTGAAGACTTGGCTAGGGAAATGTTTCTCTATGAAGGACTTGGGTGAAGCAGCCTATGTGTTAGGCATCAGGATCTATAGAGATAGATCTAGAAAGCTTCTTGGCCTAAGTCAAAGTACATATATTGACAAGGTGCTAAAGAGGTTTAGCATGCAAGATTCCAAGAAAGGATTCTTGCCCATGTCACATGGTATCACTCTTTCTAGATCTCAGTGTCCGAGTACAACCGAGGAGAGAGAGCGCATGAGTAAGATTCCATATGCCTCAGCAATTGGATCTATCATGTATGCCATGATATGTACTCGTCCCGATGTCTCATATGCTTTGAGCATGACGAGTAGGTACCAATCGAACCCCGGTGAGAGTCACTGGACAGCTGTTAAGAACATCCTTAAGTACTTACGAAGGACTAAGGATGCATTCTTGGTCTTTGGAGGTGAAGATGAGCTCGTTGTAAGGGGTTACACCGATGCAAGCTTCCAATCCGATAAGGATGATTTTAGATCGCAATCTGGTTATGTGTTTTGTATTGGTGGTGGTGCTGTGAGCTGGAAGAGTTCAAAGCAAGAGACAGTAGCTGACTCTACAACAGAATCTGAGTACATTGCCGCCTCTGATGCTGCGAAGGAGGCAGTTTGGATCAAGAAGTTCATCACTGAACTTGGAGTGGTTCCAAGCATTGCCGACCCGATAGAGCTCTATTGTGACAACAATGGAGCAATCGCACAGGCTAAGGAACCTCGATCTCACCAGCGATCCAAACACATACTCCGACGCTATCATCTCATCAGGGAGATCATCAAGAGGGGTGATGTAAGGATATGCAGGACTTCGACAGACAGCAACATTGCTGATCCACTGACAAAGCCCCTTACGCAGCAGAAGCATGATAGCCATTCTAGGTCCATCGGTATTAGATACATGGATGATTGGCTTTAGTGCAAGTGGGAGATTGTTAGTGTTGTGCCCAAAAGCCAATCATGAGATGATTGTATTTTTGCACATTGAGTCATGATATTTTATTAAGGCATTAATCCAGCAATTATGTTTGTTGTTTTGTTTCTGCGTAACTTAACAAACATAATTGTAACCCTAGAATAATGATATTCTTAAACGTCCCTGGTCTAGTATTATTGTGGAGCGGGTTGCAATAATACATAACGACTAGCATATGTGGAGACTAATATGAGATATGTAGTCTACATATGGGTACAAGTTGGGGAACTTGTGTATTGGACCGACCCACCATGAGAACACTACATGGATCGTTATATGAGTGTCATAAGTGATTCTCATAGTGATCATGGTATATGTAGTCCTTCGACCTAAGATCATCAAGGTTCCCTACATGTGAGTCACATACTTTGATACTTTCCTTTGTTGCTCGTAACTGAGTGAACTTGAAGGAGGTCATTGGGTATGTCACATCTCATGCGGAGGGATTTGTATGATCAAGATGGGATTTGTCCCTCCTATGTAACAGGAGTGATATCTTCGGGCCCCTTGATAAAGTGAGACTTAGAAATTGCATGGTCATGCTCGGATGAGTTGATACATGATATCGATGTCATCAGTTTAAGTTGGTCTACTCAGTAATGAAGAAACCAAAGATTGGGCTATACGAGAGTGACACATTCCATGTCTCATGCTTAGTCTTGATATCTTGGACAAAGGGAGAATGACATATATCGGTGATGATCATAAAGGTTTAGTCGAATCATCGACAATCTTGTCACTTGTGTAGCAATGATGTGTTGCTAGACACCGCTCATTGCTTATGATCATAAATGTGATTTATGATCATTGTCAACGTGGCGAGAGCCTATTGGGTCGCACACATAGAGCATTTTGCATCATTAGAGTGCATGGGCTAATTATTTGGGTTATGGTTTCACTTTAATTTCGTATTAATAATGGGCCCAAAATTTGAGCCATTATTAAGCCCGAAATTAAATCCTAATTGGATTAGGGCTTTGAAACCTATTAGGCCTGGAAGTTGAGTCTCACTATAAATACAACTTTTAAGTGAGAAATTCGTAGCTCTCCTTGCCCTAGCCTCCAAAAGGACAGCCGCACTCTTCTCTTGCAATTCCTTGGAGGACGCAAGCTAGCACTGCGAGCGCAAGAGAAACGCATCTACCGGGACGTGGTGGAAGCGTGGTGATCCCGAGAGGCTCGTGTGGATACCATAGAGAGCCTGAACACGTCAACTGTTCAGGTTTTGTGATTCGACTCTACAGTTGAGTGAGAGATCTCAATCGAAAATTAGGTATGAAAATTTTTGAACACCCGGTTTACCCCGTTTCACTTGGATCCTGGAGGGTTTCGGTTAAATTCCGCTGCGCTGTTTGGCTCCCGAAACTCAACAGGCAGACCAAGGAAACAAAGAGGGAAGAGGTCGGTGTCTTTCACTCCCCTGAACACCACAAGGATTAACATACTGATCGCCATAGAAAGGCAAGGAACATCAATCCAGCGTTCGAAGGCAATGACCTCGGACAACAAGAAGAATATGAAGAAGTTCTGCCATTTCCACCGGGACTACAGGCATAATACTGAAGATTGCTTTCAGTTGAGAAAGTACATTCAATCCTAGATCATGTAAAGGCAACTTTGTCATTACCTGCTGATGGCGTCTCCCAAGGCCCGGGAAAGGAAGGAGGAAGATAGAAATTGAGAGGATGAGGACTATGATTCAGACTGACGTCAGATCCAAAGTCCTAGAAAACACGCACCACCTTTGACAGGAGTAATCCAGATGATTAGCATCAGAATACCCTTGACTGAGAGGACAAGGAAAGTTTGGGAAATCTCAATGATGGAATTTGGCAACCCGACGAACACGCTTGTTCAAAAAGATGGGTCTGCCATGAAGTTCCGTCATGACGACCCTCTCCTAATCATGGCAAGAATAGGGAGCTGGGACATCAAAAGAGTGCTCATTGATGATGGCTCCAACGCTGATGTTTTGTTCTCCCACTCATTGCCAAACTTGGGCATATCCAAGGGTGATCTTAAACCTGTCACCTCTCATACTTTCTGCGTAGGGCCTTCTGAACGCCCTGTACTCGGGTGGATCGATCTGCCCTTGATGATAAGGGAAACCCCGGTTTAGACCAAGGAAGAGCTATTTGGCTCCACAATGACGAGCTTCATCTTCATAGATGTCTCTTATTTATACAATGCCATCCTTGGAAGGTAGACACAGGGAAATCTTCACATTTGCCTATATGTGAAAGTACTTAACAGTCACTTTCGGTGACACGACCGCCCGTGCCCCTGCCCAGGAAGCCCTGTGAGAGTTGGTCTCACAGTGGATTGCAATTGGCTAGTTGTGTACGTGTGCGGATTAAATCCCATGCTACTAGTTGATTAACCTAGAATATGCAATATGCATGCTCTTATGCTTTAACTTGGTTTATTAAACCATAAAACATTAAGCCGGCTGAGTAATTTTTCTACTCAAAACAAATACAAATAGCCAAAGCACTCAAAAATCAACATTTGTATGAGTTTACTACACCTAACAACTCATGAAAACATTCATACATAAAGTAGACTAATGCCTTCACCCAAGAGAAACCCTAGAGTCAAGGACTCCTCATAACATAAACTATGGAGGCAAACTAAAGTACTATATAAATACAAGACTTTACTAAGATCTCTTTACCCTAACTCCCACCTTGGAAACATGTCCTAGTGGAGAGTATCAAAAGTCCTTTCCCAAGTGCTACTAGGCTCTGCAGCCAAAGGAAGATACTAGTTAGTACTGTTATCTGACCAACAAGCCACCTAAGTACTTATGTAGACTGGAATCACAAGGATTCTCAACTGCCATACCTGTACACACAAAAGAGTACTACAGAGATAATCCTCAATGATTACCTGGTCCAGCAACTTCAGGCTCTGCATAACAAAACCAGGGAGTGAGAATTTGATAATTCTCAGTAAGGGATCTTCAATGTACCTGCAAGAAAATACTAGGACTCTTGCTGCGAGCTCACACAGCATGAGGGTTCTATTATATGTACATATAACTAGGCCATCAGACCTCTCCTCAAGTAGTCCTCCTCACGGAGCATCACTCTGTGCCTAGCGAGTTTTAACCCACTCCTAGCAAGCCAAAGCTTACTGAATGAAACCATGTAGCCTTCCCATAGTTGTTATGCAGGGGAATTATGGTGGGACTTTGTAGAATAGGCCGCAAGGCCTCTTTGATGTAGACTAGATGAACAAGGTTCCACCTTGTGACCTCGTGGCTATGGCACGGCTAGGCCGACAAGGGTTCTAAACCTCTCACCTGAGCTAGTGGTAGCTAATTATGTTAATTTGCAACATAGTTTCCTTAAAAACTTGCCTTCACTTTGATTTAATATAAATATAAAAATAGGAAATTTTAAGTGTTTTTAAAACATTGAGGTGATAGTACTCCCTTTTAGCTTCATGTGGAATCTTGAATCACCTCAATCGGACACCTGAGCGAAAAGTTATGCCAAAAACAAAACCGGGTGTCAAATGCTGTCTTGGCGACGCGTCGCCACAGTTGTCGACATTCTGAGACATTTTTCTGGATTGGCGAGGTGTCGTGGGAACGCGTGGGGATTGGCGATGTGTCACCAAACCTGCAAAATGCCCAGAAAAACCCTGATTTTGCTGCTATGAACTTTGGGCACTTCCCACATATATCAAACATGCATGGAATGCCTCCAAATTTCATACACACATAGTACATGTTGCATAGAACATAACCAACTATCAAAAGCTAAGCTATGATGTCTAGAAACATCAATCCAATCCTTCAAAATCCTCTTGTCCATCATAATTCAACCAAAACGTTTACCTAATGCCATAGCTAAAACTACTTGAATTCTTCAAGCAAACTCAAGCTAATGGCATTCCATGAACTTAAAAACATATCTCCCTTACCTCAACTCCAAGTAACAAGCAAGAATCAATCCGCTTTTCGTTCAACTAAGCTCCCAAAGTTCTACACAAGTTTCAATAAAAAACAATAGCACCAAACATCAAAATTCTACTCTCTAACCAAAACCCAAGCTTCAGACTAACTAATAAACATGAATTCAATCAAGAACATGTTCCTTACCTCATTCAAAAATAGGGGATGAAGGAAAATTCCCTTCCAAGCCTCAAAAACATGGTTTAAAGCTTGAAAATGCTTCCTCCTAACTTATATACTTTGAATTGCTTCTCTTGGCACCAAAAACTTTTGATTCCAAGCTTAATTTGAGAGCAAAATGAGGGTGAGAAGGTTGGAAACGGGATTATGGAAACCATAGCCCCCTTTCCCCTTCTTAAACCCTCACTTAACCCATAAAACATCAAATTATTAAGCTTGTTACAATTAAGTCCCCCATCTTTGTAACTTAGCAATTCTTGATTAAATTCTTGTCTATTTTTCAAGTTTGAGTTAAGGTTGAAAGTTAAGTTCTAAAAGTTCATTTTAAAACACTTGGGACTCGTCCTTGCTATTCAGGATGCAAAATTACCATTTTGCCCCTAAACTTTGTTCAGTGCTTTATATTTCTTGAAACTTGGTGAACTTTGCTAGACTTCTTTATTCTTGCTATGTAAACTTGAATCAAGTCTAGAACCTTAATTTAAAACACTTTACCTTCCTCAATTGTGCTTCCCACTAGAAGGGCTTTAACATTCGCCACAAAGGAAGGGGATGCGAAAATATTCGTTGATCAACCCGAAGTAAGGAAAGTCTTCCTAAAGGCAAGATAGAGCCCAATGAAAGTGCATGCACAAACTTTGGGAGAGAAGGGCACAGCAAGCGAAGAGGAAAGAAGTGACTTTGGAAAAAAAAAACAGAGGATGTAGAGGTTGTCCCAAGACAAAGTACCTGAATGGGGAAAAAACTTGCCAAAGTTGACGAAGAAAAGCTTGTATCCCTTCTATTAATTAACAATGATCTGTTTGCCTACTCTCCAAGTGATATGCCTGGGTTGGACCTTGGTATTGTCCAACATTCTCTTAAAGTGTGTTCGAAGGTGAAGCCTCTTCGGCAAAAAAAATGTAGCCTTTCGGTGCATAAGAACAACTTTGTTAAAATTGAAGTCCAATGGTTAAAGGAGGCAGGAATAATAAGGGAGGTCAAATACCCCGAATGGCTAAGCAATGTAGTTATTGCAATGAATGAAGGGAGCGATAAGGTCCGGATGTGCATCGACTTCCAAAACATGAATGATGCCTATCCAAAGGACTTGTATCCTTTATCACCAACAGCCCAATAGGTAGACTCCACAACCAAATATGGTCTGCTTAACTTCCTCGACACCTTTAGTGAATATCACCAAATTCGAATGAATCCCGAAGACAAGGAAAAAACCGCTTTCATTACCGAAATTAGGACTTACTGCTATGTCAAAATGCCCTTCGCCCTTAAAAATGCAGGAACAACATACCAAAGACTAATGAATAAGGTATTCAACTCCCAAATTGGGAAAAATATGAAAGTATATGTCAACAATATGATAGTCAAGAGCAAACAGCTTGGTAGTCATATCATAGACTTGGAGGAAACATTCCACCAACTTCGGGAATTTGGCATCCGTCTTAACCCCGAGAAATGTGTGTTCGAGGTAACGGCTAGCAAATTCATTGGGTTTATGGTATCTAAAAGAGGTATCGATGCCAACCCAGAAAAGGTTATGATCCTTCTAGGATTCTGAACTCCCATGATGACTAAGGATGTGCAAAGGTTTACTGGGAGAATCACGGCCCTTAGTAGATTCATCTCCAGATACGAGAACCGGTGCTGACCACTCTTCAAAGCGCGTACCAAAGCAGCAAAAAATGAAGGTAACCTTGGTTCTGAGGAACACCCTTGGAACGAAGATTGTGAAAAGGCTTAGGACAAACTCAAGAGCTACTTAACCCACCTATTGACACTTTGACAGCCACTGGGAGAAGAACCTCTTGCCCTCTATCGTGCCGTTACCGAAAAGGCTATAAGTTTGGTGCTTGTAAGGGAAGAAGAAGGAAAACAGTGGCCTATATACTATGCAAGCAAGTCCCTGCATGGTGCCAAAGTTAGGTACCCTATCCTACAAAAGGCCATCTATGCTCTAGTGTTGGCAAGCGGAAGGCTACGGCCTTACTTCCAAGGCATCCTATCATTGTTCAAAGTAACCTACCTCTTAGGGACGTCATGAGGATGGTAGACCACTTTAGAAGATTTTCAAAGTGGTGCATCGAGCGCGGTGAATACCACTTCACCTATAAGCCGAGAAAGGGAATAAAGGCCCAAGCATTGGCGGATTTCATTGCTGAAGGACCAAAAACTGAAGATACCCCGGCAGACCTTGGTAGTGACAAACTTGAGTAGACACTCTTCGTTGATGGTGCCTTCGGTTCTAAACATCAAGGAGCTGAATTAATTCTGCGGGGACCTAAAGGTATGGAAGCGTCAAAGTCCATCAAGTTCGGTTTCAACGTCACCAATAACAGCACCAAGTATGAAGCCTTCATAGCAAGCTTACAGTTGGCAAAAAAAGTAGGTGTGAGAAATTTGAAGGTCCACAGCGATTCTCAGCTGATCATCAGACAAATGGCAGGGGATTACGGAGCAAAAGACCCGAACTTGGAAAAGTACCACGACCTTACAAAAAGGCTTATCCAAGAATTCGATAGGATACATATAGAAAACGTACCACGGTGGGACAATATGGAGGCGGATACTTTGGCCTAATCAAAGGAGCCACCGAAGTACTTTATCAGCCAAGCATAGCATCAATGTGCATAACAACCTCTGATACAGGGTGGAAAGATCCTAGCAAGAAATATCTCGCAACTTTGGAACTTCTCGAAGCTCGTCTTGAAGCTGTGAAAGTGTGAAAGCGCTTAGGTAGATACTTCCTAATCGAAGATGTTACCACCCCGCAAAAATGGGAGAATTACAAGTGTGTCATAATGGCTAAAAACCTTTATATTGTGTAATTCTCACCATAGTGATTAAAGTGTGAGGGGTAAAAGGTATGATCAACACCTCCTTAAAAGTCTTCCAGGTTGGCAACTTGTGCCCTGTGAAAAGCCTTAAGGATTGCTTGTTTGTCAAGCAACCTATGGACTTTTTTGTAAGGTTTTGGAAATTTGGGTACTCATTTGGAAAACTCTCAAGAAAGAGCCTTGGAGAGTTATGGGAAAGATATGAGTGGTATGAAAGTGCTATTTGAGGACAAAATTGCTCATGGAAGACAAGTTTGGATGAAAGAAACACTGAAGGCATTAAGGACCCAAATGTCCTAGTGTAAACCTTAAGGTGTTCAAGCTTTTGACTTAAGTCTAAGGGTGGAACTGTGAGGTCATCCCACCATGGGGGAGGCAGCCAAGACTTGATAAATATTAAAAAATGTTGGGTACATCTGTACCAAGGGGTTTAAGACAAAGAAACCATAGTTAGCGAGAAGGAAAATGACATAAAGCAAGGTTAAGCTTGTTAAGTGTGTTTTGTGCCCTTAAGCTCATTTACGGCCATTTAAGTGGCCAAATCACTTATTCCTCTCTCATTTTCATCCTCCTCAAGCCCAATAACATAGTCACACTTCCTCCATAGCCACCACACCTTCAAACTTGCAATTGATTGAAATTGAAGTCAAGGAAGTACAATTGGAAGCTATTTTGTACTATTGCTTGAGTGCACCTAGGATCAAGATGCAATTTTAGCATACCCATCAAGGTAAGGGTTCTCTTTCTCTCATGGGTTGTTTTCTATATTTTCAAGCAACCATGGGGCTAGGCCTAAGGTTGGAAGAAATCCATGAGCTTGATGAACCAAGCTTAGTGAGAGGAGTGCACTTACTGAAGGTTTTGTGACCTAGTGTGAAGTGCACAAAGATAGCAGTGAAATGAGGGTTTCTAGAGCCCAAAAGTTAGTACTAACTACTATTAAAATCCTCCTCATACCAAGCATTAGCTTGAGTAGGGCTACCATAGTGATTTACTTAAGTTTATTACATGTTTTATGGACTAATATATGGTTATTGTTACTGCTGCATTTCATGTGTTTGTTGGTTGTGAATGGCTGCTGCATTTGGTTGCTATATCTTGCGTATATGCATTGTGTTTTTTGTGTTTTAGTGTCTTTGGATCTAGCTTTTGATGATGGTCACATTGCCTATTGAAACCACGTGTTACCCTTACCAAGTTTCTCAGTGAAAGTTACTCCCCTCAATTCTGTCATTTCAAGTCTAGCAGAAAGATCTCATTCAAACTGACATTTTTGTCTTGATTTTTGATCTGACATTTTAGTTACATAAACTTCAATATGTCTAGTTGTGATTTGGAAAGTTTGGTGTTTTTAAGGGCACATTTGGTACTTATTGTGTTAGGCAGCAGCTGTCCAACATCCTGTTTTGGAGTCCATTGTGTCTCAGGAACTCCTGTAACTTAGGGTGTATTTAGCTGAGTTGAGACCATTTTGTAGTGCTTGTATGCATTTACATGTGTCAAAGCGTGTCTGGGGGCGGCGTGTTAGAGACTCCTCAGCTGCTTCGCCGTACGCCCACGTGGCCTTTTCGGTGGACCGAACTCTTTCGGGGTACATGGCTCGTTCGGGGAGGTGAGCTCCTTTAGAGGGAGGTCCCCTGTCTGTACGAGCCCTTTGGTTGGGTTCTCCCGAGGGTGGCACAAAGAGTATACGAGGGTGGTTATGGCCACGTGAGGTCGGCGTGAAGTAACCTTTGGAAAAGACGGTGACTCCTTCTGATCGAAGTTGGTCCGATGGGTTTCCTGAGCGGTAGCGCCTATCTGCCTTGTCCGAGGGTGCTGCAGTCCTTTCTTTGCCAGGGTTTTGCCATGTCTGTTTCGACCAGAAGTGACGTGCTCCTGTGAGGTTCTTCAGAGGTGATAGGACTTCGGCTATCATATGCCTCCCCATCAGAAAACTGAAGATGCTTCTTCGGTTTGGGGAGTTCCGGGGACCTTTCTTGTGGCAAGCGATCCTTGGTCTTGTTGCCATGATCGGCTTCCATCTAAAGTCTACTTCTCCCCAGGATGGAACTTTGGTGAACTAAGGTGCCCTACCGAGGTAGTTTGTGGTGTCCCTGGCTCTTTCTCTGAGGTTACTATCTGGCACGCATACTTATACTGACTTTTCTGTCAGTGACTTGTTTCATCTTCCCTCATGCATAGGCGCGTTACCTAGGGTAGGGTTATATAGGTCTACCAGTTGTCAGGGGCGTGCTCTCGTTTCCCGTGATGGCTTACACGTGGCAGATAGTAAGTGGTAGACGTTTACGTCGGTGATAGCCAAAGTGCTATCGCCTCGAACACCTATGGACCCCAAAAAGGAGGGAGCCAATGCCTGAGGCACGCAACCTCGGCAGCCTGCCATTACCAACCTTGGGAAACTATCATATCGCCTCCATCGGGAGCGAGACTGTGTTAGCTTTGGGCAGAAGTGCCAGCCACCTTCTGTAGGTGAAAGCCCAACAAAAGGTCTAACTTCGGAGGCAGGGAATACCCTGAAGAACCATTGTGACTCCGGGATATGGTCCCTCACTCTGAAGTGAGACATCAACCAAAGGGGCCTTGGAGGTATGGCAGGAGCCATCAAGAAGCCTCTGACATTACGCCTATACACCATACACACCGCCCTCATAGGCACACTAATGCGCTGCCACTGCCTACGTCCTGTCATGTAGGGCTATGATTATCGCAGCTCGTGGCCCGAGGACCCTGCAGGCGGCTAGGGGCCCCCCACGCCCAGAAGTACGGATGGTATCCGCTCATACACGTGCTGCAATCTGAAGGGCTCACCCCCTCCTATATATACTAGGGGAATGGTCACAAGCGGGGGGCTCTCTCCTCTCTCTGCTCTGAATCCTCTCCTTCCAGCCGTCAAGAGAAAACACGGCCGAGCAAGACTCTCTTGTACTTGCTGCTGTCTCTCTACCCCTCGCAAAGCACTGACTTGGGCGTCATAGGCTCCTCCCTGGAAAAAGACTCCGGTGACCTCCTAACCCCTGTTTTCAGAATGTTTCAGGAAAGTCCTTCTGAGGAATCCCGTTTCGGGTCCTCTCCTGTACCGGAAGCCCTACTCGGCTTCACCGCACCACCCGACGATCATGCTGCTGGCCATCATCTAAACTTGCCTGCACCTCTGGAAGCACCTGCTGCATTCATGACGACACACAGTGGAGATGCTGATGGGCATCAGTCGGTTGCACTAATTGCGTCTCTTCGCCTTTGAGGAATAATAATGACGACGTTTCGGCTACCCCCTTCAGCCTATATAAACTCCTTTTGCCTCAGACATTCATACTCCTTTCCTTTGTTCTAATTTGCTCTAGAAATCCCTCTTGTCTTTTTCTCCATCCGGCAGCGGTTCTAGCGGCGGAGCGATTTCTGGCAACCTTTCACGATGGCATCCAAGAATCTAGATTTCGGTAAAGCTTTCGGTGGGTTTTTATTTTCTGAAGTTCTTCCTTCCTTCCGAAGTTGTTCATTCTGAAGTTTTGTTTTTTCTTTCTTTAGTTTCCCCGAGGTTACCTTTCTTCTTTTTTGAGAAATGTCGAATCCTACTCCATTGATGACCATCCGTCTTACTGCCGAGAGCATCCTCCCTCTTGAGTCTCATCCATGCTGCACCAATTCAGAGAAAATGATGAAGTGGATAGCAAAATTCTACCTCCCCACTTACGCCGCCCCGAGGTTACCTTCATTGGTCACATACGGTTACATGGCCCGCTGTGATAAGACCACTGTTTACTGAGCCCAATTGATGGCCGGTCTTCAGTATCCCCCTCTGTGCATGTTGTGCTAGTTTTGCAAGTTCCACGGGATCACCGTGAACCAACTCCCTCCAAATTCTTATTCTTATTTTAATGCCTTTCTTTTTATGTGTGGGGTTTTTAAGATATAGCCCCATTTCCTTTTTTTCATGCAATACTATAAGCTCCACCCAGTCCCGAAGGGTGGCTTATACTTCTTGCTTCACCGAGGGTCTAGGAGTAAGAAATTAACCTTCGCCTTCGGAATGAAGGATAGCTGGCGGGGGTGGTAGAAAAAGTTCTTCTTTCTGTTAGTTCCAAAAGGATTGAGCTACGTTCCGACCAGATGGGCTTCGGGGGTTTTGAAGACTGATGTTGTTGACCCTCGGAAGCTGTTCACCTCGGGGTTGGCCGCTGAATTTGACGAGTTAGACCGGCACATTCGGGCGGTTGCGGATTGGGACCCCGAGGTCTCTCCAGGTTCCTTATACCCTTTTCCCATTAAATGGGACCTTATGACCGAAGCGGTCCTTCGAGAATTGGGGGTGATCCACGCGCACAAGTTTGACTTCAACCTGCCCGTGCCCGTTCTCCCGAGAAAGAAAGCATGGCTGGTGATGCTTCTTCGGTGCAAGATCTCGTATGAGGCTTTTGCCGAGAGTAAGTTATCCTTCAGGTTTTGCTAAGGAACTAGATATGTGGACTACTTTAATTTTTCCGAACGTATTCCACTGAGTCTTAGGCTTTGCTAAGGAACTAGAACCTTCAGAAAAAGGTCAAAGTGCTAGAAACCCATTTTAGCAATGTGACCATATTCGGTTTATAAACTACATTTTTATTGGTGATTTCGGGGAGGAGTAACCACAAGCTTTTCTTGGACAAAATGTCTAAGTGTAGAATTTTTTCAAAGAATCTGAATGCCAAGTGTTTTTTAACTCTACTCCCTCGACATCGCCTAATTTGTAGACCCCTGGGCGGACTTCATCGAGGACCCCTTCTGATGGTCTTTGCGGCTCAAATTCGGCCTTTCGGAGGACAAGGTCCCCCTTCTTGATTTCTTTTTTCTTCACGTACAAGTTAGTAGTGTCGGCTACTCTTTGTTGGAAAGCCTTCCTCCTGAGTTCGGCCATTTTTGCAGTGTTCTTCAGCGAGGCCTAGTTTTGCCCTCAAGCCAAGGCTATTTCCCTCTTCGTTGAACACCTGTATCCTTACTGAAGGCTGTGTGACCTCAATGGGAATAACGGCTTCTGTTCCGAACACGAGCAAGAAAGGAGTTTCTCCTGTAGCCCTTCGAGGCGTTGTGTGATAGCTCCATAATACACTTGGGAGCTCCCCCGGCCATTTCCCCTTTGCTTCCCTTAGCCTTTTTCTTCAAGCCATCTTTTACTGTCCTATTGGATACCTCGACTTGCCCATTACTTTGAGGATGGGCTGCCGGCGCGAAATGTAGTTTTATGCCGAGGTTAGCCATAAATTCTTGGAACCCTCTATCAGTAAACTGGGTACCATTGTCAGCCACTATTACCCTTGGTATGCCAAATCGGCATATGATGTTCTTCCAGACCAATTTTTGGGTATCCTTCACCAAGATTGATGCTAAAGGCTTCACTTCGATCCACTTAGTGAAGTAATCCACTGCAACTATATAGAATTTCACTCCACCGGGGTGTTTGGGAGAGGTCTGATGAGGTCAATACCCCAGACGGCGAAGGGGCAAGGGTAATCTGCTTAAGTTATCTTTTTTTAGGGTAGCCTCTAGATGTTGGCGTGTCTTTTGCAATTGTCACATTTTTTAACAAATTGCCTTGCATCCTTTCTTAGGGTAGGCCAAAAGTAACCTTGGCGAAGTAATACTCCGGCGAGGGTGTCTGTTCCTATGTGGGAACCACAAGCCCCCTCATGAACTTCTTCGAGGATTGTTCTGACGTCTTCCTCACTTACGCACATATGCAAGGGACTTGTGTACCCTTGTCTGTATAGTTCCTCCTTGATGAGGAAGCATCTCCCAAAGCGTCTTCACACTTTTGTGGCCTTAGCAGGGTCTTCGGGGAGGGCCGAAGTTGTGAGAAACTTCTTGATGGAATCTTGCCATCCTTCTCCCGAGGTTGCTACACACATTAGTTTTGTGCTGGGTTGATTCAGCACCTCGGTGGGTTCCTTAGACTTGGCCATGGTCTCAGCGTCAGCATTATCTCTATGAGGCATGTTTTCTATGTGCACCGAGTCAAACTCTTTGATGAGTTTCTTGACGAGGTAATGATATTTTGCCAAGCTTGCATCCTTTGCAGCATAATCTCCTGTCATTTGTGGGACTACTAGCTACGAGTCGCTATGGGCCTTAAGGTTTCTCACACCAACTTTTCTGGCCAATTTTAGTCCTGCTATGAGGGCCTCATATTCGGCGATGTTATTGGTGACATCAAAACCGAATTTGAAGGCTTTGGTGGCTTCCATGCCTTCGAGCCCCCGCAGAACCACTCCAGCGCCTTGGCGTTCGACACCTGAGGCTCCATCGACAAAGAGTTTCCACCTTGGTTCCATCCTTATTAGGTCTTCTGAAGTGACTTCGCCATTCTCCATTTCTGGGACTTCGGAAGTCTGCCAATGCTTGGGCTTTTATTGCCCTTCTTGGCTTGTAAGTGATGTCATATTCTCCGAGCTCGATACACCATTTCGACAGCCTTCCCGAATGCTCTACCTTCTTCATTATGTCATGAAGAGGTAGGTTACTTCAGACAATAATGGCGTGTCCTTGAAAGTAGGGCTGTAGCCTCCTACCTGTGAGTAGTAAGGCATAAATGGCTTTTTGGAGCAATGGGTACCTGACCTCAGCACTGTGTAGGGATTTGCTTACATAATATACTGGCCATTGCCTCCCATTTTCTTCTTTGACTAGGACTGAATTCACAGCTTTTTCTGTGACTGTGAGGTAGAGGATGAGAGGTTCTCCATCCTGCGGTTGCCGAAGTGTTGGCAAACGGGTTAGGTAGTTTTTAAGCTCATCCCAAGCTTTTTGACATTCCGGGTTCCAAGGTTGCTCCTCGATTCCCAAGTTGCCTTCTCTTTTAGCTGCTTTGGTGAGCACCTTGAAGAATGGTCGACATCAGCCGCCGTACCTGGAAATGAATCTACTAAGGGAAGTGATTCTTCCGGTAAGCCTTTGTATGTCTTTAATGGTTGTGGGTGTTTGGAATCTTAACAAGGCTTCGACCTTTTTGGGGTTGGTGTCTATTCCCCTCTCTGACACCATGAACCCAAGGAACTTACCTGCACTCACTCCAAACACGGACTTTTCGGGATTAAGGCGAATGCCGAACTTCTGAAGCCGTTGGAAGGTTTCACCTAAGTCCAAGATATGATTACTAGGCATTCTGCTCTTCAAGATATGAGTACTAGGCATTCTGCTCTTAACTATCATATCGTCGACATACACTTCCATGTTCCTCCCAATCTGGGAGTCAAATACTTTATTCATCAACCTCTGATAGGTAGCCCCTGCATTCTTATGCCCAAAAGACATTCTGATGTAGCAGTAGGTACCAACATTGGCGATGAAGGTAGTTTTTTCTTCATCTTTAGGGTTCATCTGGATTTAATAATATCCACTGAAGGCATCGAAGGAACTGAGAAGACCGTATTCGGTGGTTGAATCCACCAATTGGTCTATGGCTGGCAAAGGGTAGGAGTCCATTGGATAGGCATCATTCAGGTTCCAAAAATTGACGCACATTCAGAGGTTTTAACTCCCTTCTTTTGTGGCGTTAACCACATTGCTGAGCCATTTGGGGTATTTAACTTCTCTTATTACCCCTGCCTCAATCAGGCGCTTAACCTCGGCTTTAAGGAATGAGTTATTATAAGCTGATAGGTTTCATTTTTTCTATTGAACTGGCCTTGCGTCAAGGCGTACCTTGAGGCTATGGTGGATTATGTTGAGGTCGACCCCAGGCATGTCTTTCGGGGAGTAGGCGAATAGATCTTTGTTCATTAACAAGAAGGATACAAGCCTATTTTTGTCACCCTAGGCTAATTTTTTCCCCACTCGGGTGGTCTGGCCGGTGATCAGCTCTACATCTTCTATTTCTACTTTTTCCAACTCTTCTATTCCCTCCCCTGCTTTCTCTTCACCTGTTGTGACTGCTCTTTCAGTAGACGAAGTCTATACTTAGACCTTTGCCTGGCTTTGTCTAGCCTTAGTAAAGATTCTCCTTACTTCGGCTTGGTCAATGAAGATCTCTGCATCTCCTTTTTTAGTTGCAAAGGTGATTGTTAAGTACTTTACATCCAGGCAGATGTGGAGATTGCCTTGAGTTTGCCTTCCAAGGATGGCGTTGTATGATGAGGAAACATCAATGACAATGAATATGGTCATAATGGAGGTGAACAGTTCCTCCTGACTCTAAGGTGAGGTCCTTTTCAAGATTAGGGGCAGATCGATGTATCCGAGGACTGGGAGCTCGGATGGCCCTACCCCAAAGGTGGGGGAATTGACTATGTTGAGGTCACCTTTTGAGATGCCTAATTTAGGCAGTAGGTCCGAGAAGATGATGTCAGTGTTGGAGCCATCGTCTAGGACTACTCTTTTGACGTCCCAACTCCCTATTCTTGCCATGACAAGGAGTGGGTCATCATGGGGGAACTTCACAGTGGATCCATCTTTGCAAACAAGCTTGTTTGGCGGGTTTCCATACTCCATTATGGAGATTTCTCTTATCTTTCTTTTCCTCTCAGCTGAGGGTATCCCTATAGTGATGAATGGGATGACCCCTGCTGGTGGCGGCAGATTCTTTCGAGGACTTCGGTCCCGACGTCTGTCGGAATCATAGTCCTCCTCGTCCCCCATTCTTTGTTCTTCCTTTCATCCTTTTGGAGAAGGCACCCGCAAGTACCGGTGAAGTTGGCCCTGCTTTATCAGGGACTCGATATACTTCCTTAGCTGGAAGCAGTCTTCGGTGTCATGGCCATGATCTCGGTGGAATTCGCAGAACTTCTTTATGTTCTTCTTATTTTACGAGGTCATGGCCTTTGGCCTTGGAACAGTAGTCCCCTGCCTTTCTAAGGCCATAAGAATCCTGGCCTTGGTGGCGTTCAGGGGAGTGAACGTCATTGGGCTTTTACCCTTTTGCTTTCGGGGCCTTCCTCCAACCTCATTCTGGTGGCGAGGCTAGCGGCTTGGTCCTTCAGACCGAGGGTGTTACTGTTAGTGTTGTGCCTAAAAGCCAATCATGAGATGATTGTATTTTTGCACATTGAGTCATGATATTTTATTAAGGCATTAATCCAGCAATTATGTTTGTTGTTTTGTTTCTGCATAATTTAACAAACATAATGTAACCCTAGAATAATGATATTCTTAAACGTCCCTGGTCTAGTATTATTGTGGAGCGGGTTGCAATAATATATAACGACTAGTAGATGTGGAGACTAATATGAGATATGTAGTCTACATATGGGTACAAGTTGGAGAACTTGTGTACTGGACCGACCCACCATGAGAACACTACATGGATCGTTATATGAGTGTCATAAGTGATTCTCATGGTGATCATGGTATATGTAGTCCTTTGACCTAAGATCATCAAGGTTCCCTATATGTGAATCACATACTTTGATACTTTCCTTTGTTGCTTGTAACTGAGTAAACTTGATGGAGGTCATTGGGTATGCGACATATCATGCGGAGGGATTTGTATGATCAAGATGGGATTTTTCCCTCCTATGTAACGGGAGTGATATATTCGGGCCCCTTGATAGAGTGAGACTTAGAAAAACACATGGCCATACTCGGATGAGTTGATATACGATATCAATGTCATCAGTTTAAGTTGGTCTACTCGGTAATCAAGAAACCAAAGATTGGGCTATACGAGAGTGACACATTCCATGTCTCATGCTTAGTCTTGATGTCTTGGACCAAGGGACAATGGCATCTATCGGTGATGATCATAAAGGTTTAGTCGAATCATCGACAATCTTGTCACTTGGGTAGCAATGATGTCTTGCTAGACACCGCTTATTGCTTATGATTATAAATGTGATTTATGATCATTGCCAACGTGGTAAGAGCCTATTGGTTCACACACATAGAGCTATTTGGATCATTAGAGTGCATGGGCTAATAATTTGGGTTTTGGTTTCACAATAATTTCGTATTAATAATGGGGCCAATAGTTGAGCCATTATTAAGCCCGAAATTAAAGCCTAATTGGATTAGGGCTTTGAAACCCATGAGGCCTGGAAGTTGAGTCTCACTATAAATACAACTTCTAGTGAGAAATTCACAGGTCTCCTTGCCCTAGCCTCCCAAAAGGATAGCTGCTCTCTTCTCTTGCAATTCCTTGGAGGACGCAAGCTAGCACTGTGAGCGTAAGAGAAACATATCTGCTGGGACGCGGTGGAAGCGTGGTGATCTGGAGAGGCTCGTGTGGATACCATAGAAAGCTTGAACACGTCAACTGTTCAAGTTTTGTGATTCGACTCTATAGTTGAGTGAGAGATCTCAAACGAAAATTAGGTATGAAAATTTTCGAACACCCGGTTTACCCCGTTTCACTTGGATCCTGGAGGGTTTTGGTTAAATTCCGCTGCGTTATTTGGCTCCCGAAACCCAACAGTTCTGCCTTTGGTCCCGCCATTTTGAGTTTTTTGGCCGTCATGTGCTGTTCCGCCCTTCGGTAGAACTCCCCCAGAGTGTCTGGAGGGTCCTTAGAGAACCCAAAGAAGAGTTGGGAGTCTCTCCAAAGTCCTCTTACCATTGCAACGATGCGAATCTCAGGTCAAAAGTCGGGCACACTTAGTGCTTCTCGGTTGAACCTTTCCACGTAGTCGCGAATGGTTTCCCCACTTCGCTGTGCTATGTCAAACATTTGCACCGGCTTTTTGGCCGTTGGTGTCACACCCCACCAAGGCCCTAGCCCATGCACACTCAGTACCACTCACCATCCACTAGCTAGAAAGTCAAGGACACTTAGGTCTCTAAGTGTTGTTATCAGAGTTTAATTAGCCAACTTTCTTTAGGTAGAGTTTGGGCATTCTTTTTATGGGCATGGGAGGTGGCCCTGGGGGCTCTGATTAATTTTTGTTGAGTTACTTGCAGCTTAAGCAAAGCCTAACCCATTAACTTGCAAAACAAGCAATAGTTGCACTTTTTCTTTTAAGTGCTTATCTTGTGTGCACATCAAGTGTACTACTCATATGCATGGCAAGAAAGAAGCCCATATCCATTTTCAAGCTTAAAAACACATACATAAATGTTCATGAGCATTCGGCCAAGTAGAGTACACAAGGATATCAATTACATAACAACATCCTCATACTCATAAAACCAAGGAAACTTGGCACACAAGCAACCAAAATAGGTTCAACATACAAAGGCCTTCCAAGGCCCAAAAGTGCACAAGTCCAACAACCTAGCATCAACTACATGGCAACTTGCCAAGGATGCAAAACAGTCCAAACTTACAAGTCCAAGTCTCACAACCCATAATTTCACATACTACCCATAATGCTCAAAGGTACTACAAAAATGCACTATAGGTACAAGTCCAAATGACCAAACTAATGGTCTCCAAAGTACACACAACCTCAAAAGCCATAAGTCCTCACAACCATCACCTTCTAGCACAAGTCCCACAGCTAAACTCCTGCAAAACTTAAGCCATTAGATTTGGCCTACATAAGACTTGGATATATATGCACATTTTCAAGCGAAGATTAAGTTGGCAAACACACGTTGGACAACAAGCAAACTTGGTACAAAAAAACCAAGAAGTCCAAACACAAGCACAACTACTCAAGCTCTTTACCCTTTTCCTGAAAAATCAACCAATAAGGGCAGTGAGTTTTACAACACAGTAAGGATTCACTACAACTCCAAAGGAGTCTATTTAGTTAAGCATAAGCTTAACTTCCATAATCAAGCATGTACCTACATCCAAAGACACAAAGACATAGAAAATACAGTTTGGCCGAAGCCTATATTCAATATATATCAATAATAAGTTGGTTAGCATGCACAATCAATCAACAAAAGCACACAAAGTCATACACACACCACTTTCCATATTCGGCCCAAAGGCCACTAGCAAGTGTCCATGTGCATTTGTACACAAATTTCTCCTCCATTGCATTCTCCATTCCCTTTGAGCTCCAAGTACATGGTAGATTGGGCAAACCCACCATGGACTCTAACGCTTGCCATTATTGATTAGCTAATCAACCATACAACCATTAGTTCCACCATAGCCCTTCAAGCATACTAAGATCATATAGTATATCTTGACCATCACTTAGTAGCTCTAATTACTTGTTCATGGAAAAAGTACCAAGAAATCAAGTAACTCATGAATCCTTACCACACTTTTGAGCTTGAGTCAATTCGGCCTTGCTTGGATTTCTTCAAAACCAAGCTTTAAACTTCAAGTTCAATGGTGCCTAGGCCAATTTCACCAACACAAGCTTGAATGCTTCCTTCCAAGCTTCAATCTCCAAGTCCAAACAACTTTTCATTTTTGGCCATGGACATAAACATCATGAGTTACACACATAACACTCAAGTAATCTCATGAATTCACCAATTCTAGGCCAAGAACACCATGAACTCACCAAGAACACACAAGAACATTCGTGAACATCATTTGGCTATGTTGTGTTCTCTGATGGCTAGGCTTCAAACTTTTAATCCAAGGTTGCCTAACAAAATACAACCTCCATTTAATCATCATCACCATTTTGTTCATGGAAAATATACCATGGATTCAAGTAACCTTGAGTTGTTACCTCAAGAACAAAGCTCTAAAATTCTGGTTTGCACTCCCACCTTCAAAACACCATGCAACTTCAAGAAAACTTCAAGGAAATGTCATGAACATGGCAAGAACATATTCGGCCAAGCTTTGATTCTTCCAGAACAAGCTTCAATCTTCATGAATAACAAGACATCTTCATGATTTTGGCTAGGAATTTGCATAAACTTTCAAGAACACTCAAGTTTTGGCCAACAACACTCAAGAACAAGTGAAGAACAATGATGAACAAGGAAGAAGATGGTGTTGCGGCCAAGAGCTCTCCAAGCGTGCAAATGAAGGAAAATGCCAAGTCCAAGGAATTTAAGGTTGTTTAAGGATGGCCGGTCAACATTCCTTCAATATCCCATTAAACAAATCAAATCCTCCACCAACATAATAAACTATTCATTCCCCATAAACTATTATTTTTCTTCCTCCACTAACTTAATATTATATTACCTCCACTAGCTAACTCCAAATTGTTTAATCTTTCATCATGCCCAGCCATGGACTTAAAGTCCATAAAAATGGCCTAATTCCACACTAGCCCTCATACAAAATTGCATGGCTGGTTTTGTCCATTCCTTGTTTGTAGTTTCACTTGCATCACTAGTGCAATGCAATCCTCCAACTTTATTTCTTGCCAAACTCAACATAGCCTTCCATTTAAGTTCACTTAAGCCACATAGTTTTGTAGACTTGCAATCACATCACTATTACTATGTTCAATTGAGTCCCTCTTGTATTTAATTGTATGTTTTTCATTTTTCTTGACCGTAGCCAAGTACTGACTCGTGGTCCTGATAATTGGTTCTGCCAATGAACTATTGGATGAAGGCAGTAGACAGCTCCTGGAAACTTACCAAGGTTCCATGAGCCAGGGAGTTATACCATGCTGTTGTCAGACCGGAAAGGGTTACCTCGAAGCATTTGCATAGAGTAGCGTCATCTTTGCCATGGAGCACCATGCTTCACTTGTACTTTGTCAGGTGCGCCTGGCAGTCACTACGCCCGTCATAGGTTTCCAAGCATGGCACCCCGAAGTCACTTGGCATGGGTGCCTCAGCCACTTCCCGTACAAAAGGTGACTTTTCTCAGGTGTAAACGTTGGATAATCTTGACCACATTGGCTTTTGGGAGATTTGTTTCTCAACCTTTTCCAGTCTTCCAAGGATCTTTTCCATGAGGACAGCGGTGTTAGCTTTCCCTTGCTGCCCAAAGGTCGCCGCGAATGGCGAACTTCCCCTGCTTTTCGGAGAGTAACTTCGGCGGCGAGGAGACTTAGACCTTCAGTACGGGGATGGAATCTGCCCATGGGAAGTGCTAGTTTCTTTTAGGGCCCTTTCTTTGGGGGGTCATGACCTAGGGGGCACGTCCTCCGTCGATGATGTGTGATGAGTGCCCTTACTCCTGGAACTTTGGTGGGTGGACCTAGGGCTCTTCTCCTGACGCGTTGCCGAGGGAGAGGTCCTTCGGGCCAGAGAAGGCTGGGGCCACCTCTGGTCGAGTTGCTGGGTCATCTCAGCGACGATAGAGCGCTGGAAGTCTCTTAAGAAGCCTAACGTCACTGTCAGAGGGTGGTCATCCTCCGGCGTAGAGGTTTCTACAGTGCTCTGCTTGGTTGCCAGTTGAGCCTTTAGGCCAGAGGGGTACTTCAGGGGACCCTTTCCTTTGGAATGCCGAGTCTCCACAACGGCAACCTGGAAAAGGGTTCCTACAGACGGCGCAAAATGATGCCCTTCGACATCATCGTTGCTCAACATGGTGGCCCTGGAGTAGGAACTTGTGGTGGGAGAACGCCTGGATGAAGAGTCTTCGATGGGAGAAAGGCTGCAAGTACTCACAAAGGCAAGGGTCTGGAGCTCCCCGGAGTGCTTTTCCGGGGGGAGGAGCCTCCGACATCCAAGTTAGTGTTTGGAAATAGAGAATAAGTAAAAAGTGAGGAGATTTTTCCATTACCTGGGGTGCCTCTCGAATATTTATAGGGAGGTGTACAGGAGAAGTCCGTTTGCCACAGCTGGCCCAGATCGTAACACGTGTTCGGTCGGATATGTTTCGTACCTTCAGGAGTGGGGGCCTCCAGCCGACCGTAGGCTGTCTAGTCAGAAGGCTAGGCCGTGCAAGGGTGGCGTGTCAGAGCGTGTCCGGGGGCGGTGTGTCAGAGCGTGTACGGGGGCGGCATGTCAAAGACTCCTCAGCTGTTTCGCTGTACGCCCACGTGGCCTTTTCAGTGGACCGAACTCTTTCAGGGTACATGGCTCGTTCGGGGAGGTAAGCATCTCCGGAGGGAGGTCCCTTGTCTGTAGGAGCCCTTCGGTTGGGCTCTACCGAGGTCAGGCTTGGGCACTTTGGGAGTGTGCTCTGATGGTGGCCTAAAAAGTATACGGGGGTGGTTTTGGCCATGTGATGTCGGCGCAAGGTCACCTTCGGGAAAGACGGTGACTCCTTCTGGCCGAAGTTGGTCCCATGGGTTTCCTGAGCGGTAGCGCCTATACGGCTTGTTCGAGGGTGCTGCAGTCCTCTCTTTGCCGGGGCTTTGCCGTGCCTGTTTTGATCAGAAGTGATGCGCTCATGTGAGGTTCTTCAGAGGCGATAGGCCTTCGGCTATCAGATATGACGTTACGAAGTTGGCTAAGTTACTGTTCATTTGGTCATAATTTTATAACCAACTTAAAAAATCTGTAAGTTGGTCCATAGGTGCGCTATTGACATAAAAAACAAATTCCTTGGTTTGCTCTAAGTCTCTACTTGATAATGGAGCAAAGAAAAATATGGGGCTACATGGCTAGAATGATATAGTTTATTAGTGGAAGTTAGAGGCGCACTGGCTGGTCACTATAACTTAACAAGATTGCCTAATGTGTGGTAGCCAAGATTAACATTTGTGCTAGTGTTTTCCACAGGCACTGCCATGGTGTGCATGAAATCTGAATATGTATGTGATGGTTGGACCAATATGCATGTGTTTAAATAGTGCCCAAGAGGGCCACTTCCGTATGCACACAAAGTGTAGTGTTCTGATGGCCTATAGAACATTTCCATTCCTAGGAGTCTAAATGCAAAATTTTTGCACCATAATTAGACTACCCCAGAGTGGGTGAAAGAAGAATAGTTGTATTGACAAGGGTACACAAGTCCACTACAAAGGTGTGTCAATGAAGAGGACGTTAAGATGGTCCTCGAAGAAGTCCATGAGGGGGCTTGCGGTTCTTACATCGGGACTGAAGCCCTTGCTGGAGTGCTACTCCGCCAAGGATATTTCTGGCCTACCTTGAGGAAGGATGCAATGCAGTTTTTCCAAAGATGTGACAAGTGCTAGAGACATGCCTGAATCCAGAGACTACCCTAAAAAATAATAACTTAGGCAAACTATCCCTGCCCCTTCGCTATTTGGGGTATTGACCTCTTAGGGCCTCTCCCAATTGCTCTAGTAGGAGTAAAGTTCTGCGTAGTCACAGTAGACTATTTCACCAAGTGGATTGAGGTAGAGCCTTTAGCAGCAATATTGCAAAGGATATATAAAGATTTATCTAGAAGAATATCATATGCAGATTTGGCGTACTGAGGGTGATAGTAGCTGATAATGGTTCCTAGTTTACCGATAAAGGTTTCCAGGAATTTGTAGCTGACCTTGGGATAAAATTGCACTTCACCCCGGTTGCCCATCCTCAGAGCAATGGACAAGTTGAAGTGTCCAACAGAACGATAAAGTATGGTCAGAAAAAGAGGTTGAAGGAAGAAAAGGGAAAATGGCCAGGAGAGCTTTCGAGCGTATTGTAGAGCTACCGAACAACTTCTAGAAGGGCCACAGGTGAGACACCCTTCTCACTTATCTTCAACCTAGAGGCCATTATCCCTGTCAAGGTTGTACAGCCATCTGTTAGAGTACAAGTGTTCAATGAGGAAGAGAACAACCTCGATTTAAAAACCAAGTTGGATATGATTGATAAGGATAGAGAGATGGCCGAGCTCAGAAGAAAAGATTTTTAGTGGAGAGTAGCCGTTGCTATAAACTTGAATGTCAAGCATAAATGAGTAAAGAAAGTGGGCCTCGTTCTCTGGAAGGCTGAATTCGAATCCCAAAAACCATCGTATGGAGTACTTCGGGAAAATTGGGATGGACATTATTTAGTCCTTGAGGAAGTTCGGCTAGGAGTCTATAAGCTTGGTGATAGCAACGGTGAAGAATTGAAAAATACATGGCATTCAGGCTCTCCGAAAAAATTCTTCACTTTGAAAAATTTTCAAGGGAAAAATTGTGCAAAAGACACCGAAGGAGGCAAACCAAATATGGTTGCTTCCGAAAGTGCATGAGTGATATTGTACAATTTTCACTGAAGGTGGTCGACCAAACATAGCTGGTCGTAAAGGTACTTAACTGTGTTTGCACAAGTTAAGTTTCACCAAAGATGCTCGACCGAACATGGCTGCTCCTAAATGACAGCCGAAGGGCTATGGCCTTCGAGATCTCTTGATCAACTATCCCAAAAACACCCTCGGTTGGAGCTTAGCCCCGACCTTGGCACACCCTCAACACCACCCACAGTTACGAACATGACTACGTTCGGGAATGGGTGTCATTCACCACCCTCGATCGTACTAACCGACAGACATCGGTTGAGTAGATCCACCATCCTCAATAGAACAAAACGTCACCAAAAGTTGACCAACTCTACCAGAGGGCTTCCCTAATAGCCTCATGGGAAAATCTTTACCTGAAGGGGTCTCACAAAGATATGATAAAAATGGTTAAAAAGCCTCCTGATAGCCGAAGGGCAATCGCCCCTGAAGGATCCCGCGTGTATACGACATCCTAGGCCAACACATCACCTTTGACCGAGAACAGGCGATCAGACCTCGACAAAGAGAGGGCCTCAGGCACCCTCCACCAAGCAGGACAAACACAACCTTCTGGGGACACGTCAGACCAACTTCGGTCGTAAAGGGTCATCACTCCTCCTGAGGATAACCTCGGAATGGCTCCACGTGCCCAAGCCCGCCTTCGGCCATTCTCTAGACCACCTTCGGAACATATCCTCTAGAGTACCAACACTAAGGACCTGAACCTAACCTTGGGAAAGTCCATCTGAAGGTGTCTCGTATAAAACAAAGGACCTCCCTCCGAAGATGTTCACCTCCCCGAGGTACCCCTAGGCCTCGTCGGAATTCGGTTGCCTAGAAAGGCCACATGGGCATATGATTAGACAGCTCAGGAGTCTCTGACACACCGTACTCATACGGCTCCTGACACATTGCCCCCAGACACTCTCTGACACGTCATTCTAGAGTGACGCAGACTTTTGGCCAAACGGCCTATGGTCGGCCAAAAGTGTTAGTGTTGTGCCTAAAAAGCCAATCATGAGATGATTGTATTTTTTGCACATTGAGTCATGATATTTTATTATGGCATTAATCCAGCAATTATGTTCGTTGTTTTGTTTCTACGTAACGTAATAAACATAATTGTAACCCTACAATAATGATATTCTTAAACGTCCCTAGTCTAGTATTATTGTGGAGCGGGTTGCAATAATACATAACGACTAGCATATGTGGAGACTAATATGAGATATGTAGTCTACATATGGGTACAAGTTGGAGAACTTGTGTACTGGACCGACCCACCATGAGAACACTACATGGATCATTATATGAGTGTCATAAGTGATTCTCATAGTGATCATGGTATATGTAGTCCTTCGACCTAAGATCATCAAGGTTCCCTACATGTGAGTCACATACTTTGATACTTTCCTTTGTTGCTCGTAACTGAGTGAACTTGAAGGAGGTCATTGGGTATGTCACATATCATGTGGAGGGATTTGTATGATCAAGATGGGATTTGTCCCTCCTATGTAACGGGAGTGATATCTTCGGGCCCAATTATAGAGTAAGACTTAGAAAAATGGATGGCCATGCTCGGATGAGTTGATATACGATATCAATGTCATCAGTTTAAGTTGGTCTACTCGGTAATCAAGAAACCAAAGATTGGGCTATACGAGAGTGACACATTCCATGTCTCATGCTTAGTCTTGATATCTTGAACGAAGGGACAATGGCATATATCGATGATGATAAAAAAGGTTTAGTCGAATTATCGACAATCTTGTCACTTGGGTAGCAATGATGTGTTGCTAGACACCACTCATTGCTTATGATCATAAATGTGATTTATGAGCATTGCCAACGTGGTAAGAGCTTCTTGGGTCGAACACATAAAGCTATTTGGATCATTAAAGTGCATGGGCTAATAATTTTGGTTTTGGTTTCACAATAACTTCATATTAATAATGGGCCCAATAGTTGAGCCATTATTAAGCCTGAAATTAAAGCCTAGTTGGATTAGTGCTTTGAAACCTATTAGGCCTGGAAGTTGAGTGTCACTATAAATACAAATTCTAGTGAGAAATTCATAGGTCACCTTGCCCTAGCCTCCCAAAAAGGACAGCCGCACTCTTCTCTTGCAATTCCTTGGAGGACGCAAGCAAGCATTGCGAGCGCAAGAGAAATGCATCTGCCGGGACGTGGTGGAAGCGTGGTGATCCCGAGAGGCTCGTGTGGATACCGAAGAAGGGCAATCCCTTCTGAGGGATCCCCGCTCGTATACGACATCCTAGGCCAACGCGTCACCTTTGACTGAGAACAGGCGATCAAACCTCGGTAAAGAGTCAAGCACCCTCAGGCAAGTAGGATAAATGCCACTATCAGGGGACATGTCAGACCAACTTCGGTCGTAAAGGGTCATCACTCCTCCTGAGGATAGCCTCGGAATGGCTCCATGTGCCCAAGCCCGCCTTCGGCCATTATCTGGACCACATTCGGAACATATCCTCTAGAGTACCAACACTAAGGACCTGAACCTAACCTCAGGAAAGTCCATCCGAAGGTGTCTCGTATAAAACAAAGGACCTCCCTCCGAAGACGTTCACCTCACCGAGGTAACCCGACGCCTCGTCGGAACTCGGTGGCCTAGAAAGGCCACATGGATGTACAATTAGACAGCTCAGGAGTCTCTGACACACCGTACTCGTACGGCTCCCGACACGTCGGCCCCAGACACTCTCTGACGCGCCATTCTAGAGTGACGCAGACTTTCGGCCGAACGGCCTATGGTCGGCCAAAAGCCCTCTAAAGGTATGAAGCGCATCCAGCCGAACACGTGTCATGATCTGGGCCGCTTGTGGCGAACGATCTTCTCCTATCTACCTCCTATAAATATTCAGGATGCGCCACAGGTAAAGGGGTTTTCTCCACAAGGTGCTCTTTACCCCGTTTGCCTATCCTTCACCTCCAAATACTGACTTGGGCGTCGGAGATTCCTGCCCGAAAAAACATTCCAGGGACCTCCTAACCCTTACTCTTTGTGTCTTCCAGGTGGTCCTCCCAGAGCACATTCTTTCTGGATGTCTCTCCACCAGCGAAGGTTCCTGCCACCATCATCATGGCACACAGTGGAGATGCTGAAGGGCATCACATGGCGCCGTCTGTGGGAAACCTCCCCCATGTCACCATCGTTGAGACTTGGCACTCAAAGGACAAAGGGCTTCCAAGGTTCCCCTCTGTGCCCGAGGCTCAACCGGCGGCCACACAGCCTGTGGCAGAGGCTTCTGTGTTGGAAGATGACCGTCCCTTAACGGTGACAATGGGCTTTTTGCGAGACTTCCAAGGCTCCATCGTCGCCAAAATGACTCAGCAGCTCGATCAGAGGTTGCCCCGACCTCCTCTGGTTCGAAGGGCCTGTCCATCGGCTGCTCGTCAGGAAAGGAGTTCAAGGTCCACCCACCAAAGTTCACGGAGCCGGGACTCCCTTGATGCGTCTTCAATAGAGAACGAACCCATTGAGGTGCGACCTACCAGGGGGGAGCCCCAAAAAATACTAGGGCCTCTTGCCAACGGAGTGCATCTCCTTACCAAAGGTCCCAGTCTCCTCACCGTCAAAGTCACTCCCCGAGGAGGAGAAGAAATTCACCATTACTGGCGAACACCAGGCAGCAACAAGAAGTTAACACAGCTGTCCTTGTGGATAAACTCCTGGGAAGACTGGAGAAGGTTAAGAGGCAGATCTCCCGAAAGCTAGTCTGGTCCAGGCTGTCTGACTCTTACACCGGAGAAGAGTCATCCTTTGTGCGCGAGGTGGTTGAAGCGCCCATGCCCAGTGATTTCAGGGTACCCCGCCTCGAAACTTACGATGGGCGTAGTGACCCTCAGGCACACCTGACGAAATAAAAGCGAAGCATGGTACTCCATGGCACAGATGACGCTACTCTCTGTAAGTGTGTTGAAGTAACACTCTCTGGTCCAGCAACGGCATGGTATAACTCTCTAGCTCACGGTAGCTTGCTAAGTTTCCAAGAGTTATCCACTGCCTTCACCCAGCAGTTCATCGGCAATAGGCCAACCGCCAAAATGCCCGTACAAATGTTCAACATAGCCCAGCGAAGTGGGGAGACCATTTGCAACTATGTTGAAAGGTTCAACCGAGAGGCACTGAGCGTACCCGATTTTTTGCCAGAAATTTGCATCCTCGCGATGATCAGAGGACTTCGGAAGGACTCCCAGCTATTCTATGAGTTCTGCAAAGATCCCCAAGACACTCTTGGGGAGTTCTATAGAAGGGCCGAACAGCATAAGACGGCCGAATAGCTTAGAATGAGAGGACCTAAATGAGAGCACCCATGCCCCGATGGGCCCAGTCACCAGCCTCGACATCAGAATGAAGGGGAAAGGCCCCGAAAGCAAAGGGGCAAAAGGCCGATGACGTTCACTCTCTTAAACACCACAAGAGCTAGTATCCTCATGGAACTAGAAAGGCGAGGAACCACAGTTCCAAGGCCAAAGGCCATGACCTCGGAAAACAAAAAGAACATGAAGAAATTCTTTCAATTTCACCGAGATCACGGCTATGACACTGAGGATTATTTTTAGCTAAGGAAATATATTGAGTCCCTGATCAAGCAGGGTCAACTTCGCCGATACTTACAGATGCCTTCGCCAAAAGGAAGAAAGGAAGAGCAAAAGAGAGGGGACGACGAAGAGTATGACTCGAACAGGCATCGGGATTGAAGTCCTTGAAAGAATCTGCCACCATCAGCAGGGGTTATCCAAACAATCACTACCGAAATACCCTCGGCTGAGAGAAAGAGAAAGATAAGAGAAATCTCCGTAATGGAGCACGAGAACTCGCCAAGCAGGCTCATTCGTAGAGATGGGTCCACAATAAAGTTCCCCCACGATGACCACTCCTTGTCATGGCGAGGATAGGAAATTGGGACGTCAAAAGGGTACTCCTCGATGACGGCTCAAACACCAACGTCATCTTTTCCCATCTCCTGCCTAAGTTAGGCATTCCAATAGGCGATCTCAGTACAGTCAATTCCCCTACCTTCGGCGTCGGACCCTCTGAACTTTTGGTTCTCGGATGTGTAGACCTGCCTTTGATGCTGAAAGGTATCTTGCCCCATAGCCAGAAAGAGTTGATCGCCTCCATCATGACAAGATTTATTGTGATTGATGTGCCGTCGACTTACAATGCTATCATTGGAAGGCAGACTCAAGGCAATCTCCACATCTTCCCGGATGTAAAGTACCTAACAGTCACCTTCGCGACCAAAGACGGGGATGCAGAGATCTTCATTGATCAAACCAAAGTCAGAAAGGTCTTCACAAAAGCTAGACAAAGCCCAGCGAAGATCCAAGTACAGACTTTGGTGAAGGCAAAAACAATCATGACGGGTGAAGAAACAATAAAGGAGGAAAGCGAAAGCCTGGAAAAAATAAAAACAGAGGATGTAGAATTGATCTCTGGCCGAAACACCCGAATTGGAAAAAAATTGGCCGAGGATTACAAAAAGAGGCTTGTATCCTTCTTTTTTATGAACAAAGATCTATTTGCCTAATCGCTGAAAGATATGCCTGGGGTCGACCCCAGCATAATCCGCCACAGACTTAGAGTGCTACCGAACGCCAAACTAGTTCGGCAGAAGAAACGGAGTCTATCGGTTCATAAAAATTCCTTTGTTAAAATTGAAGTCAACCGCCTCATCGAGGCTAGAGTAATAAGAGAAGTAAAATACCCCAAATGGCTCAACAACGTGGTTATTGCCACGAAAGAGGGGAGTGAAAAACTCTGAATGTGCATCTACTTCCAAAATTTGAATGACGCCTGCCCAAAGGACTCTTAACCTTTGCCAGCCATAGATCAGCTGGTAGGTGCAACTGCTGAATACAAGCTTCTCAGCTTTCTCGATGCCTTTAGCAGATATCATCAAATCCAAATGAACCCCGAAGATGAGGAAAAAATGGCCTTCATCACGGAAATAAGTACCTACTGCTATATTAGGATGCCCTTCAGGCTTAAAAATGCAGGGGCCCTCTATCAAAGGCTGATGAATAAGGTATTCGATTCTCAGATTGGGAGAAACATGGAAGTATATGTTGATGATATGATAGTCAAGAGCAAAATGCCTAGTAATCATATCACCGACCTAGCTGAAACCTTCCAACGACTTCGGGAGTTTGGCATACGTCTCAATCCCAAAAAGTGTGTATTCGGAGTAAGTGCAGGAAAATTTCTCAGGTTTATGGTATCAGAAAGTGGAATAGATGCCAACCCTGAAAAAGTCAAAGCCCTACTAAATTTTTGAACACCTACATCCATCAAAGACATACAAAGGCTTACAAGAAGAATCACCTCCCTTAGTAAATTCATCTCTAGGTACGGCGATCGATGTCTCCTATTCTTCAAAGTACTCACCAAAGCCCCCAAGGGCGATGACACCTCTGGGACCCAGGAGCATCCATGGAACTCAGAATGCCAAAAAGCTTGGGATGAGCTTAAAAGCTACTTAACCCACCTGCCAACGTTTCGGCAACCCTAGGAAGGAGAACCCCTCATACTCTACCTCGCAGTTACTGAAAAAATGATGAGTTCGGTCTTACTAAAAGAAGAAGGTGGGTGGCAATGGCCAGTATATTATGTAAGCAAGTCCCTACGTGGCATCGAGATCAGATACCCATTGCTCCAAAAGGCCATCTATGCCTTGGTACTTGCAGGCAGAAGGTTGCGACCCTACTTCCAAGGACACGCTATCACCGTCCGGAGTAACCTGTCTCTACACGACGTAATGAAAAGAGTAGAGCGTTCGGGAAGATTATTAAAATGGTGTACCAAACTCAGAGAGTACGACATCACTTATAAGCCTAGAAAGGCAATAAAAGCGCAGGCACTGGCAAACTTCATTGTCGAAATCCCAGAAATAGAGAATACTGAAACCAACGAGGAAGATCGAGCAAAGGTTGATCGACAGTGGAAACTCTTTGTCGATGGACCCTCAAGCGCAGAACATCAGGGCGTTGGAATAGTCCTTCGGGGGCCCGAAGGCATAGAGGCCACTAAAGCAATCAAATTCAGTTTCAACGTTGCCAATAACATCGCCGAATATGAGGCCCTCATAGCAGGACTAAAGCTACCCAAAAAAGTCGGCGCAAAAAATGTCATGGCCCACAGTGACTCACAGCTAGTAGTCTGGCAGACGAAAGGGGAGTACGAGGCAAAGGATCCAACCTTGGCAAAATATCATGACCTCGTTAAAAAACTTATTAGGGAGTTCGACTCGGTACAAATGGAAAACGTGCCCCGAAGTGATAATAGTCAAGCTGACACCTTGGCCAAATCCAAGGAACCCAGCGAGGTGCTGAAGCAATCTGGTACAGAATTGATGTGCATAGCAACCTCGGGGGAAGGATGGCAAGACCCCCCATCAAGAAGTATCTAGCAACTTTGGAACTCCCTAAAGATCCCAAAGAGGCCGTAAAAGTATGAAAGCGCTTGGGAAGATACTTCCTCATCGGAGAAGAACTATACAGACAAGGGTATGCCAGCCCCCTGCAGAAATGCGTAGGCGAAGATGATGTCAGAACAATACTCGAAGAAGTCCACGGAGGAGCCTGTGGCTCCCATATAGGAACAGATGCCCTTGCTGGGGTACTACTTCGCCAAGGTTACTTTTGGCCTACCTTAAGGAAAGATGCAAGGCAATTTGTCCGAACATGTGACAATTGCCAAAGGCACGCCAACATCCAAAGGTTACCTTCGGAAAAAATAACTTCAGCAAATGATCCTTGCCCCTTTGCCGTATGGGGTATTGATCTCATCGGACCTCTTCCAAACACTCCCGGTAGGGTAAAGTTCTACATAGTCACAGTGGACTACTTCACTAAGTGGATAGAAGTGGAGCCACTAGCATCTATCTCAGCAAAGGATACCCAAAGGTTTGTGTGGAAGAACATTATATGCCGATTTGGCATACCAAGGGTAATAGTGGCCGACAACGGAACCCAGTTCACGGATAGAGGATTCCAGGAATTCGTGGCTGACCTCGGCATAAAAATGCATTTCGCTCTATTAGCCCCCCCTCAAAGTAACGGGCAGGTCAAAGTATCCAATAGGACAATAAAAGATGGCTTGAAGAAGAGGCTAAAGGAAGCAAAAGGGAAATGGCTAGGAGAGCTCCCAAGTGTGCTATGGAGCTATTGTACGACTCCCCGAAGGGCTACCGGGGAAACTTCTTTCTCACTCATGTATGGGACAGAATCCATCATTCCCGTTGAGGTCATATAGCCTTCGATAAGAATACAAGTATTCGACGAGGGAGGAAATAATCTCGGCTTAAGGACTAAACAAGACCTCGTTGAGGAACATCGCGAAATGGCTGAACTAAGGAGGAAGGCTTTCCAACAGAGGATAGCTCACGCAACTAACTTAAAAGAAGAAGAGAAATCAAAAAAGGAGATCTGGTTCTTCGAAAGGCTGAATTTGAGCCATGAAAGCCATTAGAAGGGGTACTTCAGGAAAACTGGAATGGGCCTTATTTGGTCCTCGACGAAGTCCGCCCATGGGTCTACAAATTGGGTGACACTGAAGGAGTAGAGTTAAAAAATACTTAGCATTTAGACTCTCTGAAAAAATTCTATACTTAGACATTTTTTCTGAAAGAAAGCTTGTAACTACTCTTCCCCGAAGTCGTCAATGAAAATACAGGATGAATATGGCCGTGTTACTAGCAAAAGGTTCCTTAATAGCTTTTCTTTTGGAACTAACTCCTTGATGGAGTCTAAAACCTCGGTGAAATACGGGAAAAGTTCAAAATGATCCTCTCCAAATACATAAGTTCGGACGTTCACCAAAGATACGTTCGTAGAATTACACTAACTTCTGAAGAATTGTATTCAAAAGAAAGAATAGAGACTGGAGAAGAAATCTTCATTAATAATTCCAAGGCAAATAGTACAAAGGGGCAGGATTACAAGAAGAAGAAAAAAGCCTATGGCAGAGCAGGAGCGTCCGGCGTTTCTTCGGCATTTGCATCTTTGGCAGGATCAGCTAGAGGCACGAGCCCAGCAGGTGGAAGATTGAGAAACTCCAGCTTAGACCATGTCCACCTGGGCTCTTTGGGAAATTCTAGAGTGGACAGGTGGGAGAGGTCGAGCTCAAGGTGCTAAAGAAGGACCTGATGACGCGCCAAGTAGAAGCCATCTTGGTACGACACCTTCGTCATCTGGTCAGACTGATCCTTCTCGGCACTGAGAGCTGATAGCTCGGCTGTGAGCTCAGCAATCTTCCCCTCCAGCTTCTGTTTCTTCTTGGTTTTTGCCTCCTTCTTTAGAGAGTCAACCTCAGCCTGGAGCTCGGCATTCAAAGCGAGCGCCTTCGCAAGGTTCTCGCTATCTTCAGCGTTCTCCTTCCGAAGGGCCTCGTTCTCTGAAGAGAGAACGGCACACCTTGAGCTGAGATCCTGGACCTTGGCTGAAAAATTGAGAAGGAGCTCCTGATTGCTCGCCGTGAGCTCGGCCCGAAGATTCACGATGTCCTCCCTCGCAATCTTATTCAGTTCACCGTACTTGAGGGCATACTTGGTGCAAAACTCCTTCATCTTGTGTAAAGAATCTTCGGACCGGGAGTGGGACTCTGTTTGCTTCACCGCCCAGGCATGAAAGTACCCGCTGTATGCCAAGAGCTGCAGAAAGAAGGGCCCCAAATAAAGATCAGAAGACGATAAAAACATAGAAGGAAATTTTTCTAAGTAAGAAAGAAGAAAGAACTACCTGGGCGGCATGCTCAGTCATCCTTGCCGCAAGGATTTCCTCATTTGGGCACTCAATGACTAGTGACTGGAAGGTGGTTTTCGTCATCACCCCCGTCGCCATCTGGGGAGCCATCAACTGACTATCCTCAGAGAACAAGTTCTTGTCCTCCATGAATGTCCAGAAGGGTTCCCTCGGCACTTTATCCTTCGGGATGTGCCTATCCCGAAGGGCCCTCCTTCGGGCGTGAGTTTCCATCCAGGGGGCAACAGGCATGTCCTCTGCGAGATCATGCCAAAGTTCCGCCAGTACATCATCCTTTAGCCATTCATCCAAAAAATCATAGACACGAAAAATACTAAGATTTACAGAGGAATGACTAAGGAACCAACCTGGTGGAACTTCGGTGACGTCATCTTCAGACTCACCCCCTCCTCGGACTTCACCGAGAATATTCTTCCCTTTTCTTCTTCTGCTCTCTTTGAGCTCTTGAGCAGATGCGTGCTCGGCCGAAGTCTTGGAAGTAAGAACAGGATGCAAGCCTGTCTTGAGAATGGCAGAGTCCGAGAAAAGATCAACGAGGACCGGAGAACGAGCAGGAGACCGATCCTGCACCACGACCACGTCTTCGGGGGTAGGAGAAGTGGCAGCTGCCTTGGCCTTCTTAGCCTTAGAAGGACCCCCGGTGGTCTTCTTCCTCTTGGCAGACATCTTCTTGCACGCCTACTCTCCCTTCTCGCGCTGACCGAGGAAGAGGGACTTATAAAAATCAGCAGCCTGATCGTCCATCTCTACAAAAGGAAAAAACATTAGTGTAAGTAAAAAAGGAAAAAATATATCAAATTCTGGAAGGTGACTTATTCTCGGCAAAAGCCTCGTATGAAATTTCTGCCCGAAGAAGCATTACTATCCATGCCTTCTTCCCCGGGAGAACAGGAACGGGCATGTTCGGGTCACTCTTGTGCACATTCACCACCCCCAGTTCCCGAAGGACCTCTTCGGTCATGAGGTCCCATTTGATGGGAAAGGGATAAAGTGAGTGCGGAGGAACCTCGGGGTCCCAATCTGTGACCACCTGGATAAGTCGGTCGAACTTATCAAATTCGGCAGACAACCCCGAGGTTAGGAGCTTCCGGGGGTTGACGACATCAATCTTCAGGGTCCCCGAAGCCCATCTGATCGGCACGTGGCTCCAAAGCTCGGGGACCGACAGGAAGAAAAACTTCTTCTGCCACCCTCACCAGCTGTCCTTGTTATCAAAAGTAAAGGTAAATTTTTTGCTCCTGGACCCTCGAGGAAGCAAGAAATAAAAGCCGCCCTTTAGGACCGGGTGGAGTTTGTAATGTTGCATGAAGAAGAGAAAATGGGGGTTTACCTTAAAAACCCCACACATGCAGAGGAAGGAGTTGAAATAAGAGTAAGAATTAGGAAGGAGCTGATTCACGGCAATCCCATAGAATTTACAAAATTCACATATCATCCGATGGGGAGTATACCGAAGAACAGCTTTCAGCTGAGCTTGGTAAACGGTAACCTCACCCGTATGGGCCATAAAACCTTACGAACTCGGGAAAGGCAACCTCGGGACGATGTAAGAAGGAAGATAATATTTGGCCATCCATTTCATCATTTTTTCTGAAGTAGTACAGCAGGGATGAGACTCAAGGGGGAGAAAGCTTTCGGGAAGAGGACGGACGGACATCAACGGGGTGGGATTCGACATTTTCTAGAAGAAAGAAGGATGACCTTGGGAAAAATAGAGGAAGGAAACAGGAAGACTTCAGAAAAGCAACCTCGGAAGAAAAAAGAGATTGCTACAAAGGGAAACACCCACCTAAGGTGTTGTCAAAATCAGGGTTCCTAGACATCATCGTGAGGGATGCCGAAAATTGCTCCGTCGTAAAATCCACCTCCGGAAGAAGGAAAAAGACAGGAGAGAACTCTAGAGCAGATGAGAGCAAAAGAGAGGAGTGTGACAAGAAATGAGGCGAGAAGTGCTTATATAGACCGAAGGGGGTAAGTGAAGAGTCGTCATTATTGCCCTTCGAAGGGGAAGAGACGCAATTAACACTACCGATGTGACCACCCGCCCTTCATCAACAGCCACGTGTAAGCTAATGCGAGAAACGAGGGCACAACCCTAACAACTAGCAAACCTATATAACGCTTCCCAAAGCAACATGCCCGTCTAAATGAGAAGATGAAATGATCGTACTCCTTTGACGAAGGCCCCGACAGAAGCGCCAGGAACATCACTCAAACTTCAAAGAATTCCTAAGAGCCTCCCAAACAGAAGACGCATCTTCGGATTTTCCGAGGGGGGGCATATAATAGCCAAAGGGCAATTGCCCCCGAAGGATCCCGCACGCATATGACATCCTAGGCCAATGCATCACCTTTGACCAAGAATAGGCTATCAAACCTCGGCAAAGAGAGGGCCTCAAGCACCCTTGGGCAAGCAGGATAAACGCCACCTTCGGGGGACGCATCAGACCAACTTCATTCGTAAAGGGTCATCATTCCTCCTGAGGTAGCCTCGGAATGGCTCCACGTGCCCAAGCCCGCCTTCGGCCATTCTCTGCACCACCTTCGGAACATATCCTCTAGAGTACCAACACTAAGGACCTGAACCTAACCTCAAGAAAGTCCATCTGAAGGTGTCTCGTATAAAACAAAGGACCTCCTTCCAGAAACGTTCACCTCCCCGAGGTACCCCTAGGCCTTGTGGGAACTTGGTCACCTAGAAAGGCCACATGGACGTACGATTAGACAGCTCAGGAGTCTCTGACACACCGTACTTGTACGGCTCCCAACACGCCGCCCCCAGACACTCTCTGACACGCAATTCTAGAGTGGGACAGACTTTTGGCAGAATGGCCTATGGTCGGCCAAAAGCCCCCTAAAGGTACGAAGCGCATCCAGCCGAACACATGTCATGATCTGGGTAGCTTGTAGCAAACAATCTTCTCCTATCTACCTCCTATAAATATTCAGGAGGCGCCACAGGTAAAGGGGTTCTCTCCACAAGGCGTTCTCTACTCCCTTTGCCTATCCTTCGCCTCCAAATACTGACTTGGGCATCGGAGATTCCTCCCTGAAAAAATATTCTGGGGACCTCCTAACCCTTACTCTTTGTGTCTTCCAGGTGGTCCTCCCAGAGCACATTCTTTCCGGATGTCTCTCCACCAACGAAGGTTCTTGCCACCTTCATCATGACACACAGTGGAGATGCTGATGGGCATCACCTCTAATAAAGGGAACTCGCACATGCGCCTACCCTCTGGCCAGAATGGCCTATGACCAGCTGGGGGTGCCTACCTTTGATCGTACGGATTGGATCTAACCAAACACATGTCAAGATCTGGACAGGCTATGTCAAATGGCCTCTTCCTTCCACGCTCCTATAAATACTTGGGAGGGATCTTCGCAAGTGATGCCCGTCGGCATCTTTGTTGTACGACATGGTAAGCCTGAGAGGGACTTCTAGTTTGAAGAGACTGGTAAAAAAGACTTCCATCATGAGATTGCCTGAAACGCTCAAAAGAACAGGGGTTAGGTGGTCTCCGCAGTGTGTTTCCGGGCGAGGGGCCTCTAATGGCCAAGTCTGTATTTGGCAAGTGAAGAGTAGTGAATCGAGAGTAAAGAGTAGAGTTCTCTTGAGAGCTCTGCCTGTGTCCTTTCCAAGGCCATATCCTCAAGTACTTATAGGAGGACATTGGGAGAAGTACGTTTGACACAGCCCGCTTAGATCATGACACGAGTTCTGCCAAATGTAGTCCGTACATTTGGGGATAGGGATTTTCAGCTGGCCATAGGCCGTTCTGGCCAGTAGTCAAGGCTGTGGGAGGCCTGTGTGTCCGGGGCATGTGCGAGGTCTCTGTGTCAGAGGATCCTTAACCATTTTTGTCATGTTCACAAGCCCCATTTGGTGAAAGAGACCTCTCCAGGATATGAGAACTTCTGGCCGAGGTTGCTCCAGTCACTCGGAAGGCCCTCCAGAACAGAGGATCCCCTTCGGAGGATGTTTTCCCCTACCGAGGATGGTGAGTCTACTCCTCCTGAAGTTGGTCAGGTCATCTTATCGATGGTGGTATTGTACCATGTTCCCGAGGTCAACCCCATTATTCCCCGAGGGTGATGGTGGATAACTGAGGTCAAGGGGTCAAGGACTACGGACCCTTTTTTCTCGAGGTTGGTGCTCGCATTCTTTGAGGGCGGTGCTTCGTCAGACCTTGAAAGTTTGATGGGTAATAGCCCTTTGGCTATCACATGCCCCCCTCGGAAGAGCGAAGTTATATCTTCAATTATTTGAGCAAATCATGGGAGTCTTCAGGGAAGGTGGTGGTTAGCTCAGTTGTCATGAATAAATTTTTAGCTGAGGTTATCTTTTTTAGAGGGAGTTTCGGCAATCTGAGATGCCTTTCCTAACCGAGGTAGCTCTTCTGGTGCTCAAGTGCCTCTCCCAGTTTTTGGGTGAATTTCTAATGTTCCAAAAGTTATTCCATCAGCCCGAGGTGAATATCCCTGTTCTTTGGGCCTGTGTCATTTGTCAGTGAATTGTTACATCTTCTAATCAGACAGATGCATCACTTCGGATAAGCTTGCCTAGGCCCTCGTGCTGTCAGGAGGCGTGCCCTCGTTTCCTGCGTAGGGCGACACATGTCACACGGTAATTCGCGGACAGTTGCGTCAGTTACATCAACTGTGTCTCTTCACCTTCGATGGGTAATTATAGAGACGATTCACTTACCCCATTCGGCCCATATAAACCTTTTCTCCTTAGAGTTCCCACTTGCTTTATTTTGCTTCCATTTCACTCTCATTTGTTCTCAAGCTTTTCTCCCTTTTCTGCGGTGGTGCAAGTGGCGGAGTGATTTTTGGCAAGTCTTTATGACAGCATTCTCAAATCCTGACTTCGGCAAGTACTTTGGTGGGTTCTTTTTTCTGAAGTCCTTCGGCTTCTTGTGTTCCTATTTTTTCTATTGTTCTGAAGTCATTCTTCGGCATTGTTTCCTTCCTTTTTTTTCACCTTTTCGAGGTTAGGTTTCCTTATTTCGAATGGCTTCCCCCGTTCTACTCATGTTTGTCCAAATTATCCCCAAGAGTTGGCTTCCTCTTAATTCTCATCCGAGTTGTACCACTTTGGAGAAATTAGCAAAGTGGACAACTAAATTCTTTCTTCCTTCTTACGCGGTTACCAGACTACCTAGGTGTTAGTGTTGTGCCCAAAAGGCCAATCATGAGATGATTGTATTTTTTGCACATTGAGTCATGATATTTTATTAAGGCATTAATCTAGCAATTATGTCTGTTGTTTTGTTTTTGTGTAACTTAACAAACATAATTGTAACCCTAGAATAATGATATTCTCAAACGTCCCTAGTCTAGTATTATTGTGGAGCGGATTGCAATAATACATAACGGCTAGCATATGTGGAGACTAATATGAGATATGTAGTCTGCATATGGGCACAAGTTGGGGAACTTATGTACTAGACTGACCCACCATGAGAATACTACATGGATTGTTATATGAGTGTCATAAGTGATTCTCATAGTGATCATGGTATATGTAGTCCTTCGACCTAAGATCATCAAGGTTCCCTACATGTGAGTCACATACTTTGATACTTTTCTTTATTGCTCGTAGGTGAGTGAACTTGAATGAGGTCATTTGGTATGTCACATATCATGCGGAGGGATTTGTATGATCAAGATGGGATTTGTCCCTCCTATGTAATGGGAGTGATATCTTCGGGCCCCTTGATAGAGTAAGACTTAGAAAAATGCATGGCCATGCTTGGATGAGTTGATATACGATATCAATGTCATCAGTTTAAGTTGGTCTACTCGGTAATCAAGAAACCAAAGATTGGGCTATACGAGAGTGACATATTCCATGTCTCGTGCTCAGTCTTGATATCTTGGACAAAGGGACAATGGCATATATCAGTAATGATCATAAAGGTTTAGTCAAATCATCGACAATCTTGTCACTTGGCTAGCAATGATGTGTTGCTAGACACCGCTCATTGCTTACGATCATAAATGTGATTTATGATCATTACCAATGTGGTAAGAGCGTATTGGGTCGCACATGTAGAGCTATTTGGATCATTAGAGTGCATGGGCTAATAATTTTGGTTTTGGTTTCACAATAACTTCGTATTAATAATGGTCGCAATAGGTGAGCCATTGTTAAGCCCGAAATTAAAACCTAGTTGGATTAGGGCTTTAAAACCTATTAGGCCTGGAAGTTGAGTGTCACTATAAATACAAATTCTAGTGAGAAATTCGTAGGTCACCTTGCCCTAGACTCCCAAAAGGACAGCTGCACTCTTCACTTGCAATTCCTTGGAGAACGCAAGCTAGCACTGCGAGCACAAGAGAAACACATCTGCCGGGACACGATGGAAGCGTCGTGATCCCGAGAGGCTCGTGTGGATACCATAGGAGCTTGAACATGTCAACTGTTCAAGTTTTGTGATTTGACTCTACAATTGAGTGAGACATCTCAACCGAAAATTAGGTATGAAAATTTTTGAACACTCGGTTTACCTCGTTTCACTTGGATCCTGGAGAGTTTCGGTTAAATTCCACAGTGCTGTTTGGCTCCTGTAACCCAACACTAGGCTTGGCCTGTTGAGTTACATGAATAACTCGGATGAGGTTACCGTCTTTTGGGCCCAACTGAAGGTCAGACTTTGGTTTCCTCCGTCGAAGATGATTTGTGAATTCTGCCAATTTCATGGCATAGCCATGAATAAGCTTCTTCCCAACTCTAACTCCTATTTCAATGCTTTTCTTTGCATGTGTGGGGTTTTCAAGATAGAGCCCCACTTCGTCATCTTCATGCAGTACTAAAAGCTCTTTCTGGTTCCGAATGGTGGCTTCTATTTTTTGCTACCTCGGGGATTTAGGAGCAAAAAGTATATGTTCACCTTCAGGACCAAGGATAGTTGGCAAGGGTGGCAGAAGAAATTCTTCTTCCTGAAGGTGGACGAGGCATGGTCGTATGTGTCGACCAGCTGGTCCTGGGGACACTAGAGACGGATGTCGTGAACCCCAGGAAGCCGCTAACTCCTGAGTTGGCAAGGAAATTTGAGGAGTTTGACAGCTGTATCCGAGCTATCACGGACTGGGAGCCCAATGTCCCTCCAAGCTCCTTGTACCTGATGCCCGGCGGCATCTTCGTTAAATGACATGTTGTAGCTGCAAATGGGACTTCTGGGATGAAAGTGTTTGTAGAGAGCCCTCCAGTGAAGAGGGTGCCTTGAAGAGGAGCTTCCGGCGAGGATGTGGCTACAAGACTCAGTAAAACAGAGGTTAGAGACTCTTCGGAGTGTGGTTCCGGGGGAGGAGCCTCCGATGCTCAAGTCAGTCTTTTGTGGATGAAAGTAAGAAATAATGAAGAGCAGATAATGGCTAGAGTCCCTTCTTTCTTACTTGTTGTCTCCCCTATGCCAAGGTTCTCCACAAGTATTTATAGGAGGTCCCTGGGTGGAGACCTCCTGCTACAACTTGTCCTAGATCACGACACATGGTTGGCGAAATTTGATCCGTACGTTCGGGGACAGGCGGCCCCAGGTCGCCGTAACCGTTCTGATCAAAGGTCAGGGCTGTGTGGCAGCGCTGTGTGTCAAAGGCATGTGCAAGGTGCCTTATGTCAGAGGCTCATAACCATTTTTTTCTTATTCGGCTGAGAACTCTTTCGGTGATGGACTCTCTTCGGGGTGTGAAACTCCTTCGATAGGCGAGCCTTCTTTGGTATGACTTTGCTGTCCGAGGGCCGTAGAGGGAGGCTCCTCAGTAGTGTGGAGGACCTTCAGAGGACACCATATTCTTCCAAGAGTGGGGAGATGATCCCCGAGGTCTCCAAACAAGTTGACCGAAGATGGCATATGATGCCAATCCGAGGGTGGTGAGGATCCAATCTTCCCTGAGGTGGGTCAGATATACTTTCGAGGATTGTACTTTGTCAGTTATCCTTAGAGGCTATCCAAGCATGATAGCCATTTGGCTATCACATGCCGCCCTCGGAAAGCCGAAGTGGAGACTTCGGTCAGCATAATCTTTGGGGGCTCTTCGTGGGACTCATTATGAAAGCTGTACAGGGGACACTTCTTCTCTGGAAGGTGTGCCTTCTTAACTGAGGTAGCCTCTGAGTGTCACTCCTTGCCCCCTGGCTAGTCCCTTGGTGTTTTTGAGGTGTGCGTCCCTTCTTTAGTTTTCTTGCTCCAGGTTAGTGGACCGTCATGTCTCGTAATCAGGTATGTCACTTAAGATATGTGTGCCTAGGTTTTCGTGCTGTTAGAAGGCATGCCTTCGTTTCCTGTGCTAGATGACACGTGGCACGTGGTGATTGGGGGACAGTTACATTAGTTATATCAACCACATCCTTCCACCTTCGAGGGGTAGTTATGGAGACAATTCGCCTTCACGGGGTAGTTATGGTGATGATTCGGCTACCCCCCTTCAGTCTATATAAACCCTCATTCCCCTCATAGCTTTCACTTACTTTCTTTTGGTTCTGTCCTACTCTCGTTTGCAATTAAAGCTTTTCTTTCTTTTTTGCCATGCTGCAAGCGGCAGAGCGATTTCCAGTGAACTTTTACGATGGCGTCTACTAATCTCGACTTCGGCAAAAGATTTGGTGGGTTTTCGTTTCCAAGGTCCCTTGGTTTCTTCCATTTCTAATTTTTCCAGGGTCCGAAGTTATTTTCTTTTCCTGAAGTCCTTCAATTTTCTGGGTTTCTAGTCTTTTTTGCTTTTTCGTAGTCATCCTATTCTTTCGAAGTCACTTTCTTTTCTGCATATGTCTTCTCTGACCTCTCTTTTGGTTATTCATCCTCTTCCTAAGAGTTGGGCTTCTCTCGACTTGCATCCATGCTGTACCACTTCAGAGAAAATGGAGAAGTGGGTAGCTAAATTCTACCTCCTGTCTTACGCTGTGAATAGGCTACCTACTGCAAATGTTAGGTACCTCCTAAGTGCTTGGCTTAGGCCAAGAAAAACAAAGGAAAACAAAGAAAAGTATAAAGGAGAGTGAGGAGAACTATGAAAACTAGTACAGTGATCTATGTGCAAAACTAGAAACCTTCAGGCCTTAACTGCACCTAGAAGCTGGACTATGGAAAACTGACAGAAAACAGAAAAGGGGATCAAATTGTACACTCAGATTAGTGGTACAATTAAAACTACAAATTTAAAGTTGGCATTTTCGGCCATGCAAGTTTATTGGATGACTAGTGCAAGACTAGACTAAAACTAGTAGACAATAATGATTGCTAGTCAAGTCTTGTCTACCACTAAAGAACTATTCACTAGTTAACTAGTTAAATTAACTAGTTTTTATTCTAGTTACATGGCCGGTTACACATGGGGGATTAAAGCACTTTGGTACTTGTGTTTGATGTGTACATGGCATTATAGGCCATGAAGTGACTTAAATGTCCATTTAGACACAAGTTTAAGTGGCGGCCTTGTGTTCATGTGGAGTTGGGGGCTATATTGTTTCATGCAAAGAAATGGAAGCAAAAGTTAGCATTTTAGCTAACTAAAATACAAGTCTTTTGGCCGAAACTAGTCAAGACCATTACTTTTCCATTTCGGGTTCTTTGCTCTTCACTTGACCGAGAGTTGTTCTTGAGAGTTCATCCACCATTTGGCCTTGAATTCAAGAAATCCAAGGGCATTGAAGGATTCAAGCTTGGAGAAGGTTGTTTCAGCCTTTGTTTGCTTGGAATCAAGCCTTGTTCTTGGAGATTCAAGGAAGGCCAAGCCTATTCAAGCTAGGGTTAAGGTAATTCTTATTAAATTCCTTGAATCCATGGTATTTTCTTTCATGAACAAGGATATTGAGTTCTCAAATGTTGTTAAGCTAAGTGAATTGAGCAATTGATATGTTGTTGTGGAAACCTAATTATGGCTGAAAGGATTAATTGATAGAGTTTGGTGTTCTTCGTTGTGTACATGGAAATTAGTCCATGATTAAGGTTAATTGGTGCCTATGTGACCTTATGCTAGGCTATTTTGAGCAAGGAACATCAATGCGTGCAAGTTAGCATTTGGCCGAGAAGCTCATTTTGAGGTAATCCTATGTTCTTCATCTAATTGCATGGTAATGGTGCCATGAACGTTGATTAATGATGATTAGGTGATTGTATGTTGGATTGGATGGGTGAAGAACATTAGTGTTTGGCAATGGGCATTATGGCCGAGGGCTTGAAGTAGTGTAATTTGGTGTTCATTACTTGATTACATGGTATTGGTGCCATGAACAATGATCATTGATGATTAGGTGTTTATGTAATGGGCTAGTTTGATAAAGAACACTATTATGTGAAAATGGGCATTTTGGCCGAAAACTTGGATTAGTGTACTTGAGTGTTATTCACTTGGTTACATGGTAATGATGCCATGAGTGATGTTCATTGATGATTAGATGATCATGTAATGAGTTAGTTTGATGGATAACACAAATATGTGGAATTGGGCATTGTGACCGAGAGCTTAAGCTTGTATATTGTAGTGTTCTTCATTGAAATCATGGTAGTTAGTCCATGAGTAAGTGTTGTTGATGCCTATGTATTGTTATGGTAGGCATTGTGATTGAAGAACACTTGGGCATTTGAAGTTTGGCTTGAGACCTAAAGCTATTGAGGTAGGGTTCACTAACACTTGATATTGCTTGGTGAATTACCATGGTTCAAGTGTTTAGAGTGACTAAGTGATGGTTGAAATTTGCCAAATGACCTTAGTTGCTGGATGGGCTATTGAGTTTTCACTCGGTTGAATTGTTGATTAGCTAATTAACTAATGTACATGTACTAGAAATGCAAGTAAATGTGGCCTATTTGCTTAGCATTTTGGAGCTCTAAGTGGAAGTGGATGGTTTGATGGTGTTTTGTGTGCAATGTGCACATGGGTACATGTATGATTATTTGGGCCGAGAGCAAAATGTGGAGTGTGTGTGTGTTCTTGTTTGCTTTGGTGCTTTCCATGTGCTTGCTAACCCCACTTATGGTATTGTGGATTTTATGCCATGGTTATTTATCTTGTATATGTATATGCATGGTTTTCCTTGTCTTTGTGTTTATTTTGCAGGTAAAGCTAGCTAATGGGAGGATAAGCTTTGAGTGAATACTCAGCTTAACTAAATAGACTCTTATTAGAGTTGAATATGTATAAGTGAATCCTACTGAGTTTTACTCACTGCCCATGCTTTTATTTTCAGGCAAAGACATTCGGCCTGAGTAGCACTAGTTTGCTCTGTACTTGTGTTTAGTGCTTGTTTGCTTGTTTAGCGAGGTATGTGCCAATATGTGCTTGGCTTATTAGTTCTAGTACATTACAAGTCTTATATTCTTGGTTGGCCGAGACTTATGTGATAAGTATGCAGGCTATAGTTGGAGACTTGTCTAGGAAAAGCTATGGACACTTGGACTTTGGCTCTGATCATAGTATTTACTTTCATGACAATGAATCAAGTAATTGGGTTGGTGTTGCAGTGTGTGCTTTTGTATGGAATTCTCAAAGTTCTGTTTGACCATTAATGGTCTTGGTATGTAATAACTTGGCATGTTTAGCTTTCGGTTTCATGGCATGTAGCCATGTTGGACTCTAGGTAGACTACCCTTTTTGTGTACATATGTGTAGTCCTTGGTGCCTAGACTTGTGTTGCTTTTGTTGGGATTGTTTGCCAAGTTATGTATGGGCTTATGGATGGCTTTATGCTTGTACATGTATGCTGAATATTTTGGGCCAATGTATGGCACTTTTATGTGAATAGTTATGGGCCTAGTCATATGCAAAATGTTGAGCATCATTGTATGTATGTTGTTGACCGAGAGCATCATGTACATATTAACTTATGGTTTCAAAATCTAAACCAATAATGTGGCTTCTTGGTTGTCATATAGATAGCACACTTGATTGCACACCAATTATGCACTTAAAAACTTCATTAAGTGTTGCCTTGCTTGGTATGCAAGTATTCAATTAAAACCTTGCTTGTTGTGCAGGTTAGTGGTATTGGGCCTTGCCTTCGCTGCAAGTATTGTTGGACTTGTTTTAAAGCCACCTGGGCCACCTCCCAGGCCTCTAAGCTTAAAAAAAAAAGACTTAATGTTGCCATGGTTTGCTTGGCCGAATGCTAGAAACTAAATTTTGGAGTTAGGCTTGTGAGTTAATTTAGAAACTTATAGGCCAGGGCCTGAGCGAGGTGTGACACCGAAGATATCACTCCCGTTACATAGGAGGGACAAATCCCATCTTGATCATACAAATCCCTCCGCATGATATGTGACATACCCAATGACCTCCTTCAAGTTCACTCAGTTACGAGCAACAAGGAAAGTATCAAAGTATGTGACTCACATGTAGGGAACCTCGATGATCTTAGGTCGAAGGACTACATATACAATGATCACTATGAGAATCACTTATGACACTCATATAACAATCCATGTAGTGTTCTCATGGTGGCTCAGTCCAGTACACAAGTTCTCCAACTTGTACCCATATGTAGACTACATATCTCATATTAGTCTCCACATATGCTAGTCGTTATGTATTATTGCAACCCGCTCCACAATAATACTAGACCAGGGACATTTAAGAATATCATTATTCTAGGGTTACAATTATGTTTGTTAAGTTACGCAGAAACAAAACAACAAACATAATTGCTGGATTAATGCCTTAATAAAATATCATGACTCAATGTGCAAAAATACAATCATCTCATGATTGGCTTCTGGGCACAACACTAACAAGTCGAATGATAGCTCCATGGCATACTTGGGAGCTCTCCTGGCTGTTTCCCCTTTGCTTCTTTTAACCTTTTCTTCAAGCCATCTTTTACTGTTCTATTGGATACCTTGACCTGCCGTTACTTTGAGGGTGGGCTACAGGAGCAAAATGCATTTTTATGCTGAGGTCAGCCACGAATTCCTAGAATCCTCTATCTGTAAAATGGGTCTCATTGTCGGCCACTGTTACCCTTGGTACGCTTAATCGGCATATGATGTTCTTCCATACAAACTTTTGGATGTCCTTTGCTGAGATTGATGCCAATGGCTTCACTTCAATCCACTTAGTGAAGTAGTCCACTACGACTATACAGAACTTTACCCCACCAGGAGCGGTTGGAAGAGGTCCGATGAGGTCAATACCCCATACGGCAAAGGGGCAAGGATAATTTGCTGAAGTTATTTTTTCCGAAGGTAACTTTTGGATGTTGGCGTGCTTTTGGCAATTATCACATCTTCAGACAAATTGCCTTGTGTCTTTCCTCAAGGTAGGCCAAAAGTAACCTTGGCGAAGTAGTACCCCAGCAAAAGCGTCTGTTCCTATATGGGAGCCACAGGCTCCTTCGTGGACTTCTTCGAGTATTGTTCTGACATTATTTTCACCTATGCATTTCTGCAGGGGGCTCGCATACCCTTGTCTATACAGTTCTTCTCCGATGAGGAAGTATCTTCCCGAGCGCTTTCGTACTTTTGCAGCCTCTTTGGGATCCTTAGGGAGTTCCGAAGTTGCTAGATATTTCTTGATGGGGTCTTGCCATCCTTCCCCCGAGGTTGCTATGCACATTAATTCTGTACTGGGTTGCTTCAGCACCTCGGTGGGTTCCTTGGATTTGGCCAAGGTGTCAGCTTGAGTATTATCTCTTCGGGGCACGTTTTCTATTTGTACCGAGTCAAACTCTTCGATGAGTTTTTTGACAAGGTCATGATATTTTGCCAAGGTTGGATCCTTTGCCGCATATTCTCCCTTCGTCTGCCGGACTACTAGCTGTGAGTCACTATGGGCCATAAGGTTTTTCACGCCGACTTTTCTGGCCAGCTTTAGTCCTGCTATGAGGGCCTCATATTTGGCGATGTTATTAGTGACATCAAACCTGAATTTGATTGCTTTAGTAGCTTCTATACCTTCGGGCCCATGAAGGACTATTCCAGCGCCCTGATGCTCGGCGCCTGACGCTCCATCGACAAAGAGCTTCCACTTTGGATCAACCTTTGCTCGATCTTCCTTGATGGTTTCAGCATTCTCGATCTCTAGGATTTTGACAATGAAGTCTGCTAGTGCCTGGCCTTTTATTTCCCTTCTAGGCTCATAAGTGATGTCATCTTCTTCAAGTTCGATACACCATTTTGATAATCTTCCCGAATGCTCTACTCTTTTCATTACGTCGCGTAGAGGCAGGTTACTTCGGACGGTGATAGCGTGTACTTGGAAGTAGGGTCGCAACCTTCTGCCTGCGAGTACCAAGGAGTACATGGCTTTTTGGAGCAATGGGTATCTGATCTCGGCGCCATGTAGGGACTTGCTTACATAATACACTGGCCATTGCCTCCCACCTTCTTCTTTTACTAGGACCGAACTCACCACTTTTTTAGTAACTGCAAGGTAGAGGATGAGGGGTTCAACTTCCCGGGGTTGCCGAAGCGTTGGCAGGTGGGTCAAGTAGTTTTTAAGCTCATCCCAAGCTTTCTGGCATTCTGGGTTCCATGGAGTGAACTTGAAGGAAGTCATGGGGTATGTCAATATCATGCGGAGGGATTTGTATGATCAAGATGGGATTTGTCCTCCTATGTAACGGGAGTGATATATCTTGTAGGGCCCCTTGATACAGTGAGACTTAGAAAATGCATGGCCCTGCTTCGATGAGTTGATAGCTGATATCAAGGTCGTCAGTTTAAGTTGGTCTACTGCGGTAATCAAGAAACCAAAGATTGGGCTATAACGAGAGTGACACATTCATGTCTCGTGCTTAGTCTTGATACTTGGACAAAGGGACAATGGCATATATCGGTGATGATCATAAAGGTTTAGTCGATTCACCGACAATCTTGTCACTTGGGTAGCAATGATGTGTTGCTAGACACCGCTCAGTTGCTTATGATCATAAATGTGATTTATGATCATTGCCAACATGGCAATAGCCTATTGGGTCGCACACATAGAGCTATTTGGATCATTAGAGTGCATGGGCTAATTATTTGGGTTATGGTTTCACTTTAATTTCGTATTAATAATGGGCCCAAAGGATTTGAATTTGAGGCCATTAATTAAGCCCGAAATTGAATCCTAATTGGATTAGGGCTTTGAAACCCATTAGGCTTGGAAGTTGAGTCTCACTATAAATTCAACTTTTAAGTGAGAAATTCGCAGGTCTCCTTGCCCTAGCCT
>SMDT01000574.1:0-158728 GCA_005392925.1 Aquilaria sinensis | reverse complement strand
AGAACTCGTAGGCTGTGAGTCTCGCCGAAGGCCCCGCCATGGCGAGAATGCGTATTTCTCGGAAGTCCGGGACGTAGAGCTTCCCTGTTGAACCTTTCGACATAGCTCGGATGGTTTCTCTGTTTCTCTGCTCTATGTCAACATCTGAACAGGCATCTTGCCGTTGGCCGGCTTCCAATGAATTGCTGTGTGAACGCCGTAGACAACTCCTGGAATTCAGTAATGGTTCCTGTAGGCAATGAGTTATACCATGCAGTTGCTGGCCCTGTGAGGGTGACTTCGAAGCACTTGGCAACATTAGTGGCGTTTTCGTCGGGCCCGGCCGTGGCATTTATCATTTGGCTTGCGGCCGGGGTTTTTAAACTGGTCAAGATGGGGCACTTGTGGGATCCGTCCGGGCCATCATTAAAAAAATTCACTCAAGCCCGGAGGGGTACCTCGGAAAAAAGGGTCAACCCCAATTGGAAATTGCGGATGACTACCTCAAAGGGACCGGGAACTGCCTTGAGAGTGAAATTGGGGGGGGGGGGGGAAAAGGGTCATCTCAACCAAAGGTTGTCCCCCGGGGTCCCAAATCTGGGGGGGCCCAGAACAGGTTTTTTATGGGGCCCACTTGTTTTCCCAACAACCTGTTTTTCTAAAGGCCGTTGGTAGGTTAGTGTACTTTCATCCAATTGTGGTGAGGGAACTAGTGGGCGGTTAGGGGGCCCTTTTCTTTTGGGGGAAGGGGGAGGGGACGGACCGGGGGGCACTCTTTAGGGGAAGAGGGAGTTCGGCAAAAATGGTAGAGGAGTGGAGGAGGGAAAAGAGGTTGAGGGGGAAGGGGGCCTGAGACCCTTTGCCCCCCATCATGGCGGACCAAAACTCCTTTCGCTGTTGAGGTGGGGACCTTTCGGTCGGGCTGCTTGGGGGGGGGATCCCCGTCTTAGTCCCAAAAAGGCCGGTTTTTTTTGCTAGGGGGGTAGGTTCTCAGTAGGGAAAGGATTCTATCACGGGCGGGGTTCTCCCGCTTACAAGAACTGCGTGTGGGGGGAAGGGACTTGGGGCTTCTCTCCCGAGGGCATGTCGGTGAGGGAGGTCTTTGGGCCCGTGTTTGCTGTGGCCACCTTCGGTCGATCTGCTGGGTCATTTCAAGGCTATAACAGAATCGTTGGATGTGAAAAGGTCCTGGTGGTAAGGGGAAACGGGCTTCATAGTTGAGATTACTAGGGGTCGGTTATTCCTTCGGGTGGGGCAAGGAAAGTCCCTTGGGGGGTGGGGTTTGTTTTGGGCTCAGGGCAAAGGCCGGTTGGTTTTCTCAAGCGCGGGGGGAACGGGGCGGGGGGGACCTCGGGGGGAGGTCCCTTGTGTTATTAGGAAATGGGGGCCGAAGTTTTCAATGGGGACGGCGGGATTCCTCAGAAGCAGGGTTTGCCCCCACAGGAGGGGACGGCGGGGCCCAAAATGGATTGGCCGGGTGGCTTTCCATCGTTGAGGCGGTTCACCATTATGTTGAAAATGGGTGGAGGAACGGGACTTCTGCCGATGGGGGAAAAGACAAGGAAAGAGGACACAAAAAAACAAAACAGATGGAGGATTAATGCCCCCCAGGGGAAAGGGATACGGGGGACGAAGGGGAGTGCAAAAAATGGCATAAAAAAATCTGAAAACTGGCTTACGGGCACAACACTAAGTGGGTCAAAAAGCTCAGGAAAAGTGGGTCAGGAGGTCCCCGGGGTGTTGTTTCCGGGGAGGAGCCTCCGACCGCCCAAGTCAGTGATGCTGAAAAAAGGCAGAGGAAATAGCACTAAGAGGCTTAGTGGGCTCGCCTGGTAGTGTTTTCTCAGAGAGGGAGAGAGAGTCGGATTATTTGTCAAGGCCACCTTTGCCAAGGCTTGTTTCCTGGTATTTATAGGAATGTCCAGCCCGTTCAGATCGTGACACATGTTCGGTCGAATGTTCTCTGAATTTCTGGACGTAGGGGACAAGTAGCCGGTGGCAGTCTCCTTGAGCCCTGAACCGAGACAGGCAGTTACGTGACCTGAATGGCGTCAGCGTGTCAGACCGCCGTTTGGGACGGTCTGTAGCGTTAGTGGGTGACATGTCAGAGGCTCCTTAAATGTTCCTGCCGTACTCCCGAGGTCCCTGGGCGAGGTCGTCCTCAGGTACGGACGATGCCTATTCGGGAAACATGCTCGTAGTTCGGGGGTTCCCATATTCAGGAGTTCCGCCTTCGGGGAGATCGTGTTCGGCCCGCTATAGCTGGTGCCTCTTTTCCAAAGGCGATATGCTTAATACCTCGAGGGGGGTTAGTAGTATCCTCAAGTTTCCTGGCGTGCCGAGGTCGAGTTCTTCGGCTTTGCTCCCAAGGTGTGTAATCCCACCTTTTCCCGGGCAGCGTCAGGTTTCCTGGCTGTTCTTTCGGCAGGGAGTTCGGCCAGATAGAGGCGATAGCCCTTTGGCTATCAGTATCCACCCTCTAAAGCTAACATTTGATCCTAACTGTTGAAGTCGTTATAAAGCCTAAACTTCATAGATATGATTGAACGTTTTTATGTTCTCCTTCACCCATCAAATTTTTAAAATAATGTCCATTAAGCTGGTACTTGGTAAAGTTTTTTAAAAAATTGATAGGCTAAAAATTTAATATTTTCTTCCTGAGAATTGAAAAAGGGGCAGCATAAACTTAATTATGATAATTTTCCGATCAACTGCAAATTCGTTTTTTAATAATTCTATACTGCTCAATCTGTAGGCCTACATAGGAAAACTACACTTTTAATCCATAGTTTTCAGGAAATTTTCAGTTTGAGGCACCTGATTGCCTAATGAGCACATAACAAAAAAGTTGTATTCGCTTATAGGCAAATTCATGAAAGTTGGATAGTCGTTCAGGGATTTTTCTCCAATAGAAAATGGAATAAGCAGCAAAAAGGAAAAGAGATAATCCATCTAATTTCTGACGATCTTGCAGCGGACTATCTTTTGCCTGGTGTCTGCTGTCCAAGTACAAAACTAGCGAGAAGGGAGGAAGGAAGAGCGAAAATGGGAGGATTAGCTCAATTTCCGTACGAAGCTTCCGTCCGGCTGTCGTTGGCGGCGCTGGAGCGGGGGCTTCTGCCGGACGCTGTTATCCGGAGGCTGACGCGCTTCCTCTTGGCCGGCCGACTCCGTTCCTGTTACAAACCCTCCTCTGAGCTCCAGATAGCCGACCTCCTCCAATTTGTACAATGCATGTCTTAACTCCTCGTATTTAGCAATTTGTTTTTCGATTTGTTATTCCAAATTTATGTTACTTTGATTTGTAATCGAATTTTTCAGGTGGTATTTGAATGTGGACATTGTTTCTCTTTCAAGTTTTATTTGATAAAAATTTGAGGAAATAGGTTGTATCGAGGATATGGAAATTACTGTCTTCTAAATCTTGAAAAACTCATGAACATCTAAAATTTAGAAAATTTGTAAAATAATGTTTTATACATTCTTAAAATATGTTATACATTAAAATTTTTATCAAAATAAAATTTAGAAAAGATAAATAGAAAATTTTTTCACAACTAAACACTAACTTAACCTAAATGTCACTTACGATTACTGTGGTCGGGGTTAAGGTGTAGTATAAGGGTAGTTGTTGCTCTTTTGCAGGTCTGAAAGAAATGCCGATAGCTATAAAGACTGACGACCCGAAAGCGCAACATTACGAAGTGCCTACTTCTTTCTTCAAGCATGTCCTTGGGAAATATCTCAAGTACAGGTAATTGTTTGGATGTACGATACAGATTTTGCATCTGAGAGGTGTGTTTGTGTGTGGGAAGAAAATTCAGGAATCGAAGAATTCTCGGCCGAAAGTGCCATTTGTTATTTTCAATTTGAGGAATTGGGCCTCAGGACTTTGGGTTTGGAAATGTGCACGAATGATTTTTTTTTCATTTGTTTACTTGATTGTATTGTATCAGAATTGTGTATTGCACCAAAATAAACTGTGAAGGAATTTTGGTTACATCAATTTTTTCAGTTTTTTCCGTTGAAACCAAATCGAACCAAAATATTTCAATTCAGTTTGCGTTCAGTGATGTAGGCCAATTAGGCGTATTCTATTTCTTGTCATCTGAAATGAAAACCGAATAAATCGAATACTCATTTCTTGTAATGCCATGAAGTAGGCATGAGATTTGTTGATCCAAAAACTCTGGATTGCGGGTACTGTTTTATTAAAGGGTAGAGGGGAATCAGCTAGGTCACAATACATTAGTATCTAGTGTGACATCAGCTTCTTCGATTCACTTCCAGTTTGAAGTTTGTTCTGGGACTCTCTTCGCAGTTATTTTGCTTTGTGGGTTCTCAAGATGGACCCTGATAGGGAATGCAGAAAAGATAATGGAGCCGGTGAGAAATATAACGTCCAAAGAGAGATTGAAGTCTCTTGTGATCGTCTCATCAGTGAGACGTTGGTGTGCTAGTATTTGATGTTGGATTATGTTTTTCAAAGAAGATGATCCCATCATGCTGTATCGCATTTGGTGCAGTTGTTGTTACTTTGCTGATCAGACAAAATCCTTGGAGGATGCGGAGAAAGCAATGCTACAGCTGTATTGCGAGAGGTCACAGTTAAAAGACGGCCAAACTGTTCTCGATGTAGGATGTGGTTGGGGCTCACTTTGTTTGTTCATTGCCCAGAACTACCCTAGTTGCAGGGTTACAGGAATTTGCAATTCAAACACACAGAAAGCTTATATTCAGGAGCGACTTGGGTATGACTTTAGCCTTCTTGAATTGCTTTGCAACTTGCAATTATTAGTGCTTCAGATTTCCTAACAACTGGATATGATGTAGGGACCTTAAACTGCATAATGTAGAAATCATAGTTGCAGATATAAGTACTTTTGAGATGGAGGCAACATATGACCGGATATTCTCTATTGAAATGTTTGAGGTCAACCTTATTTTTTTCATCCATAGCTACATAGTCTGTATATTAAATTGTAAATCAAATACTTCTTTATACAGCATATGAAGAATTATGAGGAGCTTCTGAGGAAGATATCCAAGTGGATGAAGGAGGATAGTCTTCTTTTTGTCCATCATTTCTGCCATAAAACATTTGCATACCATTATGAGGTACACCAAACATGGTGTTTGTTAGTGTCATTTAACTGAAAGCAAGAAATTCATAGATTATATGCTCCAGAATTTTCAAATGGCATGGTCTCCTCTCCCTATGCAGGACACAAATGAAGATGACTGGATTACTAGGTATTACTTTAGCGGAGGAACAATGCCTGCTGCTAATCTACTGCTGTATTTCCAAGTACTGTATCTAACGCTTCCAATATGTTTCTTCCACCTTTCATTAAATGATATGATTTCAACCATACAATAACATTTGCAGGATGATGTGTCAGTCATCAATCATTGGCTTGTGGATGGCAGACACTATGCACAGACAAGGTAGAGATGAATAGCACTGAAAGTGAATTATTTATGTTACTAACAGAAGCATTCTGATTCTTCCTAGGGAGAATTACCGAACTTAGCTGCTTGACTGCTACATTACCCTGTAACTATGAAATCAAGATGAAACTGAGAATGCAAATGTGTTTCAGTGAAGAGTGGCTTAAAAGAATGGACCTCAACCTGGCTTCTATCAAGCCAATAATGGAATCAACCTATGGCAAGGACCAGGCTGGTAAATGGACAGTCTACTGGAGGACATTCTTCATCGCTGTAGCAGAACTCTTTGGATACAACAATGGAGATGAATGGATGATCACACATTTCCTTTTCAAAAATAAGTCACGCTATTAGTTCTCCACTGCAAACAGATTAGGTTGATATAGTCCGTCCAAGCATTATCCGAACTGGATATTCAAATAATGAACCTTTTATCAGAATATATGGATGAACTATATACCCCTAGCAAGTTTCAAACGTCTGCCAAACTGGAGTAGAATGCAATTTATCAACAAGGACATCAAAGTGTTCCATTTTCTTTATCTTCCTTTCCTGGGATTTCAGTCTGAAGCTTTAATACATTCAGCTCCTTAAAAGACATTGTAACAGCTCATCTTACAATGCACAACTCAGAAGAATTGGATATTTTCTACCTGCCTACATGAAGTATTTTCTCGCCAAGATCCTATACTGGTCTTCCCATAGGACATTAAAAGGGAAATTCACAAAAGTGTTAGTATTGTGCCCAAAAAGCCAATCATGAGATGATTGTATTTTTGCACATTGAGTCATGATATTTTATTGAGGCGTTAATCCAGCAATTATGTTTGTTGTTTTGTTTCTGCGTAACGTAATAAGCATAATTGTAACCCTAGAATAATGATATTCTTAAACGTCCCTAGTCTAGTATTATTGTGGAGCGGGTTGCAATAATACATAATGACTAGCATATGTGGAGACTAATATGAGATATCTAGTCTACATATGGGTACAAGTTGGAGAACTTGTGTACTGGACCGACCCACCATGAGAACACTTCATGGATCGTTATATGAGTGTCATAAGTGATTCTCATAGTGATCATGGTATATGTAGTCCTTCGACCTAAGATCATCAAGGTTCCCTACATGTGAGTCACATACTTTGATACTTTCCTTTGTTGCTCGTAACTGAGTGAACTTGAAGGAGGTCATTGGGTATGTCACATATCATGCGGAGGGATTTGTATGATCAAGATGGGATTTGTCCCTCCTATGTAACGGGAGTGATATCTTCGGGCCCCTTGATAGAGTGAGACTTAGAAAATGCATGGCCATGCTCGGATGAGTTGATATACGATATCAATGTCATCAGTTTAAGTTGGTCTACTCGGTAATCAAGAAACCAAAGATTGGGCTATACGAGAGTGACACATTCCATGTCTCGTGCTTAGTCTTGATATCTTGGACAAAGGGACAATGGCATATATCGGTGATGATCATAAAGGTTTAGTCGATTCACCGACAATCTTGTCACTTGGGTAGCAATGATGTGTTGCTAGACACCGCTCATTGCTTATGATCATAAATGTGATTTATGATCATTGCCAACATGGCAAGAGCCTATTGGGTCGCACACATAGAGCTATTTGGATCATTAGAGTGCATGGGCTAATTATTTGGGTTATGGTTTCACTTTAATTTCGTATTAATAATGGGCCCAAGAGTTGAGCCATTATTAAGCCCGAAATTAAATCCTAATTGGATTAGGGCTTTGAAACCCATTAGGCCTGGAAGTTGAGTCTCACTATAAATACAACTTTTAAGTGAGAAATTCGCAGGTCTCCTTGCCCTAGCCTCCAAAAAGGACAGCCACACTCTTCTCTTGCAATTCCTTGGAGGACGCAAGCTAGCACTGCGAGCGCAAGAGAAACGCATCTGCCGGGACGTGGTGGAAGCGTGGTGATCCCGAGAGGCTCGTGTGGATACCATAGAGAGCCTGAACACGTCAACTGTTCAGGTTTTGTGATTCGACTCTACAGTTGAGTGAGAGATCTCAACCGAAAATTAGGTATGAAAATTTTTGAACACCCGGTTTACCCCGTTTCACTTGGATCCTGGAGGGTTTCGGTTAAATTCCGCTGCGCTGTTTGGCTCCCGAAACCCATCAGTGGTATCAGAGCTACTGGTGAAACCCTAAATCGGGATTGAGTGTTGAATCGCATGATGCTATGTGTTCGGTTGCTTTTCGGCCATGATTAATTAGATTGATTCATGATGCATGAAACCGGAATTCGTAATGAACATATGAGATATATGAAGAAACGACACAAATTGGTTAATGAGATTAACCCGAAATTGATAGGTATGAGATACCTATATGGATTAGGATTCTTGCAATAGTTGCAAAAACCCTAGCTTTGTTCGGATTCGGCCTATTCGGGCACCGAAAGTAAGGTATTTTTGGTGGCTCGAATGGAGGAGTCTCGGGTGCCTACTTGCTCGAAATAGAAGATTTCGGGCTAAGCAATTGTAAGACAATTTTTTGCGCCGGGGGGCGCTGCCCCCCACGCCCCCCGCAAGGGCGGCTCCCCTTGACCCCGTCCGCTGACCGGTCAGCGGAACCACCGCCCGCTGACCGGCCAGCGGGACCGCCGTATGCGAAGCGCCACATAAATAAAAACTGGTTAATCAACGCGCGAAAATTGGCATGCATCTTTGTTGAATGAGATTTGACATGATATGCTGATTGGTGTTTGAAGCATGGTGCATGGTTATAGCCCTTGATTGGTTGTACTTGTAAATACGGCCTGCGAGTCGTGCCTTTTCTTATCACTCTCATTGTACATTCTCTTCTCACCTTACTCCCCTCGAATGTAACTCGAGGTTTCTATTATTGATGTAATGGTGCATTATGGGATCATCCAAGGTGGTATGTCCAAGGATCATCCAGGAGGTGTCCAAGGAGATGACAACAAAAGGGCAACCAAGAAAGGAAGAGAAGGAGCTTGTGAAGACTCTTTTCTTTTCTTAGGCTTTTATGATATTCTCATTGGCTTGAGAATATCGCATAGTTTGGGCTATAACCATGTCACGTTTATTTCTTGTAAGCATGAGATGCATGTTTTATATTTGTATGTGATGCATGTATAAGACAACCGGAGATAACAAATTGGTGAGATCAAAAAAAAAAATCCCTCAAACAAATATTAAGTCATTAAATGTGATGCCTTCCAAATGTTGGCACTCGTCAAGACTTTGATCAACATTAGGTGGGTTTGCCAAAGCAAAGCACCTATGTTCATCTTGGTAAGGCGCGATGGGATAATAGTGATATCCAAATTGCTAACTTTGGGTTCGACTTAACTAAGTCATCCTAATAGGATTAGGGACTTAGAGGCATAGAGTTGGGCTTAAGCTCATGAGATGAGCTTGGACAAGTGTTGTTCACCCAACTATCCAAGAGTTGCATAAGATGCAATTGGCAAGGAGTTGCGTACCTAAATAGCTGTAACTTGAGAGAAAAGCCAAAGCTGACTCAGGTTGTGGTCAAATATGGATCTTGGCCCACTAGAATACCCTAGTGTCGAGGTGTTCCGAAATAATATCGGTGTTCCGAAATAATATCGAGGGTTATTATTTTGAGGAAAATAGTGGGAGTATCGTTTACTAAAAGTCCTTATTAAATGAATTAAAATACATGACTCTTACACTGCATATTTACTGTTGTAGATAACCATGGCACAAAACACATCGACACTTTCGTTGCGATCGATCCTTGAGAAGGAAAAACTGAATGGGACCAACTTTCTCAAATGGTACCGAAACTTGAGGATAGTCCTCAAACAAGAGAGAAAGGCATATGTCCTAGAGCAGCCCATTCCGAATGAGCCTGCTGCCACTGCTCCAAGAGCTGAAAGGGATGCTCACAAGAGGCATTCTGATGATGCTTTGGATGTTGCATGCCTCATGCTTATTACCATGGAATCTGAGCTTCAGAAGCAACATGAGAACATGGGGGCGTTCGATATGATCGAACATCTCAAAATGCTTTTCCAAGAGCAAGCTAGGCATGAGAGGTTTGAGACCTCTAAGGCATTGTTTCAGTGCAAGATGTCTGAGGGAAGTCCCGTGGGTCCTCATGTGCTCAAGATGATTGGGTACATTGAGAATCTTGAGAATTTGGGATTTGCTCCTCAAAAAGAGTTGGCTATCGATGTAGTCTTGCAATCGTTGCCTGAAAGCTACAGTCAGTTCGTCATGAACTATAACATGAACGACCTTGACAAGTCCCTTCCTGAATTACTCAACATGTTGAGAACTGCTGAGCAAAACCTTAAGAAGGCTAAGCCCATTTTTATGGTTCAAAAGGGCAAGGGAAAGGGAAAAGCCAACAAGAAGAAGGATAAAAGTTAATGGAAAGTCCAATGCTAGTTCTTCTTCAGCTGCACTGAAACGAAAGGGTGGTGTGGCAAAGGAAGGGGAGTGCTTCCATTGTAAGCAACCTGGACACTGGAAGCGCAATTGCAAGCTCTATCTTGAAGAACTTGCTAAGGAAAAGGGAAGTAAGACTTCCACTTCAGGTATTTTTGTTATAGAGGCTAACTTTTCTACTTCCTCATCTTGGGTATTGGATACTGGATGTGGATCTCACATTTGTGCAAATGTGCAGGATCTAAGTAGAAGTAGAAGATTAGCCCGAGGTGAAGTGGACCTACGTGTTGGAAATGGAGCAAGGGTTGCTGCCTTAGCCGTAGGGACTTATGTTCTCACTTTACCTAGTGGATTAGTTTTAGAATTAGACAACTGCTACTTTGTGCCTACTATTAGTAGAAATTTGATTTCTGTTTCTTGTTTGGACAAGAAAGGTTTTTCATTTATAATAAAGGACAAATGTTGTTCTATTTATTTGAATGAAATCTTTTATGGTAGTGCTCAACTTAGCAATGGGTTGTATGTTCTAGACCTCGAAGATCCAATCTATAATGTGAATACCAAGAAGGTCAGATTAAATGATTCAAACCCGACCTATCTCTGGCACTGTCGCTTGGGCCATATAAATGAGACCCGCATATCCAAGCTCCATAAGGATGGACTCTTGGACTCATTTGATTTTGAATCATATGAGACATGTGAGTCATGTTTGTTGGGCAAGATGACCAAAGCCCCATTCACAGGGCAAAGTGAAAGGGCTAATGACTTACTAGGACTCATACATAGTGATGTATGTGGCCCTATGTCTACACAAGCTAGAGGAGGTTTCCAATACTTCATTACTTTCACTGATGACTTTAGCAGATATGGCTATGTGTATCTCATGAGACACAAGTCAGAATCCTTTGAAAAGTTCAAAGAATTCAAGAATGAAGTAGAGAATCAACTCGGGAAGAGTATCAAAGTGCTTCGATCAGATCGAGGTGGAGAGTACTTGGATCGAGAATTCCTTGACTATCTGAAGGAGTGTGGTATAGTATCACAACTCACTCCACCAGGTACACCTCAATGGAATGGTGTATCTGAAAGGAGAAATCGAACTCTGTTAGACATGGTTCGCTCTATGATGAGTCAAGCTGACCTTCCAAACTCCTTTTGGGGACATGTTCTAGAGACAGCCGCTTTTACACTAAACCGAGTTCCATCTAAATCGGTTCAAAAGACACCATATGAGATATGGAGTGGGAGGCGTCCCAATTTGTCTTTTATGAAGATTTGGGGCTGTGACGCTTATGTGAAACGTCAATCCTCTGACAAACTAGGGCCCAAATCTTAAAAATGCCTTTTTGTTGGGTATCCCAAAGAAACAAAGGGTTACTATTTCTACAATCCTTCTGAGCAAAAAGTGTTTGTTGCTCGAACTGGTGTCTTTTTAGAGAAAGAGTTTATCTCTAAAGAAACTAGTGGGAGGAAAGTAGAACTTGAAGAAATTCAAGAACAACAAGGAGACATCGAACCTGAAATGGAACCTGAACAGACACCACAAGATGTTGTGGTTCAAGAGTCTGTTCCTGTAGCATAAAGCCCACGTAGGTCTGGTAGGATTCGGCGTGAGCCCGAGAGATATGGATTTCTCTTGACTCACACTGGTGATGTGATGCTCATGGATCAGGATAAGCCCACAACCTACCAACAAGCTATGTCAGGGCCTGACTCTGAGAAGTGGCTAGTGGCCATGAAATCTGAGATGGAATCCACGTATGAAAACCAAGTATGGACTTTGGTTGACCCACTTGAAGGGGTAAAACCCATAGGGTGCAAATGGGTTTTCAAGAAGAAAACTGACATGGATGGTAATGTGATTACCTTTAAGGGACGATTGGTTGCAAAAGGTTTTAAGCAAATTCATGGTATTGACTATGATGAAACTTTTTCACCAGTTGCTATGCTTAAATCCATCCGAATTTTATTTGCTATTGCTGCACACTATGATTATGAGATATGGCAAATGGATGTCAAAACTGCATTCCTAAATGGAAAGCTACTTGAGGATGTGTACATGACACAACCTGAGGGTTTTGTCACTCCTGAGAATGCCAATAAAGTGTGCAAGTTGCAATGGTTCATTTATGGACTGAAGCAAGTTTCTCGAAGTTGGAATCTTCATTTTGATGATGCAATCAAAGAGTTTGGTTTTATCAAAAATGAAGATGAACCTTGTGTCTACAAGAAGGTTAGTGGGAGCGCTATTGTCTTCTTGGTGTTGTATGTAGATGACATACTACTCATCGGGAATGACATTCCTGAGCTACAGTCTGTGAAGACTTGGCTAGGGAAATGTTTCTCTATGAAGGACTTGGGTGAAGCAGCCTATGTGTTAGGCATCAGGATCTATAGAGATAGATCTAGAAAGCTTCTTGGCCTAAGTCAAAGTACATATATTGACAAGGTGCTAAAGAGGTTTAGCATGCAAGATTCCAAGAAAGGATTCTTGCCCATGTCACATGGTATCACTCTTTCTAGATCTCAGTGTCCGAGTACACCTGAGGAGAGAGAGCGCATGAGTAAGATTCCATATGCCTCAGCAATTGGATCTATCATGTATGCCATGATATGTACTCGTCCTGATGTCTCATATGCTTTGAGCATGACGAGTAGGTACCAATCGAACCCTGGTGAGAGTCACTGGACAGCTGTTAAGAACATCCTTAAGTACTTATGAAGGACTAAGGATGCATTCTTGGTCTTTGGAGGTGAAGATGAGCTCGTTGTAAGGGGTTACACCGATGCAAGCTTCCAATCTGATAAGGATGATTTTAGATCGCAATCTGGTTATGTGTTTTGTATTGGTGGTGGTGCTGTGAGCTGGAAGAGTTCAAAGCAAGAGACAGTAGCTGACTCTACAACAGAATCTGAGTACATTGCCGCCTCTGATGCTGCAAAGGAGGCAGTTTGGATCAAGAAGTTCATCACTGAACTTGGAGTGGTTCCAAGCATTGCCGACCCGATAGAGCTCTATTGTGACAACAATGGAGCAATCGCACAGGCTAAGGAACCTCGATCTCACCAGCGATCCAAACACATACTCCGACGCTATCATCTCATCAGGGAGATCATCGAGAGGGGTGATGTAAGGATATGCAGGACTTCGACAGATAGCAACATTGCTGATCCACTGACAAAGCCCCTTATGCAGCAAAAGCATGATAGCCATTCTAGGTCCATCGGTATTAGATACATGGATGATTGGCTTTAGTGCAAGTGGGAGATTGTTAGTGTTGTGCCCAAAAAGCCAATCATGAGATGATTGTATTTTTGCACATTGAGTCATGATATTTTATTAAGGCATTAATCTAGCAATTATGTTTGTTGTTTTGTTTCTGCGTAACGTAATAAACATAATTGTAACCCTAGAATAATGATATTCTTAAACGTCCCTGGTCTAGTATTATTGTGGAGCGGGTTGCAATAATACATAACGACTAGCATATGTGGAGACTAATATGAGATATGTAGTCTACATATGGGTACAAGTTGGAGAACTTGTGTACTGGACCGACCCACCATGAGAACACTACATGGATCGTTATATGAGTGTCATAAGTGATTCTCATAGTGATCATGGTATATGTAGTCCTTCGACCTAAGATCATCAAGGTTCCCTACATGTGAGTCACATACTTTGATACTTTCCGTTGTTGCTCGTAACTGAGTGAACTTGAAGGAGGTCATTGGGTATGTCACATATCATGCGGAGGGATTTGTATGATCAAGATGGGATTTGTCCCTCCTATGTAACGGGAGTGATATCTTTGGGCCCTTTGATAGAGTGAGACTTAGAAAATGCATGGCCATGCTCGGATGAGTTGATATACGATATCAATGTCATCAGTTTAAGTTGGTCTACTCGGTAATCAAGAAACCAAAGATTGAGCTATACGAGAGTGACACATTCCATGTCTCGTGCTTAGTCTTGATATCTTGGACAAAGGGACAATGGCATATATCGGTGATGATCATAAAGGTTTAGTCGAATCATCGACAATCTTGTCACTTGGGTAGCAATGATGTGTTGCTAGACACCGCTCATTGCTTATGATCATAAATGTGATTTATGATCATTGCCAATGTGGTAAGAGCCTATTGGGTCGCACACATAGAGCTATTTGGATCATTAGAGTGCATGGGCTAATTATTTGGGTTATGGTTTCACTTTAATTTCGTATTAATAATGGGCCCAAGAGTTGAGCCATTATTAAGCCTGAAATTAAAGCCTAATTGGATTAGGGCTTTGAAACCCATTAGGCCTGGAAGTTGAGTCTCACTATAAATACAACTTTTAGTGAGAAATTCGCAGGTCTCCTTGCCCTAGCCTCCCAAAAGGACAGCCACACTCTTCTCTTGCAATTCCTTGGAGGACGCAAGCTAGCATTACGAGCGCAAGAGAAACGCATCTGCCGGGACGTGGTGGAAGCGTGGTGATCCCGAGAGGCTCGTGTGGATACCATAGAGAGCCTGAACACGTCAACTGTTCAGGTTTTGTGATTCGACTCTACAGTTGAGTGAGAGATCTCAACCGAAAATTAGGTATGAAATTTTCGAACACCCGGTTTACCCCTTTTCACTTGGATCCTGGAGGGTTTCGGTTAAATTCCGCTGCGCTGTTTGGCTCCCGAAACCCAACACTATTCAGGCCGAATGTCCTTGCCTGAAAATAAAAGGATGGGCAGTGAGTAAAAACTCAGTAGGATTCACTCATATATATATTCAACTCAAAAATGAGTCTATTTAGTTAAGCTGAGTATTCACTCAAAGCTTAACCTCCCATTAGCTAGTTCAACCTGCAAAACAAACACAAAGACAAGAAAACCAAGCATATACATATACAAGATAGATAACCATGGCAATTAATCCATAAGTGGGGTTAGCATGCACAAGGAATCACCAAAGCACACAAGGACACACACACACTCCACAAAAGTGGTCTCGGCCATATAAGCCTTACATGTACCCATGTGCATTTTTGCACACAAACCTTTCCAATATAACATTTCCACTTGGAGCTCCCAAAATGCCAAGCAAATAGGCCACATTTACTTGCATTTCTAGTACATGTACACTAGTCAATTAGCTAATCAACAATTCAACCGAGTATAAACTTTAAAGCCCATCAAGCAACTAAGGTCATTTGGCAAATTTTAACCATCACTTAGCCACTCTAAACACTTGAACCATGGCACATTACCAAGCAACATCAAGTGTTAGTGAACCCTACCTCAAGAGCTTTCGGTTTCAAGCCAACTTCAAAAGTCCAAGTGTCCTTCAATCACAATGCCTACCATAACAACACATAGGCATTAACAACACCATCCCATGGACTAACTACTATGTCTTCAATGAAGGACACTACACTACACATATCTAAGCTCTCGGTCACCATGTCCAATTCCACATATTTGTGTCATTCATCCAATTAACACATTTCATGGTCATTTAATCACCAATGAACATCACTCATGGAATTAATACCATGTAACCCAATGAAGCACACCATTATATACTAATTCAAGCTTTCGGCCAAATAGTCCAATTTCATATACAAAGGTGTTACTCATCCTTTTACTCACTACTTGATTTTCCAGCCATCAATAAGCCTTACTCATGGCACAATTACCATGTTATCAAATAAAGAACACTCAATACATTAATCCAAGTTCTCGGCCATAGTGCCTATCTACACATATCAATGTTCTTTATCACTTTAATCCATCATATGCTCATCAACTCATCACTAAACAATGATCATGGCACTAATACCATGTAATTCAATGAGGAACACACCATTACCTCAAAATACACCTTTCGGCCAAACTTCCACTTGTTCAACTTGATGTTCTTCACTCAAATTTTGCCTAGCACAAGCATAAATAGGCAACAACAACACTTAGTCATGGATTAATTTCCATGGAAATGAAGAAGAACATCAAGCTCATTCATCCAACACATTCGGCCAAGACTAGGTTTTCCACCTCAACATAAACAATGCTCAATTCACTTAGTTTAGCAACACTTGAGCACTCAAAATCCTTGTTCATGGAAGAAAATACCATGGATTCAAGGAAATTAACAAGGTTACCTCAAGAACCCTAGCTTGGTTGGCTCGGCCCTCCTTGATTCTTCAAATCCAAGCTTGAAATTGAAGTAGTCTAGCACCGAAATCAAGCTCCCAAGCTTGAATTCTTCAAGAGTTCTCCAATTGCTTGAGTTCAAGACCAAGTGATGGGTGATCTTTCAAGAACACACTCGGCCAAGAAAGAGCATTGAAAACCCGAAAATGAACTCCAAATGGTGCTAAGTTAACTCGGCCGAAAGTCTAGTGTTTTAGTTAGCTAAAATGCTAACTTTTGCCCTCCATTTTCGTGCATGAAACAATGATGCCCTTACCTACTCTTGATCACAAAAACACCATTAAAACATGTGCTCACTTAGGCACTCAAGCTTCTTCATGGCTCATAATGCCATGCACAAAGTAGCACAAGTACCAACATGTCATAAACTCCCATGCATAACCGGCCATGTAACTAGAATAAAGACTAGTTGGTTTAACTAGTAACTAGTGAATAGTACACTAGTGGTAGACAAGATTGTGACTAGTAATCATTGTTGTCTCCCACATTTGGTCTAGTCTTGCACTAGTCACCATAAAAGTCTGCATGGCCGAAAATGCCAACCTTAAGTTTATGGATTTAATTGTACCACCCATCTCAGTGTACAATTTGATCCCCTTTCTTGGATTTCTGCCTGTTTTTCCATAGTTCCTTACCATGTGCATTTAGGCCCTGAAAGTCTCCAGCTTTACTCATAGACCGCTGCACTAGACTCCATAGTTCTTCTTACTCTCCCTTTCTGTTTTCTCTCATTTTTCTTGGTCCTTCTTGGCCTAAGCCAAGCACTTAGGAGGTGCCTAACAACACGTAATGCATGATCAGATTTTTTTTTGTTGCTTAGATCATGCTTTTTTGTTTTATTTATATATGACTAGGTCGTGTTATTTTCTCTTCTTTTTCTTTGTAAATTAGCATATTGATTTATGCATTAGTCTCTTGTGTCGAAAAAAATCATATGAACAAATTTCTTAGTTTGTGTTAGTTTCCTGATGTCTTCTAATTGAATTTATTAGCTATAGATCAGTCGTCGGAGAAGAGAAAAACAGAGAGAGAGATAGAGAAAGATTGATTATTGATTGATGAATTGGAATATTATTGAATAAAACTAATAATAAATCTATGTACTAGAAGATAAATATATGGAAGTAATGTTTTTTGTTTGTTCATTCAAAATTTGCTGTAATTACCAGTATCACTAATTAAGCTGATTAGTTCGCAGTATACTTCCCTTATTTGTCACCATCTACCAATTAAAACCACACATACTTCCACCCATATCATATGGTTTAGTTCATATTAAAGGTATTTAGATTAAAAATCCATCAAATTAGTAACAACAGATACATCAAATTAATTAAAATATATTTGTCCTAAAAAATGATACCTTTCCATTTGAATTAATTAAAAAATGAATAAGATGTTGAAAAGTAAATTAATAGTAGACTTGGTATATAAACATGGACATATATTATAGATTTAGAAATTAATAGCAAATTTATAAATATAGAAATTATTAAGGAATAAAAAAATTCTCAAAAAAATATCATACATTTAGGGAAAATAGATTGTAACTGGCATGAGATGAATACGATAGTTAATTTTCACAAATTGAAAATCTTGTTGGTCAATTAGGGCATTTCGCCCACTAGTATATCAAACAAGCTAACAGATGTAACGGATTAAGGGCAAAAACTATAAGTTTTTTAAAATAGAGGGGGCAAGTGTAGGTTAGGGCAAATATTGGGAGTTTTTTTTGTAAATTTCCCACTTTAAAATGCAAGAAAGTGAATATGCTCTAGGTCAAAAAGGAACATTGTAAAATACGGTGACTATACCAGTACAGGCAGTAGATCCACCATCCAATCGGTAAGATTAGTTTTTGGATAAACTATGCCTGACAATTGAACTATTACATTTTGTTTGTTTTAGGCCCAAATGTTCTTGTTGTTGTTATTATGTCATTAGATTAAGATGAAAGAAAAAGGATTGTCGTGGCAACTTGATATTACTGGTTATAGGTGGTCTCTTTTTTGTTTTGTTTAACCTCATATCTGGACCTAGCTCTTTGTTCATCAAACAAATCTCTCTTGTTCACCCATCTTCCTCAATTTCTCCTTAACGGCATTTTGATCTTTGTTCTTGAATCAGAATAAGGCTGATTTTCTTTTTCTCTTGTTCATTCTTTGTTTTTATTCTTGGAATCAATCTAGGGCTTATGTTATTTTACTTCGGCTTAAGCATCCAAGGTGACTCCATCTTGCAAAAAAGAAGTGTCTCCAATGGTTACAGGAAGGGGCTACTACATACCCATTCCAGTTAATTGGAATCCTCTTTTGTTCACTCGTGCAACTACTGACAATGCAAATGCCGCCGATGTGGAAAGGTGAGAAGTTGCAGATATTTTTGTGTGGATAACTAATTGAAAATAGATTGAATATGGTGGTAGAGACCTTGTTTGTGGGAAAGAAGTGAGTTGAGCATGTACGATGTGCAACCCAAAGGAAGGTAGGAACTGTATGTTGAGCAAGGGTAAGAATCAATGGTCTTTATTGTGAATCAGTTATAATCAACCCGACTTCATATAATGTTCTAGTTTTAGAATTCTCGTTATGGGATTGATGTTGTATATGTTAGGAATATGATGTCAATTGAACCTTTTATTGCATGCAATGTAGATGCAAGACAGATATGTTTAAAACTATGCTTAGCAGGAAAGTTATAAATTAACTATATATATTTGTGCAATAGCGGTAGATAATGACTTTGTAGTGAATCATATTCATTGTACTGTGACTATCTGGTATGCAAGTATGAGAACTAAATTTGAGGAAAAAAAGCTAACTGTAACATGAGAAGGAAGGCAATAAAAGAGGTTAGTTGAACTGTTACTTCTAGTTGTCCAATGCAGGGAAGGTTATGTATATCTTGTGAATGTTATGGGTGAATATGTGTGGCTCAATTAATTAGTTTTTGCATGTCTGTAAATCTGTGATGTTCATGTGTGAGGTGGTATAAGTTTAATTTTAAAGCTAGTCTAATACAGTAAATCATTGGGATATTACTTTTGTTAGTGATAAAGTATGGAGGACATCAACTTGTTATTGCAGGGTATGGAGGGGAAGGTAATAGGAACTGTGAGTACGATGGAGCCTGTTGCTAATGAAGTCGAAAAGGAAAAAGCTAAGTTGAAGAATGCATATAATAACTTCATGTATGTTTATTCCTATTATCCTTCCTATTTACTGTAGGCGTGCACATGGTATTATGTCGGATACAGTCTTTTTTAACTTATTAACTAATTCTTGTTGATGTAGTAATGATGAAAAATAATGTTTAAAGGAAAAAAATAACTGCCCTAAGATGCGATTGGTATGACACCTTGTTTTGCATTATTTCAATTGGTTTTGCAAAGTTATATTTGTAGTAAAATTATTGTTTATGAAGTCTAACACTTTACAAGAGTGGGCTCATGTGACAAAGCACTTGAACACCATGGACTCAAAATAGAAGGTGCAATATGCAGTGCTTGTTGTTGGTGAAGGGGGTGATGAGACCAAAGTTGATCAATGGGATGTGGTTTGTAGGCCTGCTTACTTTGCCAAGCATGTAGCAGGGTTGAGTGTTGACCAAAGGGCCTGGGCTCAAGAAACTAGACTTGGTAAACTGCTAGAGAACAATGTCACACAGTTGAGGAGTAATTTAATTTCATGGCTCATCCGATCATTTGATCCTACTTCACGATGCCTGTGTGTGTATGGTAAAAGGTATATTATAAGTGTAGCTGATTTGTGCAATTGCTTGGGTTTATGGGAGGGGAGGTAAGAGTTATATTATAAGTAGAAGTTTGATTTGGTCAGCCAATTTTGTAAGCATGTCAGACGGCATTTAATTGTCGACCTCACCAGTGTTTGGGATAAACTAGGATATGTTTTAGGTGCAGATTTCAAAAGGCTATATGTTCTGTTCGCGCTTGCAACCATCATATGCCCTTCCCCCGAAAAAGTCCTTGGTTGGTAGTTTGTTTCATGTGTTTATAATGTGGAAATGTTAACGAATTATCAGTGGGCATCCTTAACACTTAAGCTTCTTATTTCTACCATATGAAAGTTTACAAATGATGGTGTCCGTAATCTTGGGGGCTTTGTGCTATTTTTCCAAGTAAGAAAAGAGGCACTTCTGTAAGGCTTCATTTGTTTTTTCAATATTCAAAAATTAATATGGAATTTGATATCTATTTTGTAGGTGTACTATTTAAGGTATTTACTTCTTGGAGCATACTCCATTGGCGAGGTGACCTTTCCCTTAAAGTTTTTCAACAACAAGGTGAGCAAGAAGTTGTTGCAAAAATGTAGATGTCTTAATAATAATCAAGTGAGATTTGTTGCATCATGTTTTGGATTTATTGTGAGACTTTTTTATGTATATTGTTGTTCACCATTTTTTTTGTTGAATGCAGGAGCATGTTAGCCATTCAGTAAAGCATGTGAAGGCAAACACATAATCACATGCCACCACCCCCAATGTGTCTCCTGTTAGTGTTGTGCCCAAAAACCAATCATGAGATGATTGTATTTTTGCATATTAAGTCATGATATTTTATTAAGGCATTAATCCAGCAATTATGTTCGTTGTTTTGTTTCTGAGTAACGTAATAAACATAATTGTAACCCTAGAATAATGATATTCTTAAACGTCCTTGGTCTAGTATTATTGTGGAGCGGGTTGCAATAATACATAACGACTAGCATATGTGGAGATTAATATGAGATATGTAGTCTACATATGGGTACAAGTTGGAGAACTTGTGTACTGGACTGACCCACCAAGAGAACACTACATGGATCGTTAGATGAGTGTCATAAGTGATTCTCATAGTGATCACGGTATATGTAGTCCTTCGACCTAAGATCATCAAGGTTCCCTACATGTGAGTCACATACTTTGATACTTTCCTTTGTTGCTCGTAACTGAGTGAACTTGAAGGAGGTCATTGGGTATGTCACATATCATGTAGAGGGATTTGTATGATTAAGATGGGATTTGTCCCTCCTATGTAACGGGAGTGATATCTTCGGGCCCCTTGATAGAGTAAGACTTAGAAAAATGCATGGCCATGCTCGGATGAGTTGATATACGATATCAATGTCATCAGTTTAAGTTGGTCTACTCGGTAATCAAGAAACCAAAGATTGGGCTATACGAGAGTGACACATTCCATGTCTCGTGCTTAGTTTTGATATCTTGGACAAAGGGACAATGGCATATATCGGGGATGATCATAAAGGTTTAGTCGAATCATCGACAATCTTGTCACTTGGGTAGCAATGATGTGTTGCTAGACACCGCTCATTGCTTATGATCATAAATGTGATTTATGATCATTGCCAATGTGGTAAGAGCCTATTGGGTCGCACACATAGAGCTATTTGGATCATTAAAGTGCATGGGCTAATAATTTGGGTTTTGGGTTCACAATAATTTCGTATTAATAATGGGCCCAATAGTTGAGCCATTATTAAGCCCGAAATTAAATCCTACTTGGATTAGGGCTTTGAAACCCATGAGGCCTGGAAGTTGAGTCTCACTATAAATACAACTTCTAGTGAGAAATTCGCAGGTCTCCTTAACCTAGCCTCCCAAAAGGACAGCCGCACTCTTCTCTTGCAATTCCTTGGAGGATGCAAGCTAGCACTGTGAGCGCAAGAGAAACGCTTCTGCTGAGACGTGGTGGAAGCATGGTGATCCCGAGAAGCTTGTGTGGATACCATAGAGAGCTTGAACACGTCAATTGTTCAAGTTTTGTGATTCGACTCTACAGTTGAGTGAGAGATCTTAACTAAAAATTAGGTATGGAAATTTTCAAACACCCGGTTTACCCCGTTTCACTCGGATCCTGGAGGGTTTCGGTTAAATTCCGCTACGCTGTTTGGCTCTCAAAACCCAACATCTCCCTCTAGAGCACCTTCAAATATGAAAAATCCGTTGCATGTTGAAGGGTCCGATGAAGTTAATAGTGAAGGTGTTGGTAAGCACAGGGATCATGGTAGCTAGCATAGTGATGATGTCATTTTGGAGGATGTTAGTTTTCTTTGTAATTTGGTGAGTAATTTGCTGACTGATGTTTGTGATTTGAAAGAAGAACAAGAATAGGAATGGAAAATCATTGAACCTTTCACTTCTCAAGTTCAAACTTTGGTGCAAGCATTAAAAATGAAACCGGTTAAGGAACCTCTTGTAGGGAAGAAGGCGTGACAAAAGGAGACATATGGATCCAATGCACCTTTAAATGTGCCTACAGTTTTTCGCACATATGTTGACCGAGTCCGCTTACCTGATGTTGGGGATGACTATGCTGGTGACCTCCAATGAGGCAGTCCTGGTAGGGGAGCATTTGTGAACATTCCTAGAATCCATTCGTGCCTTAAAACTGGTAATGTAGTTGACGATGGTAAATGTGATGATGGTAAAAAAAATAAGGATGTAGTTTTCATCAATTTGGATAAAACGGAAATAGGTTTTGTACATTTGCTTTCTGATAGTTTGGAGGTTTGTGAGGTTAAAGTCCAGGTATGTTGCACTTTGACAATTTTATTCCTAAATCCACCACATAGTACATCAATTCCCTATCATTTTTTATGCAGTAATGCTTTTATATAATGTAGGGTAAACATAAAGCTGTGACAAACACTCATTTAATATTGCAAGAACATCATGATTGAATCCCTACCTTTTTGTTGCGTTTCGGGAGCCAGACAGCGCAGCGGAATTTAACCGAAACCTTCCAGGATCCAAGTGAAACGGGGTAAACCGGGTGTTCGAAAATTTTCATACCTAATTTTTGGTTGAGATCTCTCACTCAACTGCAGAGTCGAATCACAAAACCTGAACAGTTGACGTGTTCAAGCTCTCTATTGTATCCACATGAGCCTCTCGGGATCACCACGCTTCCACCACATCCCGGTAAATGCGTTTCTCTTGCGCTCGCAGTGCTAGCTTGCGTCCTCCATGGAATTGCAAGAGAAGAGTGCTGCTGTCCTTTTTGGGAGGCTAGGGTAAGGAGACCTGCAAATTTCTCACTAAAAGTTGTATTTATAGTGAGACTTAACTTCCAGGCCTAATGGGTTTCAAAGCCCTAATCCAATTAGTCTTTAATTTCGGGCTTAATAATTGCTCAACTCTTGGGCCCATTATTAATATGAAATTATTGTGAAACCATAACCCAAATAATTAGCCCATGCACTCTAATGATCCAAATAGCTCTATGTGTGCGACCCAATAGGCTCTTACCACGTTGGCAATGATCATAAATCACATTTATGATCATAAGCAATGAGCGATGTCTAGCAACACATCATTGCTACCCAAGTGACAAGATTGTCGATGATTCGACTAAACCTTTATGATCATCACCGATATATGCTATTGTCCCTTTGTCCAAGATATCAAGACTAAGCACGAGACATGGAATGTGTCACTCTTGTATAGCCCAATCTTTGGTTTCTTGATTACCGAGTAGACCAACTTAAACTGATGGCATTGATAACGCATATCAACTCATCCGAGCATGGCCATGTATTTTCTAAGTCTCACTCTATCAAGGGGCCCAAAGATATCACTCCCGTTACATAGGAGGGACAAATCCCATCTTGATCATACAAATCCCTCCGCATGATATGTGACATACCCAATGACCTCTTTCAAGTTCACTCAGCTACGAGCAACAAAGGAAAGTATCAAAGTATGTGACTCACATGTAGGGAACCTTGATGATCTTAGGTCAAAGGACTACATATACCATGATTACTATGAGAATCACTTATGACACTCATATAACGATCCATGTAGTGTTCTCATGGTGGGTCGGTCCAGTACACAAGTTCTCCAACTTGTACCCATATGTAGACTACATATCTCATATTAGTCTCCACATATGCTAGTCCTTATGTATTATTACAACCCACTCCACAATAATACTAGACTAGGGATGTTTGAGAATATCATTATTCTAGGGTTACAATTATGTTTATTTGCGTTACGTAGAAACAGAACAACAAACGTCATTGTTGGATTAATGCCTTAGTAAAATATCATGACTTAATGTGCAAAAAATACAATCATCTCATGATTAGCTTTTGGGCACAACACTAACACTTTTCACGGGCCCGAATGTCTCCTTTCATCAAATTTAACAGCAGGTGTGGTACCTGAGGCTGTTGGTGCATGGTTGGACCCTTTAGTGTCCATCATCCTGTGCCCTTGGATGAGCATCACGTTATCATGTTCATGTTTTATGGTCCTGGGGAGCTGAGTTATGTACATAACTTGTTCAGCATCGCTACATTAATTGAATTCTCATCTTGATACCACTCATTCTAGTTCTACAGTACTCATACGTTAGATTAGGTTTTTCTATTGTGATAGCTTTTGATTTCGTGTAATAGCATAATCGGATATGGTCATGTAAAAAAGTGCTCCTTTGTTTTATCGGCAGTGATGTTTTGGTCAAACTTAAATCTGGTCCTTATCAGCTTCCTCATGTAGATTTGCACCTATTGATGCTGGGTGAGTGGCTTAGTAGCTTAATTATCAATACTTAGGACGTTATCCTAACCACAAGAGTGAGGGAACAACCATCGTCTATCTAAAACTGGTACATGACACTTGATTTCATGGTATGGTTTTTATGTATACACTTGTCGCATGTCCTAATGTATTGTAGTCCATATCTTTACGTTGTCATAATGTATCCCATGTTCACGTGATTGTAGTATGTGGCTTCGAGGCCACCATCTTTCCTACAACACTTACTGACAAAGCAGAAGTTTCTTGATCTACTTTTTGATGATATTGACAACTGTGATAAGGCTGCTTACATAGTTTGTTTTGAATTTCTTTGAAAGTCCACATGTTGTGCCATGTTGACCTCGCCTATTTTCTATCTTTGTTTTCTATAGATTCCCCCCCCCCCCCCCCCCCCCCCCCCCCCCCCCCAACCCATGTTCGCTCTCACTTTTTCCTCCTCATTGTGGACATGACTCTTCGAACCATCTCCACATGGGATACACTTGGTAAAGGTGGGTCATTAGACTACTATAGCTCAACCATTGATTTCCAAGTATGTAGGCTCTGCCAGCATTCTGATTGCTTTATGTTTTCTTCTTTAACTTTTATGTTGTTGTACAAGTTTGACTGATACGAGTTTGTGCAATTTTTTTTTCTATTTCCCAGTGCGCTACTTTGGATTTGGCCGTTTGCCTTACAATGTTCACATTCAATTAGTTCAAGAAATAGAAGCATGATCTTTTTCTTGTTCAGTCCAACATGGAGGACTGCAGTCTATTCATGTGCTACTTCATGGAGCATCCTATAAAGGTTAGAATGGACATGAATGATAGGTTCTATTATATGGCCATACTAGTTCTCACTTCTTCAACAACATAGCTTTCTATTTTTTTCATTTTTTCCTAACAATGGTCATAACCGTTTAAGGGTATGCATGCCACCAATGGGATAGTCATGAGCAAAGGTGCTAGTTTTCGTTGGATTTAATGGAGGTGTTGATGTGCAGAAGGAGCAGCTATTATCTATAAATAAGGTGGCCAAAGTTTGAAATGGGAGATAGAAGAAAACTAAGAAGACTTCATGATTTCTTCAGAGGATGATTCTATTACTTTTGGAGGGCTAACACATACTTTTGGTTACCAGCTCCTAACCTCAAAATAGTTTTGTTCGTTAACCATAGCAATTGTTAATTGGAATTTAGGTTGTTGTGCCAGAAATCCCATTCGCCTAATTCATCCCTTGTTTGTTGTGATTCCCTTTTCTTTTTCCTAGTTAGGCATTCAGTTTCAGATGTGAATTTTTTTGTTGGTGTGGCGTCCAACCTGCCCTAATTTTGTTTATGTATATGTTGCCAAGTTAAAGTACAAAATTGCTTTGCTGGTTGACCTTCAATGATCAATTTTTATTAAGCTTACTATTACCTCTGTGGCAATATTTCTTGATTTAAGCCTCTTCCTGTTGAAGGCAATACTTTTTTTGCATCCATACATACTGAGCATAATAATTTTAACAAATGTTTGTTATTGCTACAGAGCTATTGTTGTCCATACAATTATGCTATAATATATCAATATAAGTTCTGCATACAACGTGATGCACTGCGGCATCTTCGTCAGATGACATTGTAACTTGCGGAGGGACTTCCTGAGGGGGAGAACACCCGAATGCCAGATTGCCCAGGGGAGCGTGCCTGAAAAGCTTAGAAGAGGGGGTCAGAAGGTCCCCGGGGTGTGTTTCCGAGGAGGAGCCTCTGACGCCCAAGTCAGTGTCCTAAAAGAAAATAAGGGAGGCACACTGAAAAGTAGAAAGGCCTTGCCTGTTTTGTGTTTTCTCAAGGAAAGGAGTCTGCTCCAGGATCCATCATTTGCCCAGGTTTATTTCCTGGTATTTATAGAAGTATCCAGCCCGTTCAGATCATGACACGTGTTCGGTCAGATCTTTCCTGAATTTCTGGGCGTAGGGGACAAGTAGCCGGTGGCAGGTTTCTTGAGCCTTGAACCGAGACAGGTCGTGACGGGACCTGGATGGCGTCGGTGTGTCAGACTGCCGTTTGGGGCGGCCTGTAACGTCTATGGGCGACATGTCAGAGGCTCCTTAAATGCTCATGCCGTACTCCCGAAGTCCCTGGACGAGGTCATCCTCTGGCGCGGATGATGCCCCTTTGGGAAATATGCCCGTAGTTCGGGGAGTTTCCTGATTCAGGGTTTCACCTTCGGGGAGATCCTCTTCGGCTTGCAACAGCTGATTCTTCATCTCCGAAGGCAATCTGTTCAGTACCTCGGGGGGCTAATAGTATCCTCGAGCTTCTTGACGCTCCGAGTTCAGGTCAGATAAAGGCGATAGCCCTTCGGCTATCACATGGCCCCCCTTGGAAAGCCGAAGTGGAGACTTCGGTTTGTAGTCTTTTCGAGGATGCTCTTTGGGAGTTTTTAGGGAGTAAAACCTGTGCCGAAGATACACCTTTTGCCCGAAGATATGGGCTGTTCGGCCATAGCCTGTCTTTTGGTGTCTTCGAGGCAACCTACTTCTTTCCTTTCTCCTTCCGCAGGTCTGTGCAACGTCGCGTCTCATGACCAGGTGTGTCAGTATGGAGCGGCGCGTCCCAGTTTTTTAGGGGTGTCAGAAGACGTGTCCCTTATTTAGGCACAGCGGCTGACACGTGGCACATTGTCATTGGAGGAGAGTCGCGTTGGTTACAGAGGGCACGTCTTTTCGGGCGCATATAACAGTTACGGTGACTGTTCGCCTTCAAGGGGTATTTATGACGCCGGTTCGTCTACCCACCTTCGGCCTATATATAGTCCATTCCATCATAAGTTCCTTTTTGGTTTTGCTTCTGCTCTTTTCTCTACTTGCAACTACTTCTTTTTTCCTGCTTTCCGCGGCGGCGCTGTCTGACAGAGTTTCTTCCAGCGATATTTCATGACGGCGACTTCAAACCCAGATTTTGGCAAGTTTTTGATTTCTAGAATCCTCTGATTTTTAGAGTTTTTCCGGAAGTTGCTTTCTTTCCTTTTTCCGAACTCGTTTTTCAGCCAAGAAACCTGGTCCCGAGAGCTGGAACCCCTTTTGTCTCACCCTTGCTGCACCACCTTCAAAAAACTAGAAAAATGGAAGAAAAAGTTCTTTCTTCCTTCGTATGCCATTACGAGGTTGCCACGCTTTGACCAATTTTGCTTTTCGAACCGTAGTAATGAGGTTACCGTTTTTCGAGCCCAATTGAAGGCCGGACTTCGGTACCCTCCTCTGAAGATGATTTGCGACTTCTGCCAATTCCATGGCATTGCCGTAAATCAACTTCCGCCGAACTCGTACTGCTATTTCAACGCCTTCATCTGTATGTGTGGTGTCTTCGGGATAGAGCCCCACTGTGTTATTTTTATGCAGTACTACAAGCTTTTCGTGGTCCCGAATGGTGGCTTTTATTTCATGCTACCTCGGGGATCCGGGAGCAAAAAATATATGTTCACCTTCACCACCAAGGACAGCTGGAGAGGGTGGCAACAAAAATTTTTCTTTCTGAAGATGGAGGAGGCCTGGTTGCATGTTCCGACCAAGTGGGCTCAGGGAAAGCTAGAGATGGATGTCGTAGATCCGAGGATAATGCTAACTCCGAAGTTGGCTCCTATCTTCGCGGACTTCGACGGATGTATCCGTGCTGTCTCGACTGGGGTCCCGAGGTCTCTTCGCGCTCTCTCTAGCCCTTCCCCATCAATTGGAAGCTAATGACCGAGGAAGTTCTTCGGGAGTTAGGGGTAGTGAAGGAGCCCGAAACGGACCTCGACATGCCGGCTCCTGTCGTTGCTGGGAAGGATTCCTGGCTGGTGCAACTCCTTCGGGAGGAAATTTCTTACAAAACTTTCTTTGAGAGTAAGTTATCTCCGAGTCCCTTTGTTATGGTTTTCATCTTGGACTCACGCTGATATCTTTTTTCTTTTTTAGAGATGGGCGACGACACTGCTGCCTTCTACAAATCCCTTTTCACTGGCCAAGTTGAGAAGGGTGAGCAGACTAAGAAGGCTGCTTCCCGAAGGAGTAAAGCGACTGGGGCTGGGCCTTCGGCCAAACGGGCGAAGAAGAATATTCCCCCTTCTCATTCAAAAATTCTTGAGGAGGCAAGCGAGAAGCCCGAGGTTGCTGCCATTCCGCCGCCCGAGGTCGCTGCCGACGTCCCCCCGATCGACGTCCCTCCTCAGAGCCCTACCTCGTCGCAGGCCCTTCTGGGTGCCGTGCTAGAGGTTCCTTCTGCCGAGGAGGCCCCGGACTCTGACGATAATGTCGTCGAGGTGCCACCAGGTTCCCTTTCTCAGGCAAAGTGTGATGTCCTCACTTTTTGAATTTTGGGATGTACTTGTCTTGACCAGCTTCTTGTTTTTGCTGTACAGGGGAGTCACTTACTCCGGGTTGGGTGGCCAAACACGCTCGGAAGCGAGCGCTCCGCGACGCTAAAGTCCCGCAGGGGAAGACCCCAAAGGAGCCTTTCTGGTTGTTTACGGAGGACATGAATTTGTACTCCGGAGACTGCCAGCAAATGGCCAAAGAGATCTCGAAGGGGATGCTTACTGAGGCCTCCTTTATAGCCATTGCGGAAGCTCATCCGGGTGATGACTCCCTCGCCGCGAAGGTTTCCGAGCACGCCGCCCAGGTATGCTTCACGCCTACCTTTTTCCCTTCAATTTTTTCTAAGTGTTTGGCTCTCTCTTTGTCTTACTGACCTCGCCTCTATCCCTTTGCAGCTGCTAGGGTACGCCGGCTACCTCAGAGTCTGGGTAGCCAGGCAGACGGCATTCCAAGCCTCGGCATTAGAGGTTATTGAAAAAACTAAGGCCATGTGCTCGGAATTGGCTACCAAGAACCTGCAGCTGGCTGATGTTGCAGAGAAGGAGGTGGCTGCCCTTCGGGAGGAATTCCTGAAAGAAAAAGAAGAGCTTTTGAAGGATTCCTCCCAGAAGATTTCTGACCTCGGCTCCCAGGTGGCGGAGCTGCTCTCGGCGAACGAGGCGCATCAAAAGGAGAAGTCAGAGGCTGGGGCTTTTCTGGCGAAGGTGCTTGCTGAGAAGATAGAGCTCCAAGCCGAGGTCGACTCTTTGAAGAAGGAGCCGAGGAAGAAGAAGATGAAGGCACTAAAGAAGGAGGTCGCGGATCTGGAGAAGGATCTTGAGGAACTTGAGGTCGAGAAGGACAAGTCTGACAAGATGGCCAAGGTTGCTTTCCAGGACGGGTTATGCCTTGTTCGGCACCAAGTTCTTCAGAGGTTCCCAGATCTGGACCTCTCTTTCTTGGCAGCGTTAAACATTCCCGAGGGGCCTCGGTGGTCCTGGTCCAAGATTGAGCACCTGAACTTGCCTTCTTTTATCCCGGCGCCAAAGGTGGTGGACAAGGATGCAGGAGCTGGTGTCTCTCGGGACACCGAGATTCCTTAGTTTGTTCTAGGACTCCATGCCTTTTTCTTCTTCTTTTTGTACTTCTTCTTCTCTGTAAGCCGATTCACCTTAATGAAAATTTTTTTTTGGCTAAGTCTTTTTGCGAGATGTTTCGCTTTCCCCTTTGTCCCGAACATGATCGCTCAAGGGACTTTGGAAAATCATATCTGTGCTTATTTTGGTGAGCACCTTCGCGAGATTTTTCGTTTCCCATTTTTCCCGAACGTAATCGCTCAAGGGACTTCGGGAAACCGTATATGCACTTATTACGGTGAACGCCTTCGCAGAATTCTGGCTTGTACACTTTTTATACTTGAGAATTTTTCTAAGAAACTTCTGTACTTAGCGTATTTTCCAAATTTGTACAACACAATTCTTCTGCGAAACCTTAAGCATAGAATTTTTTCAAGGCATCTGAATGCCAGGTATTTTTTAATTCTACGCCTTCGGCATCGCCGAGTCTGTACACGCCTTTTCGTACTTCGGCAAGAACCAGGTAAGGTCCTTCCCAATTTGTGCAAAGTACTCCGTGGGAGGGCCTTCGGGGTGCAAAGTCAGCCTTTCGAAGAACGAGGTCTCCTTTCCTGATTTCCTTTGGCTTGGCTCGTAAGTTTATAGCCGCGGCCACTCTTTGCTGAAAAGCTTTTCTTCTCAGCTCAGCTATTTCTCTGTGTTCGCTGACAAGGTCGAGCTTGATTCTTAAGCCGAGGTCGTTTCCACTTTCATCGAATACTTCTACCCGTACCGATGGTCGCACGACTTCGATTGGGATGATGGCCTCTGTACCGAAGACGAGTGAAAAGGGGGTGTCCCCTGTAGCTCTTCGGGGTGTCGTTCGTTAACTCCATAACACGCTTTGGAGCTCCCCCGGCCATTTCCCTTTTGCTTCCCCGAGTCTCTTTTTCAGACCATCTTTTATGGTCCTGTTAGATACTTCTACCTGCCCATTGCTTTGGGGGTGAGCTACTGGGGCGAAGTGCATTTTTGTTCCGAGGTCACTGTTGAATTCCTGGAATCCTTTATCTGTGAACTGGGACCCATTATCAGCTACAAGTACCCTCGGTATGCCGAATCTGCATACAATGTTTTTCCATATGAACGTCTGCACTTCTTTTACCGAGATAGTCGCCAGGGGTTCTGCCTCGACCCATTTTGAGAAATAGTCTACTGCTACCACGCAGAATTTTACGCCTCCGGGGGATGTTGGGAGTGGCCCAATGAGGTCTATGCCCCAGACCGCGAAGGCCAAGGATAATCAGCCGAAGTCACCAATTCTGAGGGTGTCCTCTGGATATTTGCGTGTCTTTGGCAATTACTGCATTTCCGGACGAACTGCCCAGCGTCCTTCCTCAGGGTAGGCCAAAAGTATCCTTGGCGAAGTATTACTGCTGCAAGGGCGTCGGTTCCGATGTGCGAACCACAAGCGCCTTCATGTACTTCTTCGAGGATCATTTCAGTATCCTCTTCGCCAACACACCTCTGCAGTGGGTTTGCATACCCCTGCCGATATAACTCTTCGCCACTTAGGAAGAATCGGCCGGAGCGTCTTCAGATTTTGGCAGCTTCACTGGGGTCTGCGGGAAGCGTAGTGTCGGCGAGATATCTTTTTATCGGGTCTTTCCAGCCTTTTCCCGAAGTTGATATGCCCAGCACTGTGATGCTCGGGTGGCATGCTTTTGATTTTACCAAGCAATCTGCCTCGGTATTATCTCACCGAGGCACGTTTTTGATTCATACGGTGTCGAACTACCGGATGAGTTTTGCCACCAATTCATGGTACTTTGCCAAGGTTGGGTCCTTTGCCCCGTAGTCTCCTACCGTTTGTCGTACTACCAGCTGAGAATCGCTGTGGGCTTTCAGGTTTCTTATGCCGATTTTTCTAGCAAGGCGCAATCCTGCTATGAGGGCTTCATACTCTGCCATATTGTTGGTTACATCAAAGCCGAACTTGATAGCCTTCATCACTTCTAGGCCTTCAGGACCCCTAATGATCACGCCAGCTCCCTGGTGTTCGGACCCCGAGGCTCCGTCGACATGCAAAGTCCATTCGGGATCACCTTCGCCAGGATCCGGATGGCTGTCTTCGGTGGTGGGTACTTCGGCAATGAAGTCTGCCAGTGCTTGAGCTTTTATGGCTTTCTGAGGTTCATAAGCGATGTCGTGTTCGCCAAGCTCTATACACCACTTGGAGAGCCTTCCGGAATGATCAACCTTCCTCATGACATCCCGAAGTGGTAGACTACTTTGGACGATGATAGGGTTGTTAGGTTTCGGGAACCAAACAGCGCAGCGGAATTTAACCAAAACCCTCCAGGATCCAAGTGAAACGGGGTAAACCGGGTATTCAAAAATTTTCATACCTAATTTTCGGTTGAGATCTCTCACTCAACTGTAGAGTCGAATCACAAAACCTGAACAGCTGACGTGTTCAAGCTCTCTATGGTATCCACACGAGCCTCTCGGGATCGCCACGCTTCCACCACGTCCCGGCAGATGCGTTTCTCTTGGGCTCGCAGTGCTAGCTTGCGTCCTCCAAGAAATTGCAAGAGAAGAGTGCGACTCTCCTTTTGGGAGGCTAGGGCAAGGAAACCTGCGAATTTCTCACTTAAAAGTTGTATTTATAGTGAGACTCAACTTCCAGGCCTAATGGGTTTCAAAGCCCTAATCCAATTAGTCTTTAATTTCGGGCTTAATAATGGCTCAACTTTTGGGCCCATTATTAATACGAAATTAAAGTGAAACCATAACCCAAATAATTAGCCCATGCACTCTAATGATCCAAATTGCTCTATGTGTGCGACCCAATAGGCTCTTATCACGTTGGCAATGATCATAAATCACATTTATGATCATAAGCAATGAGCGGTGTCTAGCAACACATCATTGCTACCCAAGTGACAAGATTGTCGATGATTCGACTATACCTTTATGATCATCACCGATATATGCCATTGTCCCTTTGTCCAAGATATCAAGACTAAGCACAAGACATGGAATGTGTCACTCTCGTATAGCCCAATCTTTGGTTTCTTAATTACCGAGTAGAGTAACTTAAACTGATGACATTGATATCACACATCAACTCATCCGAGCATGGCCATGCATTTTTTAAGTCTCACTCTATCAAGGGGCCCGAAGATATCGCTCCCGTTACATAGGAGGGACAAATCCCATCTTGATCATACAAATCCCTCCGCATGATATGTGACATACCCAATGGCCTCCTTCAAGTTCACTCAGTTACGAGCAACAAAGGAAAGTATCAAAGTATGTGACTCACATGTAGGGAACCTTGATGATCTTAGGTCGAAGGACTACATATACCCTGATCACTATGGGAATCACTTATGACACTCATATAACGATCCATGTAGTGTTCTCATGGTGGGTCGGTCCAGTACACAAGTTCTCCAACTTGTACCCATATGTAGACTACATATCTCATATTAGTCTCCACATATGCTAGTCGTTATGTATTATTGCAACCCGCTCCACAATAATGCTAGACCAGGGACTTTTAAGAATATCATTATTCTAGGGTTACAATTATGTTTGTTAAGTTACGCAGGAACAAAACAACAAACATAATTGCTAGATTAATGCCTTAATAAAATATCATGACTCAATGTGCAAAAATACAATCATCTCATGATTGGCTTTTGGGCACAACACTAACATGGGTGAGCCTAAAGGTATGGTCGTAGCCTTCTTCCTGCCAGCACCAAGGCATATATAGCTTTTTGCAACAACGGATACCTGACTTCGGCGCCATGCAGGGATTTGCTTACATAATAGACCGGCCATTGTTTCGGCCCCACTTATTTCACAAGGACTGAGTTCACAGCCTTTTCTGTGACGGCGAGGTATAGCACAAGGGGCTCTCCCATGCGAGGTTGTCGCAGAGTGGGCAGGCTGGCTAAGTAGATTTTGAGTTCCTCCCAGGCTTTTTGGCAATCTTCGTTCCAAGGATGATCATTATTTCTGAGGTTGCTTTCCTCTTTTGTTGCCTTAGTGAGCACCTTGAAGAACGGTCGACACCTGTCTCCATACCTGGAAATAAACCTGCTAAGAGAGGTTATCCTTCCGGTGAGTCTCTGCACATCCTTTATCGTGGTAGAAGTTCGGAACTTGAGCAGAGCCTTGATTTTTTCTGGGTTAGCATCAATGCCTCATTTTGAAACTATGTACCCAAGGAATTTTCCCGAGGTCACTCCGAAGATGCACTTTTCAGGATTGAGACGTATCCCGAAGGCTCTGAGCTAGTGGAAAGTTTCCTTTAGATCTGCGACATGGTCGTCAGGCAGCTTGCTTTTGACTATCATATCATCGACATACACTTCCATGTTTATCCCTATTTGGTTGTTAAAGACCTTGCTCATCAACCTCTGGTAGGTGGCTCCTGCGTTTTTAAGCCCGAAGGGCATTCTAATGTAGCAGTATGTTCCTCCCTCGGTGATGAAGGCGGTTTTTTCCTCATCTTCGGGGTCCATCCTTATTTGATGATACCCACTGAAGGCGTCTAAGAAACTTAGGAGCCCGTATTCGGCAGTTGAGTCTACCAATTGGTCTATCAGTAGGAGGGGGTATGAGTCTTTTGGGCAAGCATCGTTCAAGTTTTTGAAGTCGATGCACATCCGGAGCTTACGGCTTCCTTCTTTTGTGGCAATAACCACGTTGCTCAACCATTTGGGGTATTTGACCTCCCTGACGACACCAGCGTCTAACAAGCGCTGAACTTCGGTTTTGACAAAGTTACTTTTATGGACCGAGATGCTCCGTTTCTTTTGCCGGACAGGTTTTGCCTTGGGATTAACTTTAAGGCTATGCTGTATTACGCCAGGGTTTATCCCTGGCATGTCTTTCGGCGAGTAGGCAAATAGATCTTTATTTTCCAGTAGAAAAGATACAAGTTCTTTCTTGTCACCTTCGGCCAAGCTCTTCCCTATTCGGGTAGATTGACCTGGGACAAGTTCTACTGCTTCCATTTTCGCTTTCGTGGGATCTCCTTCCTTGCCCTTCTTTGCCTCCATTGTTTGTGCGAAGTTGTTTGCCGGAGCTTTTCGTGCCTTTACGAACACCTTTCTTACTTCGCCTTGATCTATGAAGATCTCTGCATCTCCATCCTTGGTGGCGAAAGTGACAGTCAAGTACTTCACATCAGGGCGAATGCGTAGATTTCCCTGTGTCTGTCTCCCAAGGATGGCATTGTACGATGAAGGGACATCCATGACAACAAACTTCGCCATTGTGGAGGCGTAAAGTTCAGCGGTCCCTTCTACCGAAGTTCCTTTCATCATCAAGGGGAGATCGATCCATCCGAGGACAGGCAGTTCGGACGGTCCTACCCCGAAAGTAGGCGAGATAACGGGTTTGAGGTCGCTGCTAGATATGCCCAAGTTCGGCAGTAAGTGTGAGAACAGGACGTCAGCGTTCGATCCGTCGTCAAGCAGCACTCTTTTGACATCCCAGTTGCCTATCCTCGCCATGATCAGTAGCGGATCGTCATGGGGAAAGATGACGGTGGATGCATCCCTGCGGGCCAGTTTTTTTTTCAGATTCTAATATTCCATGACTGCTATTTCTCTGGCCTTCCTCTTTCTTTCCGAGGATGGGAGCCCCATCATGATTGTTTGTATTACTCCTGCCGGAGGTGGAGGGCGCCTCTTCGGACTTCAGTTTCTTTGCCTGTCAGAGTCATAGTCCTCATCTTCAGCCTTTTCTTCTTCATCCTTTCTTCCTTTCAGGGAAGGCATCCGTAGATATCGTCGAAGTTGGCCCAGTTTTATTAGCGACTCTATGTACTTCTTTAGTTGGAAGCAATCTTCAGTGTCATGGCCGTGGTCGCGGTGAAACTGGCAGAAGTTCTTTATGTTTTTATTGTTATCAGCGGTCATGGCCCTTGGCCGGCGAATCTGAGTCCCCTGCTTTTCCATCGTCATGAGGATGTTTGTCCGTGTAGTGTTCAGAGGTGTGAAAGTTGGGAGTTTCCTTCCCCGTATTCTCCGAGGTCGGCCCGCCTGTTCAGTTGGATGCCGAGTTTGCTGGTTAGACCCTTCGGCGCAGCCGTGATCGGACTTCGGCCCACCCATTCTCAGCTCCTCGACGGTCATGTGCTATTCGGCCCTTCGATAAAATTCACCGAGGGTGTCCGGGGGGTCTTTAGAGAACTCATAAAACAACTACGAGTCCCTCCGGAGGCCCCGTGTCATGGCAAGAATGCGTATTTTGGGTCAAAAATCCGAAACGCTCAAAGCTTCCCTGTTAAACCTTTCGACATAGTCGTGGATGGTTTCTCCATTTCTTTGCTCTATGTCGAACATCTGTACAGGCATTTTCGCCGTTGGCCAACTTCCAATAAATTGCTGTGTGAAGGCCATGGATAACTCCTGGAACCCCGTGATGGTTCCTAGAGCCAACGAGTTTTACCATGCAGTTGCTGGTCCTGTGAGGGTGACTTCAAAACATTTGCACAAGGTAGCATCATCGGCTCCGTGCATTATCATGCTGCGTCTGTACTTTGTCAGATGGGCCTGTGGGTCAGTGCGGCCATCATAGATCTCCAGCCGAGGTACCCTGAAGTCGCCTGGCATGGCTGCCTCAACTACAGTTTGGGTGAATGGGGACTCATCCTCGCAGAAGGTTCCCGACAGCCTAGCCCAGACGGGTTTGCGGGCTACCTGTTTCTCCACCCTATCTAGTCTCGCTAGTATGCTCTCCATAAGGGTCGTGGCGTTAGGCTCTTCCCTTGGGAAGGGAGATTGCCGACGCCTCTTCGGGGAGGGAGCTCGGCGTCGAGGGGACAAGGACCTTGCCTCGGGCGACGAACTCCTTGGCTGCGAGACTTTGGGTCGCTTGGGGCTTGTTTGTCCCGCAGGCGGTTTCCCGAGCGGTATGTTTTCCGTAGAGGACTCTTCACGTGGGTCCCCGCTTCCCGAACTATGACGGGTCGATTTGGGGCTTTTCTCCCGAGGGCATCCTCGTGAAGGAGGCCTTTGGGCCTGAGCTTATTGTGGCCACCTTCGGTCTATCTTCTGTGTCATCTCAGCCACAGCAGAACGCTGAAAGTCCCGTAGAAAGCTCATAGTAATAACTAGAGGGTGGTCTTCCTCGGTGGCAGAAGTCCCTGGGAATGTTTGCTCAGCGGCCGGTTGATGCTCAGGCGCGGACGGGGACCTCGGGAGTCCCTTGTCCTTAGAACGCCGAGTTTCAACAACGGCGACCTCAGAGCGGGTTCCCACAGACAGCGCCAAATGATGCACTGCGGCATCTTCGTCAGATGACATTGTATCTTGCGGAGGGACTTCCTGAGGGGGAGAACGCCCGAATGCTAGATTGCCCAGGGGAGCGTGCCTGAAAAGTTTAGAAGAGGGGGTCAGAAGGTCCCCGGGGTGTGTTTTCGGGGAGGAGCCTCCGACGCCCAAGTTAGTGTCCTAAAAGAAAATAAGGGAGGCGCACTGAAAAGTAGAAAGGCCTTGCCTGTTTTGTGTTTTCTCAAGGAAAGGAGTCTGCTCCAGGATCCATCATTTGCCCAGGTTTATTTCCTGGTATTTATAGGAGTATCCAGCCCGTTCAAATCATGACACGTGTTCGGTCAGATCTTTCCTGAATTTCTAGGCGTAGGGGACAAGTAGCCGGTGGCAGGTTTCTTGAGCCTTGAACCGAGGCAGGTTGTGACGGGACCTGGATGGTGTCGGTGTGTTAGACCACCGTTTGGGGCGGCCTGTAATGTCTATGGGCGACATGTCAGAGGCTCCCTAAATGCTCATGCCGTACTCCCGAAGTCCCTGGACGAGGTCATCCTCTAGCGCGGATGATGCCCCTTCGGGAAATATGCCCGTAGTTCGGGGAGTTCCCTGATTCAGGGTTTCGCCTTTGGGGAGATCCTCTTCGGCTTGCAATAGCTGATTCTTCATCTCCGAAGGTGATCTGTTCAGTACCTCGGGGGGCTAATAGTATCCTCGAGCTTCCTGACGCTCCGAGTTCGGGTCAAATAGAGGCGATAGCCCTTCGGCTATCACAACGGTTCTAAATAATGGTACCGATGAACCCATTTGCACGTAACAATAAACTACGCTGCTTCATCTTGCAGCATTAACTACTAGCTTCTGTGAACTAATTTGTCCCCTTGCACCTATGAAAAACATTATATCATGTTATTGGCCAGAACCCAAGTTACTTTGTAACTAACATGAAGTAATGCTGAAAGCTAACCATGGACAAGTCCCTAAGCTGTTAAGAAAAGCATACACATCGTTTATCCTCAATTTCATTTATAACTAGATGCTTATTTGAACCATCTCCTTGGTCTCCTATAAGCCCTACCATCTGCGAATGCAACATTGCTTGGTAGGATCCTTGGAACAATACAAAAGGCCAAGAGGAACTCGTCATCTTGGGGGTGTGGGGGAACATACTGAAATGTGAAAGGACTTATGCACCAGATCTATCAACTCCTATAAATTGTCGTTCATCCATCCTAAAGTGTGCAGCCATTTCTACTGCTTGGAAAGGGATTCCTCCTACACCCAAACCCACATTCGGTTGCTTACTTGATAAATTCACATTTTTTGATTGGTCGCCCCTTAGAAGGTGCTACTAACTGTGCCCCCTGTCTCTTATGGCTCTCTTCTCTACTGCTATAGGGGTTGCATTGGTGGAACGTTTCTTCTTTCCTCTAGATTTCTTTTTTCCCTATGTCCTCCTTTTTTTCCTTTAACTTGCACAGGGTCACGCTAGATATTTGATTGCTGGGTAGAGCTCTGTGCCGTAACACTATGTTTTCGTGTCTCAAACATTTAAGCTACCTTCACGGTTAACTGCCCATCACTTTTTTCAACTCCTTAAAGGAATCATTCCCATGTTGAGCTGCAAACTATGCAAACTTGGCAAATGTGTTGGACAGCTATGCACATTTAGCAACAACTTGGGCTTCATCAACATTGGGACATAGTAAGTTGGGTTTTTCTTAGTGTCCTTTGTGCACCACTTAAGCATTAAAGGATCTGGAATGTTAATCAAATTCTCAATCTTTATTACGATGAACATGTGGCTATAGGGAATCCTTAGTATAGAAAGATAACAATAAATTTATTATATATCAACAATTCTGGTTAAAACAACTGTTATGGCACGTTATTGATAGTTTTACATTGAAACCTGTGTATGCAAGCAGCTTGCAAGTACACTCATATATGTCTGTAGGTGAATCCACCTTCACCAAAGCTAGAGGTATACCATTGGCATACTAGCGCACCATATACACCATCACAATTGTACCATCCACCATAGGTTGTCTAACGACATAAAAGTTAGGCTCCTCAACAATTTGTCGTTGCACCCAAACCAACAATCATGGCGTGTACACCTTTCCAGCACATTTCTCCAAATGCTTCAAATGAGTGACCATTTGAGGGAGTGTATGGCTACTAATAAAGTGCACCTTTACTTTTGATTCATATAATTGATCAAGTGCAACATCTAGTCATCTGACAAAGTCATATAGCTTGAGTTACGAACTCAGGAATCTCTTCTGAAATGAATGCATCCTTTTGGATCGAGTACAAGTACAAGTGCATCCTCATGGTGGGTCAGTCCAGTACACAAGTTCTCCAACTTGGACCCATATGTAGACTACATATCTCATATTAGTCTCCACATATGCTAGTCGTTATGTATTATTGCAACCCGCTCCACAATAATACTAGACTAGGGACATTTGAGAATATCATTATTCTAGGGTTACAATTATGTTTATTGCGTTACGCAGAAACAGAACAACAAACATAATTGCTGGATTAATGCCTTAATAAAATATCATGACTCAATGTGCAAAAATACAATCATCTCATGATTGGATTTTGGGCACAACACTAACAGAGGTCACCCTCACCGGACTGGCAATGGTGTGGTACAACTCATTAGCCTTCGGAACCATCATGGGATTCCAAGGGTTGTCTACCGCTTTCACGCAACAATTCATCAGAAGCAGGCCGACGGCAAAGATGCCAGTTCAAATGTTCAACATAGCGTAGAAGAATGGAGAAACTATTCATGACTATGTCGAAAGGTTCAACAGAGAAGCGCTAAGCATGCCGGACTTCAGCCCAGAGATAAGTATCCTCGCCATGATACGGGGACTTCGGAGAGACTCACAGTTGTTCTACGAGTTCTCAAAGGACCTCCCAGACATCGTCGGCGAGTTTTACCGAAGGGCGGAGTAGCATATGACTGCTGAAGAGCTGAGGATGGGAGGTCCAAAGCTCGACCACATCCGTATCGAGGGGCCGAGCAAACAAACTCGCTACCCAACCGAATCAGGGGGTCGACCTTGGAAGTAGAGAGGGAAGAAGCCATTGAGGTTTACTCCTTTAAACACCACAAGGACAAACATTCTCATGGCCATGGAAAGGAAGGGAACTCAAATTCAACGACTGAAGGCCATGACCTCGGACAACAAAAAGAACATGAAAAAGTTCTGCCAGTTCCATCAGGATCATGGGCATGATACTGAAGATTGCTTCCAGCTGAGGAAGTACATTGAGTCTTTGATAAAGCAGGGCCAACTTCGGCGCTACCTACGGATGCCTTCCCCGAAAGGGAGAAGGGAAAAGGAAATGAAAGGAGACGATGATGACTACAATTCGTACAGTCGTCGAAATCGAAGTCCCAAAAGGAACCTGCCACCTCGGGCCGGGGTAATCCAAATGATCGCCACTAGACTACCCTCGGCAAAAAGAAAAAGAAAGGCCAGGGAGATCTCGGTAATTGAATTCGATAGCCCATCGAACAAGCTTGTTCGGAAAAATAGGTCTACCATAGTATTCCCTCATGATGACCCACTTTTGATCATGGCAAGGATAGGGAATTGGGATGTCAAGAGAGTACTACTCGACAATGGCTCTAATGCCAACGTCTTATTCTCTCATCTGCTACCGAATTTGGGCATCCGAAAAGGCGACCTCAAGCCTGTCGCTTACCCTACCTTCGGGATAGGTCCATCCAAGCTCCCCGTCCTTGGATGGATTGACCTTCCTCTAATGCTAAGGGGAACTTCGGCCCAAAACAAGGATGAACTCTTTGCTTCCACAATGACAAGGTTCATCATCATAGATGTCCCTTTGTCATATAATGCCATCCTTGGGAGGCAGACGCAAGGAAACCTCCACATCTTCCCAAATGTGAAATACTTGACTGTCACCTTCGCAACGAAGGACGGAGATGCTAAGATCTTCATTGACTAGGGGAAAGTAAGAATGGTCTTTGTGGAAACAAGACAAGGCCTAACAAAGATCCAAGCACAGACTTCGGGAGCAAACACCGTGCTCATAAGAAAGGCAAAGGGAGTAGAAACAGAAGACCCTGAGAAAATAGAAACAAAAAATGTGGAACTTGTCCAGGCTGAAGTACCCAAATAGGAAAAAAACTGGCCGGAGGGGACAGGGAAAAACTTGTGTCTTTTCTGTTAATGAACAAAGATCTGTTTGCCTACTCGCCGAAGGACATGCCAGGGGTAGACCCTCGCATAATCTAACATAGCTTTCAAGTGTGCCCAGAGGCAAAACCTGTCCGACAAAAAAAGTGAAGCCTCTCGACCCATAAGGACAATTTTGTTAAAACCGAAGTCCGACGTCTAACGGAGGCAGGATTCATAAGGGAAGTCAAATACTCCAAATGGCTTAGTAACGTGGTCATCACCACAAAGGAATGGAGTGACAAACTTTGAATGTGCATCGACTTCTGAAACGTGAATGATGCTTGTCCTAAAGACTGCTATCCTCTGCCGCCGATAGATCAGTTGGTAGATTCAACGGCCGAGTATGGCCTCCTAAGTTTCCTTGACGCCTTCAGCGGGTATCATCAAATCAGAATGGACCCCGAAGATGAGGAAAAAACCACTTTCATTACCGAAGTCGGTACGTATTGCTATGTTAGAATGCCCTTCGGGCTTAAGAACACAGGAGCCACGTACCAAAGGTTGATGAACGGGGTCTTTAGCTCCCAAATTAGGAGGAACATGGAGGTCTACGTCGATAATACGATAGTTAAGAGCAAATAGCCTAGTAGTCGTATCACGAACTTGGAAGAAACGTTCCACCAACTGAGGACCTTCGGAATCCATCTCAACCTTGAAAAGTGCGTGTTCGGGGTGAACGTGGGAAAGTTCCTCGAATTCATTGTGTTGGAAAGGGGCATCGATGCCAATCCAAAAAAAATCAAGGCCCCGCAGGAATTCCAAACTCTCACGACGACTAAAAATGTGCAAAGGCTCACAGGGAGAATCACATCCCTCAGCAGATTTATCTCCAAATATGGGGATCACTACCGACCGTTCTTTAAGGTCCTCACTAAAGCAGCAAAAAGCAATGGCAACCTCGGAGCCGAGGCGCGACCTTGGAATGAAGACTGCCAAAAGGCCTGGAAGAACTTAAAGTTTACCTAACTCGACTGCCGACCCTCTGGCAGCCACGAGAAGGAAAACCCCTTGTACATTACCTCGCCGTAAGCGAAAAAGCCTTAAGCTCGATTCTAAAAAAGGAGGAAGGGGCACAGCAATGGCCAGTATATTACGTGAGAAAGTCCTTGCATGGTGCCGAGGTTAGATATCCATTACTGAAAAAGGCTATTAATGCCTTAATACTTGCAAGTAGGAGGTTGGGGCCCTACTTACAAGGGTACCCCATCATCGTCCGAAGTCACTTACCACTTCAGGATATAATGAAGAGGGTAGATCTCTCGGGAAGGCTTTCAAAGTGGTGCGTTGAGCTCGGTGGATACGATATCATCTATAAGCCAAGAAAGGCAATAAAAGCTCAGGCATTGGCAGACTTTATTGTCGAAGTGCCAGTGGCCAAAGACAGGCCACCTGACTTCACAAAACAGGAACCTAAGTGGACTCTATTTGTTGATGGGGCCTTTAGCTCCGAACATCAAGGAGCTGGAGTAGTTCTTCGCGGTCCCGAAGGCATGGAAGCTACGAAAGCCATCAAATTCGGGTTTAATGTCACCAATAATATGGTAGAATATGAAGCCCTTATAGCAAGTCTGCGCCTCGCTAGAAGAATTGGTGTGAAGTACCTAAAAGCCCATAGCGATTCTCAGTTGGTGGTCCGACAGATGGTAGAGGACTATAGCGCGAAAAACCTAACTTTTGGCCAAGCATCACGAGCTAGAATCAAAACTCGTCCAGGAATTTAACGCAGTGCACATTGAGAACATGCCTCGCCGAGATAACACTAAAGCGGATACCCTGGCCAAATCAAAAAAGTTCACTGAAGTACTAAGCCATCCGAGCATAGTAATAACGAGAATAGCAACCTTGGAAAAAGGATGGAAAAATCCCATAAAAAAGTATCTTGCGACCTCAGAGCTACCCGAAGACCCTAACGAAGCAGTGAAAGTGTAAAGGCCCTTCGGATGATATTTCCTAATTGGTGAAGAGTTATACCGACAAGGGTACGCAAGCCCACTGCAAATGTGTGTTAGTGAAGAGGATATAGAGGCAGTCCTCGAAGAAGTCCACGAGGGGGCTTGTGGTTCCCACATAGGAACTGATGCCCTCGCAGGAGTGCCACTCCGCCAGAGGTACTTCTGGCCTACCCTAAGAAAGGATGCGAGGTAGTTCATCCAGAAATGTGACAATTGCTAAAGGCATGCCAGTGTTCAGAGACTGCCCTCAGAAATGATAACGTCGGTTGACTACCCTTGTCCCTTTGCAGTATGGGGTATTGAACTTATCAGACCTCTCCCAACCGCCCCGGAGGAGTGAAGTTCTGCATGGTCGCAGTGGATTACTTCTCTAAATGGGTATAGGCAGAGCCCCTAGCAACAATTTCGGTGAAGGACATACAGAAATTTCTCTGGAAAAACATCATATGCAGGTTCAGCATACCGAAGGTAATAATGGCCAACAACGGTTCCCAGTTTATTGACAAGGGATTCCAAGAATTCATCACCAACCTTGGGATAAAAATGCACTTCGTTCCTGTAGGTCATCCCTAGAGCAACGGATAGGTAGAGGTGTCCAGTAGAACCATAAAAGATGGTTTGAAAAAGAGATTGAGGGAAGAAAAAGGAAAATGGCCAGGAGAACTCCCTAGTGTGCTGTGGAGTTATCGAACAACACCCCGAAAAGCCACAGGGGAGACGCCTTTCTCCCTCGTCTGCAGGACAGAAGCCATCATTCCTATCGAGGTGGTCCAACCATCTGTCAGGGTACGAGTGTTCGACGAAGAAGGCAATGACCTCAAATTGAGAGCTAAGCTTGACCTAATTGACGAACACAGAGAAGTAGCTGAACTTAGAAGAAAAGCCTTTCAACAAAGAGTGGCCATGGCTGTGAACTAGCACATCAAATGAAAAGGAATTAGGAAGGGAGACCTTGTACTTTAGAAGGCTGAGTTTGAACCCCAAAGACCATCTCACGGAGTACTTTGGGCCAATTGGGAAAGACCCTATTTAGTCCTTGAAGAGGTTAGGCCAGGAGTCTATAAGCTCGGAAGTACCGAAGGTGGGGAACTGAAGAACACATGGCATTCAGACACTTTGAAAGAGTTTTACACCTAGAAAAATTTCTACGTAAGAAACTTCTAGGTGTAAAATTCCCTGAAAAAATTCCTAAGTACAAAAAAGTTCCTGGGAAAAGATGCCTCACCTAAGCAACCCAACTGAGCAAGGTGCGAATGTTGCAAAAAAGTCACATATTTTCTCTGAAGGTGCATCAATTGAACACGGCTAGTAAAAATAGGCAAAGGTTTGCCAAAAGACAATCATCAAAACTAATGTTATGCTGAACACGGTTGATAGAAAGCACAAAGACACATCTTCACGAGGGTGCTTGACCGAAAGTGGTCAAACTAACCCTCGGAGCCGGAAATTACTTAAGGAAAAACTTGCCTTGGGACTTAGCCAAATTTTGGAGGAAAGGTAGAATGTTATTAACAATGAGCCTTATTACAAGGAGGAGGCGACAAAAAGAAGGTTACAAAGAAAAAGAAGAAGTAAAGGCCTAGACGCTGATGGCGGAGGGTTAGGCCTCTGCCGACCTAGGAGGACCCCAGGTAGTATTGTCCCTTGTGGCGCATTAATGGGCGGAGCGGATCCTTGAACCCAAGACCTCAGGGATTTACACTCCCTCAGGGGGAGCCGCGTCTAACCACCAGGCGCCTAAGAGACCCCGCCGTCATGAGAAGCTCTATCACCAACGTCCTTTGCCACGTCGTTCGGTGCCGGAGGAAGGGCAAATGGCAGGTTGAGGTGCTCAATCTTTGACCAAGCCTAGCGAGGCTCCTCGGGGATGTTCAAAACAGCCAAGAAGGAGAGGTCGAGGTCTAGATACTTTGCCAAAACTTGGTGTCGAGCCAGACAGAAGCCATCTTGGAAAGCAACTTTAGTCACCTAATTAGCCTTGTCTTGCTCAACAGACAAGTCTTCCCCTCATTCTTCAAATCAGTGACCTCCTTCTCTAGCTTCTTCATCTTCTTCTTCTTCTTAGTCTCCTTCTTCAGTGCCTCGACCTTGGCTTGAAGGTCTGCATTTTTAGCGATGGCCTTCGTCAGGAGAGCAGAATCTTCCTCCTTTTTCTTTTGATAGGCCTCATTTGTCGAATTCAGTTTGATGACCTTTCGACCGAGGTCAGATATCTTCTGGGAAAAATCCTTTAAGAGCTCCTCCTGACCTATCAAGATTTCCTCCCGAAGTTTGGCAACCTCCTCATTGGCTATTTTGCTCAACTCAGCGTTCTTGATGACTGAATTGGCACAAAATGCCTTGGCCTTATCCAAACAGTCTTCTGTCCAAGACCAGACTGAAGATTGTTTTGCTGCCTAAGCTCTGAAGTATCTGGTGTACGCCAAAAGCTGCGAAAAAGAAGGAAGTTTGGTGAAGATTTACAAAAGAAAACCAAAACACTTAGGAAAACTTGAAGGGTTTGAAGAATACCTGGGCAACGTGATGGGACATCCTTACAGCGAGGACCTCCTCATTCGGGCACTCATCTGCTAGGGATCGGAAAGTGGCTTAGGTGAGCACGCCTTTCACCATTTGGGGAGCCATTTGCTGGCTGTCTTCGGAGAACAAATTCATGTCCTCCATGAAGGTCTAAAAAAGCTCCTTCGAAACCTTATCCTTCGGGATATGGGAGTCCCGAAGGGCCCACTTTCGAGCGTGCTCCACCATCCATGCCAAGGGCGCCAGTTCTTCTGCAAAGTCACACTGCAGTTCCATCAGTATATTTTCCCTTAGCCATACGTCTAAAAAATGGAGAATCCTAAAAATGTTTGAATTTATGAAGATATGGCTAAGGGGCAAACCTGGTGTAACCTTGGCAACGTCATCATCAGAGTCACAAACTTCCTCCACCTTGGCAGGGACATGTTTACCCTTGCTTTTCCTCTGCTCTTCAAGCTCTTCAACGGAAGGGCCCCCTGCCAAAGTACCCAGGATGTCTACCGAAGTGACAGGACTCCCGGAAATGGGGAGGGCAGTCGCCTCCGATGGCGGGTTGGCGTTGGCTGAAGGTTGGTCCCTGACCTCTGTAGCATCCTTCGGGGGAGGGGGGAGAAGGTCCTTCTTCACCTTTTTTGCTGAAGATGGCCTTCCTCCAGACGCCTTCCGCCTCTTCGGGGCGGCTTTCTTCTTCTATTCCCTCTTCTCGGCTTCACCGAGGAACAGAGACTTGTAGAAAACCGCAAATTGATCGCTCATCTCTGACAAAGAAATAAAACATCAGTGTAAGTCCATAGGGATACTTATACCAAAACTTGCAAAGTGACTTACTCTCAACGAGGGCTTCGAATGTGAGCTCCTTCCAAAGGAGCATCACTAACTAGGACTTTTTCCTGTCAATGGCAGAAGCTGGCACGCCGAGGTCGGTCTTGTGCTCCTTGATCACCCCTAACTCCCAAAGGACCTCTTCGGTCATGAGGTCCCACTTGATGGGGAAAGGATGCAAGGAGCTCGAGAGAGCCTCGGCATCCCAGTCGGCGGCAGCTTAGATACGGTTGTCAAAATCCTCAAACCTCGCCGCCAACTTAGGAGTTAGCAACTTCTTGGGATCTACAACATCCGTCTCCAGCATCCCCCAGGTCCACTTGGTCAGAACATACGACCATCCCTCTGCCACCTTCAGGAAAAAGAACTTATTTTGCCACCCTCGCCAACTGTCTTTAGTGCTGAAGGTGAACATGTATTTTTTGCTACTTGATCCCCGAGGTAGCAAGAAATAGAAGCCACCAATTGGGACCGGATAGAGCTTGTAGTACTGCATGAAAATGATAAAGTGGGGTTCTATCTTGAAAACCCCACACATGTAGAGAAAAGCGTTGAAATAAGAATATTAATTAGGAGGAAGCTGATTCACGGCTATGCCATGGAATTGGCAAAAGTCACAAATCATCTTCGGTGGGGGAAACTGAAGTTCGACCTTCAGCTGGGCTCAGAAAACAGTAACCTCACCGCTATTGTTCATGAAGCTGAAGTGGCCAAGATGGGGTAGTCTGGTGGTGACATAAGAAGGAAGAAAAAACTTAGTTGTCCACTTCGCTAATTTCTCCGAAATGGTAAAACATGGGTGAGACATAAGAGGCTGCCAGCTCTCGGGAATAGCTTGGACGGACATAAGGGGGACAGGGGAAGACATGTTTGGCTAAAGTAAATGACTTTGGAAAAAAGTGTCAGGGGACTTCGAGAATAAGAAAATGACTTCAGAACCTATAAAAAATGGAAGCTGAAGAAACTGAGGGACCTCTGAAAGGGAAACCCACCAAAATGTTTGCCGAAGTCAGGATTAGTAGACGCCATCGTAAAAGGTTGCCGGAAATCGCTCCAGCGCTTGCACCGCCGCAAAAGAGAGAGAAGAGCTCGAGACCAGACGAGAACGGGACAGAAGAAAAGGAAAACAAATAAGGGCTATGAGGGGAAGGAAGGTTTATATAGGCCGAGGAAGGTAGGCGAATCGTCGCCATAATTGCCCCTTGAAGGCGAATTGTCGCCATAATTACCTGCTGAAAGTAACAGACGTGGTTGACGTAACCGACGCAACTGTCCCTCAGTCACTACGTGACACATGTTGCCCAGCACGGGAAACAAGGGCATGCTTTCTAACAGCACGACAGCCTAGGCATGCATATCCGAAGTAATGCGTCTATTTCGAGATATGACAGTTCACTGACCTGCATGCCCGAAGTGGCGCGTCTGATCACAGGACATGACAGTCCACCAACCTGCAGCATAAAATTAAAAAAAGAAAAATGAGGGGGGGTACCTCAGCTGACGCAGCACACCTTCGGCAGACGGAGTACCCTCGAGGTACCCTTAAAATGTTCTGCCCGCTAAAGTTTAAACTTCGGCTTTCCGAGGGGGGCATGTGATAGCCGGATGGCTATCGCACTCGGATAGCCTCTAGGGGTGATGAACTAGTTACCATCCTCGGAATTATATCTAGCCCACCTCGGGAAAAGAGGGTCCTCGCCACCCTCAGACAGTAGCACCACCACCCTTGAAAATGGCAGAAGATACAATTCTCGGTTAAAGTTGTCGAAAGACCTCGGGGATTACCTCTCCATTCTTGGAAGAATGCGGTGTTCCATGAAGGTCCTCTACATTGCTGAGGGGCCTTTCCCCACAGTCCTTGGAGAGCAAAGTCGTACCAAAGGGGTTTTATTCCCCCAAGGAGGTCTCTTCCACCGAAGGGATCTCTAGAATATGACAAAAATGATTAAGGAGTCTTTGATATGATGCCCTTGTACAGTCCCCGGCACGCTACCCTCGGACATGCTCTGACACGCCGCCCTCGTACGACCTAGGCTTCTGACTAGACGGCCTGTGGTTAGCTAGAGGCCCCCACTCCCGAAAGTACGGACCGCATCCGACCGAACATGTGTCGTGATCTGGGCAGGCTGTGACAAACGAAGTTCTCCTGTGCACCTGCCTATAAATATTCGGGAAACAACCCAGGCAGGGGGGGCCGACTCTAAGGGAAAACTCTCCACTCCCTACTTATTATTCTCCATTTTCAAACACTGACTTGGGCGTTGGAGACTCCCCCCCAAAAAAACATTCCGGGGACCTCATAACGCTTGTTCTTCGAGTATTTCAGGTGACCTCTCCCCAGAAATCTTTCCTTTAGACGTTCTCCCCACTGGAAGTCCCCTCCAGGCTAACTATGTTGCACAACAAACATGTCAGTGGCATCAATATGGACACCTTGAGTATACAGTAATGCCATTTGGGCTTACTAATGCACCTGCATTCTATATGGACTTAATGTAGAGGGTGTTAAGAGCACACCTAGACTGCTTTGTGGTAATGTTCATTGATGATATTTTGGTGTACTCTAAAGATGAGGAAACTCATAAAGAACACCTAAAAGTAGTGCTTGGCTTGCTCCAAGAACATAAGCTTTATGGGAAGCTAAGTGCAAATTTTAGACTCAGGAAATTGGGTTTTTGGGTCATGTGATAAATGATAAAGGGTTGGCAATGGATCCTGAAAAGATAAGGTCAATCCTGGATTGGAAGCAGCCCTAGAATGTGAGGGAAGTCAGGAGTTTCCCGGGGTTTGGCTAGCTATTACAGAGGATTTGTACCAAAATTCTCTGTTATAGCAACACCCATGACCCAGTTAACCAGAAAGAACTAGAAATTTACCTAGGAGACCAACTGTAAGGAGAGCTTCTAGGAGCTTGAAAGAAGACTGACAACAGCTCCTATGTTAGTTCTACCGGACCCTGAAAAGGAATCTGAGGTGTATACTGATGCCTCTCATGTAGGACTAGGATGTGTCCTAATGCAGGAAAGGCAAGCCACTGCTTTTGGGTCAAGACAATTAAGACTGTTACCTACTCCGGGGCAATCCAATTATGGTGCCAAATTGTGCATTTAGACTCCCAGAATTGGTAATGTTCTATAGGCCATCAAAACACTACCCTTAGTGTGCATACCCAAGTGGCCCTCTTGGGCACTATGTAAGCACATGCATATTGGTACAACCATCACACACATATTCACATTTCATGCACACTATGGCAGCAAAGAAGGAAAACACTAACACAAATCTTTGTCTTGGCTACCACACATTAGGCAATCTTGTTAAGTTCTAGTGACCAGCCACTGCACCTGTAACTTCCACTAATAAACTGTATCATTATAGCCACATAACCCTCTATTTTATTTACTCCATTACCAATTAGAGATTTAGAGAAAACCAAGGAATTTTTTTTTACATCAATAGCCCACCTATGGACCAAGTTATGGATTTTTGAAGTTGGTTCCAAAATTCTGACCAATTGAACAGTAACTTAGCCAACTTTGCAATGTGATATCTTTGGCTACAGGGCTCCAAATTCCGAAATTCCAAATCCCAATTCAATATCTAGATGTTATCTAGGTGTGATCAAAATTTCATACATATATTTCTTCTACACAGGGAGATATAGGACTTTAAGTCCAGAGTCAAAATCTATCATTCACACTTAGGCATGTTTGCACCACATCACTTACATAGCCAAAGCATTACTCAAATGTTCACATAATTGTCTCATCTTACATACACTACATGTACATGCATACATGCACTACATAATGGTCTTAACATAGCTAAAGACACACCCTAGGTTACAGGAGGTCCTGAGACACAATGGACTCCAAAAACAGGATGTTGGATAGCTGCTGCACAACACAATAAGTACCAACATTAACAATAACAAATGTGCTCCTAAAATCACTAAACTTTCCAAATCATAACTACACATATGGAAGTTCATGTACCTAAAATTTTAGATCAAAAATCAAACCACAAAGGTTAGTTTGAATGTGATCTTTCTGCTGTACCTGAAATGATAAAATTGAGGGGAGTAAGTTTCATTAAGAAACTTAGTAAGGGTAACACTTGGTTTCTTAAGATAATGTGATCCTCATTAAAACCTGAATCCAAAGACACTTAAACAAGAAAAACTACAATGCATATATACAAGATATAGCAACCAAATGCAGCAGCCATCCACAACAAACAAACACATGAAATGTGGCAGCAACATATACCATAGGTTAGTCCATAGAGCACATAATAAACACATAATAAGCCAATGTAGTGGCTGATGCCCTGAGCAAGAACTATACTGGAGTGCTCAAGGGCAGAGAAGTGGAGGATAAGGCCGAGAGCCTTACGCTTACTTGCTTGGCAAGTTAATGGCTAGCTTGGGAAGGTGAGCATCTTAGTGTACTCACTATTACCCCAGAATGGAAAGAGCTTATCAGAGAAGCTCAGTCTTGAGATGAGCACATGGGACTAGTGTCTGGATAGAAGAAGGGAGAACTTTTTCAAGGATTCTCCCATAATCAAGCAATGTTATACTTCCAGAATAGGTTGTATGTGCTTGAAAAGGATGACCTAAGATTTCCAATTATGGATGAAGCACACTATAGTAAGTTGAGTATTCATCGAGGATCCACAAAGATGTACCATGCTTTTAGAGCTTACTTTTGGTGGCCATATATGAAGAGAGACATTAGTGCTCATGTACCAAAATGTGAAGTGTGCCAACAAGTGAAAGTTAAGCACTAGAAACCAGGAGGGAAGCTTCAAAGCTTGCCCATACCGGAGAGAAAATGGGGATCCATATCTATGGATTTTATGGCGGGAATGCCACTAACAAGGAGAAAGCATAATGCCACTTAGGTTATTGTGGATAAATTAACCAAGGCAGCACATTTTCTTCCCATGAATCTCACTGATTCTTTGGATAAGCTTGCATAACTCTATATAGGGGAGATAGTGAGATTACATGGAGTACCTAATGAAATTATATCAGATAGGGATCCTAGGTTTGTTTCTAGGTTTTGGAAATCCCTACATCAGGCATTAGGAACTAAACTTAAGTTTACTTTAGCTTACCATCCTCAGACTTATGGACAAACAGAAAGAACTATAAAAACTCTGGAAGATATGTTGAGATGTTGTGTCATTGATTTTTAGGGAGAATGGGATGTGCATCTTCCCTTAGTGTAATTCTCCTATAATAATGGATACCATTTAGTGATTGGAATGGCCCCTTCTGAAGCCTTTGTATGGCAGAAAGTGTTTTAGTCCTCATTGCTGGCATCAGCCAAAAGAGAAGTTGGAGTTAGGACCAAACATTATTAAGGAGACCACTGAAAAGATAAAATTGTTTCAAGCAAGTATCGAAGAAGCAAATGATAGGCAGCAGTCTTATGCCAACCTGACAAGAAGGAAAGACCTGGAATTCCAGGAAGAGGACTGGGTATGGATTAAAGTTTCTCCTATGAAAGGAGTAATAAGATTTGGAAGAAAAGGAAACCTGACACTTAGGTATATAGTGTTGCGTTTCAGGATTCAAACAGCGCAGCGGAATTTAACTGAAACCCTACAAGATCCAAGTGAAATGAGGTAAATCGGGTGTTCGAAAATTTTCATACCTAATTTTCGGTTGAGATCTCTCACTCAACTGTAGAGTCGAATCACAAAACTTGAACAGTTGATGTGTTCAAGCTCTTTATGGTATCCACACGAGCCTCTCGGGATCACCACACTTCCACCATGTCCTGGTAGATGCGTTTCTCTTGCGCTCGCAGTGCTAGCTTGCGTCCTCCAAGGAATTGCAAGAGAAGAGTGTGGCTGTCCTTTTGGGAGGCTAGGGCAAGGAGACCTCCGAATTTCTCACTAGAAGTTGTATTTATAGTGAGACTCAACTTCCAGGCCTAATGAGTTTCAAAGCCCTAATCCAATTAGGCTTTAATTTCAGGTTAATAATGGCTCAACTATTGGGCCCATTATTAATACGAAATTATTGTGAACCCAAAACCCAAATTATTAGCCCATGCACTCTGATGATCCAAATAGCTCTATGTGTGTGACCCAATAGGCTCTTACCACGTTGGCAATGATCATAAATCACATTTATGATCATAAGCAATGAGTAGTGTCTAGCAACACATCATTGCTACCCAAGTGAAAAGATTGTCGATGATTTGACTAAACCTCTATGATCATCCCCGATATATGCCATTGTCCCTTTGTCCAAGATATTAAGACTAAGCACGAGACATGGACTGTGTCACTCTCGTATAGCCCAATCTTTGGTTTCTTGATTACCGAGTACACCAACTTAAACTGATGACATTGATATCCTATATCAAATCATCAGAGCATGGCCATGCATTTTTCTAAGTCTTACTCTATCAAGGGGCCCGAAGATATCACTCCCGTTACATAGGAGGGACAAATCCCATCTTGATCATACAAATCCCTCCGCATGATATGTGGCATACCCAATGACCTCCTTCAAGTTCACTCAGTTATGAGCAACAAAGGAAAGTATCAAAGTATGTGACTCACATGTAGGGAACCTTGATGATCTTAGGTCGAAGGACTACATACACCATGATCACTATGAGAATTACTTATGACAATCATATAATGATCCATGTAGTGTTCTCATGGTGGGTCGGTCCAGTACACAAGTTCTCCAACTTGTACCCATATGTAGACTACATATCTCATATTAGTCTCCACATATGGTAGTCGTTATGTATTATTGCAACCCGCTCCATAATAATACTAGACCAGGGACATTTAAGAATATCATTGTTCTAGGGTTATAATTATGTTTATTACGTTACGCAGAAACAAAACAATGAACATAATTGCTGGATTAATGCCTTAATAAAATATCATGACTCAATGTGCAAAAAATGCAATCATCTCATGATTTGCCTTTTGGGAATTCCAGGAAGAGGACTGGGTATGGATTAAAGTTTCTCCTATGAAAGGAGTAATAAGATTTGGAAGGAAAGGAAACCTGGCACTTAGGTTTATAGGGCCATATCAAATATTGGCTAAGGTTGGAAATGTGGCATGCTAGTTGGATTTGCCACTAGAACTTGGTAACATACGTGATGTGTTTCATGTGAGTCTACTGAAGAAATATGTACCAAGTTCTGAGCTGATAGAGATACCTGCTAGTGTACCTGTAGCACCAAACCTATCTGATGAAGAAGTACCTACCCAATTCCTAGTTAGAGACACTAGGAAGCTCAAAAGCAGGTGGATCTCTATGATCAAAGTTCAGTAGAGTGACCACACTCCTGAAAAGGCAACCTAGGAAATAGAACAGGAAATTGCCAAGAGTAACCCTCAGTTGTATCCTAGATTGGTGAAGAATTTGGAGGACCAAATTCTTTAAGGAGGGAGTAGTCGTCAGGACCATCCCTTAGTACTTGGCCCAGGCCAAGGATGTAAGGAAAATGCAAACTAAACATGAGGGACTCAATTGAAAATGAGAATAGTAGTGTATGTGCAAAACCGAGAACTTTCGGGTCTTAATTGTTCATGAAAAGTACTATATGGCTTATGCTGAAAAACAAAACTTAACGGCCATTTTGATTACTCTTTCGGGTGCTAATTGTGGCACTAGCACTAGTAGAAGGGCTACTTTAGGCCACACAATTTTATATGAGGCCGAGAAGGACATTATGTCCAAAATTAAGGCCATGTGGCCTATTGCCGGTTAAGGCATGACTCCATTCAAGTTAATGCCATGATTTCGGGTCAAACTCCATCTTTGCAACTCTAAGCCGAGTTCATTGTGTTCTTGGCTAGTTTGGTGCCGGATCCTTGCTAAATTAGTGTTGAATTGGAGCTTGAAGTGGAAATCAAGCTTGGATCACTTGGTCTCGGCACTAGGCGACCTTGAGTTTCAAGTTTGAAGCCCGGAAGTGAAGGATTCAAGGTTGGCCGAAAGCTCAAGGTTAAGAATTTAAGGTATGGTTCATGATCTATTTGATTTCTTGGTATAATTCCGTGTTTAAGTGATAGTTAATTCATGCTATATGATCTTAGTTTGCTAGATAGGCATATAATGAACTTTCCGGTTCATATGGTTTGGCTAGCTAGTCAAGATTAATTGCAAACACTTAAGTTCCTAGTAAGTTAGGCCAACTTGCTAATGAACTTGTCGCTCTAGTAGATTGGAGAGTAAGTGGAATGCTTGAAGTGCAAGGATGTGAACTTTTGTTTGCTAGTGGTTTCGGTCGAGAGTGAACTTGTGGTGTGTGTGTGACTTGTGTACATTGTGTGTGCTAACCAATTGTAGTTAGTTTCATTGTGTCATTATGCCTCGGTTAGCATGTATATGTATATGGCTATGCTTGTATTTTCCTTATTTTCATGCCTTTCTTGCAGGACAAGTAATGCATAATGGAGGTTAAGTTTTGGCTTAACTAAATAAAATCCTATGGAGTTGTATGAACCATACTGAGTTGTAAAACTCATGCCCATATTGTTTGTATTTCAGGAAAATGAACTGAGCTTGAGTAGTGTACTTGATTTGCTTGCTTGTATACTAAGTTAGTACCTTATTGTTCAAGGTATGTGCCAAACTAAAACTTTGCTTGTTTAAGTACAAATATATATATACAAGTCTTATGTTGTGCCAAAACTTATGTACTAAGTTTTGTAGGCTTCAGTTGGCTGTGGGACTTGTCTTGGAAAGTGATGGAGGTGTGGACTATGGCTTTGATAGTTGTGTTTACTTTCATAAGCATGAACATGGTCATTGGGCTTGTACTCCAGTGTGTGCTTCTGTATTGCACCCTTAAGGTGCTTCTCGGCTAACCTTGGTGGGATGGTTGTAATGCATAGCTTGAGCTAGTTTTGGACTTTTAGCATCCTTGGTATGTTGCCAAGTAGGTGATGCTTGTATGTTGGCTATTTTGTGTACATATGTAGCCTCAGTTGAACTTGGTTTTGAATGTACATATGTTGGATGCTTATATGCCAAGTTATGCTAAGTTTATGTGATTATGGACAAGTTGCTATATGATGAACCTTTTGTGTTCATTACTTGGCCGAATGTACATGCGTATGAAAACCTTGTTTTCAAAGTTTGCAAAGATATGGGCTTCTTGGTTGTCATGCATTGAAGTAGTGCACTTGATGAGCACACATTCTAGACATTTAAAGGTTTAAGTGTATGCCTTGCAGTGTATGCCTTGCGTGTATTGCAAGTTATTGATTCAGCCTTGCCTTGTGTTGCAAGTTAAGGGTTTGGCTTCGCTTTAAGCTGGAAGTAAATGTACAGGTTAACCCATAAGCCTTCTGGGGCACCTTCTAGTCCCTCAGCTTAAGAAAATAAAACTTAACCTACCTAACAAGAAAGTTGACCGAATTAATTACTCACTTATAACACTTATGAACTCAAGTGTTTAATAACTTTCTGGGTAGAGTGGTGAGTGGCATCGAGAGTGCACAGGATGGGGCCTGTGTGGGGTATGACACTTTCAGTGGGCTTTGTCTTGCCTTCATGAAGACTTTCCTTACCTTAGACTGATCAATGAATATTTCCGCGTCCCCTTCCTTTGCGCCTGATAGCCAAAGGACTACCGTCTCTCTTAAAATACATTCCCGATGAATATGACGGTTGAGAAGCTTGGCGTCATCCGAAAGAGGCGTTATCGCTAACTTAGGAAGAGACGGAGCCAAACACCTCGAGCGCGTGACTTCGACTAGTACATCAGGAATCTTAAGTATGTCGCCGGTACCTTCGGAGAGCCTGACGAATCACCTTCGAGGAAGAAGGACAAGCTGCTTTAAGCAGGAGAAAATCTCCCCAAAGGAATGGCTCCTGAACTAAGGAATCCCCCGAAGTGCGGACATGATTTCTGAAGGATGAGCTCGTTCGAAGGACCTCGGTAGTACGGCAGAAGCATTTAAGGAGCCTCTGACATGTCGCCCATACGTGCTACACGCTGCCCTAAAAGGCAGTCTGACGCGCCGATGCCGTCCATGTCTTGTCATGACCTATCTCGGTTTTTGGCCCGAGGAGCCTACAGACGGCTACCTGTCCCCTATGCCCTGAAGTACAGGTCACATCCGACCAAACATGTGTCATGATCTGAGCGGGCTGCGCACTCCTATAAATATCAGGACAAAAGGCCTCAACAGGGATCGGACCCCCTCCCTTAGAAAACACAGACAGGCAAGATCATTCAGCTTCCTTGTACTTTCTCCTCCTTCTCCCTTTCAAAATACTGACTAAGGCGTCGGAGGCTCCTCCCCGGAAAAATACTCCAGGGACCTCCTAACCCCCTTCTTTCGAGTGTTTCAGGCACATTCCCCTAGGAAACCTTTGTTCTAGACGTTCTCCCTCACTGGAAGTCCCTCCCGGAGTCACAATGTCACCTGACGAAGATGTTGATGTCCATCATGCCGGCCATCAGCACCGAAGGTGACCGTTAGGTACTTCATACCTGGGCGAATGTGGATATTTCCTGGTGTCTGCCTTCCAAGGATGGCGTTGTATGAAGAAGGGACATCTATTACAATGAACCTCACCATTGTGGAGCCAAATAGCTCTTTCTTGTTTTGAACCGATGTTCCCCTTACCATCAAAGGTAGATTAATCCACCCGAGTATAGGGAGTTCGGAGGGACCTACCCCAAAGGTGGGGGAGGTAACGGGTTTAAGATCAATCTTGGAGATGCCCAAGTTTGGCAACAAGTGGGAGAACAGAATGTCGGCATTGGAGCCATCATCAAGGAGCACTCTTTTGACGTCTTAGTTCCTTTTCCTTGCCATAATTAGGAGAGGGTTGTCATGAGGGAACTTCACGGTAGACCTATCTTTCTGATCAAGCTTGTTCGATGGGTTTCTGAACTCCATCATCGAGATATCCCAGACTCTCCTTTTCCTTTCGGCTGAGGGTATCCTAATGGTGATTGTTTGGATCACTCCCATCGGAGGTGGTGGATGCTTTCTGGCACTTCAGTTCTGATGTTGGTCAGAGTCGTAGTCCTCATCTTCTCCTTTCCTCTCTTCTTGCCCTCTTCCTTTGGGCAACACATCCGTTGGTAGTGGTGAAGTTGCCCCTACCTGATTAAAGATTCAATGTACTTTCTCAGCAAGAAGTAGTCCTCGGTGTCGTGCCTGTGATCTCAGTGGAACTGGTATAACTTTTTCATTCTTTTTTGTTGTTTGAGGTCATGGCCTTCAGTCTTTGATTCGAAGTTCCTTGTCTTCCCAAGGCCATCATTATGTTCGTCCTTGTGGTGTTCAAGGGAGTTGTTAGGACCATCCTTCAATGCTTGGCCTAAGCCAACAATGTAAGGAAAGTGCAATAAAAACATGAGGGACTCAATTGAAAATGTGAGTGATGGTACATGTGCGCAGCCGAGAACTTTCGGGTCTAAAATGCACATGAAAAGTGACTATGTGGCTTATGACGAAAAACAAAGATTAAGGGCCTGTTTGAACGATCTTTCGGGTGCTAATCTTGATACTAAGAAGCATGGAAGGTTTCATTAAGCCATGCAATTTAGTTTGAGATATGAAGGGCATTAAGCCCACTTTTATGAACATATGGCACATGCTGAGTATGCATGTTGCCACTTAAGCCGAAATCAACTAGTTTCAGTCAAAGGTTCATTTTAAAAGTCAAGAAGGTGTTCTTGGTGTTCTTGGCGATTATGGTGCCGGGTCTTTGCCAAATTGTTGGTGATTAAAGCTTGAAGTGAAGAATCAAGCTCGCCATTGAGGATTTCGGCATTAGGCAACCTTGTACTTCAATTTTCAAGCTTGGATTTAAAGAATTAAAGGTTGGCCGAGAGCTCAAGCTTGTGAGTTTTGGGTTAAGGTTCACAGTTCTACTTGATTTTGGTATAATTTCATGTTCAAGTAGATTAATGGCATCTAACTGATAGTAAAGTATGCTATGTGATCTTACTTTGCTAGATGGGCATATGGTTGAACTTTTGGGTTCATATGGTTTGGCTAGCTAGTCAATTAAAGGCAAGTACTAAAATTCTTAGTAAGTAGGCCAACTTACTATTGAACTTGGAGCTCTAGTGGATTGGAGAGTGAATGGAAATGCTTGAAGTGCAAGAAATGGAATTGTACTTGCTAGTGGTTTCAGCCAAGATTGAAAATGTGGTGTGTGTGTAAGTTGTGTGCATTGGTTGATTGTTTGTGCTTGCTAACCAGAGTAGATAGTGTTTTTATATATATGTATGTCTTGGCTAGCATGTGTTTTTTGTGTTTTCATTTCTTCCTTGCAGGTTAAGCTAGCTTGTTGGAGGTTAAGCCTTTGGGCTTAACTAAATAAACTCTTCAAGAGTTGTAATAAACCTTACTGAGTTGTAAAACTCATGCCTTATTGGTTGTGTTTCAGGGAAATTGAGCATGAGTGATTGTGATTGTGCTGGATTGCATGTGTACTAAGTTGTACACCTTTTACTAAGGTATGTGCCAAAACTGATAACTTGGCTAGTTAAGTACATGTGCAAGTCTTATGGTATTTGCCCGAAACTTATGTGTTAAGTTTTGGAGGCTTGGTGTAGGTTTATGGAACAAGTCTAGGGGAGATGGATGTGTGTTCTTGGGCTCTAGTGTGGTTATTTGCTTTCATGACCATGAACTTAGTCATAGGTCTTGTACTTCAATGTTTGACCTTGTATTGCACTTTCAAGGTGCTTCTCAGGTATTATAGGTGAACTTGGGTTGTAATGCATAATTTGGGCTAGTTTTGGACAATGAGTGACCTTGGTATGTTGCCAAGTAGTTAGTACTTATGTGTAGGCTATTTTGATGTATATTTTAGCCTCGGATGAACTTGTTTTTGTTGTGTACATGTTATGGTTGATGAAATGCCAAGTTATGCCTCGGTTATGTGCTTATAGAAAGGTTTTTGTGAGACAAACCTCTTGTGAACCTTATTTGGCTGAATGCGTATGAACATGTAAACTTATGTTTTTTTTTCATACTTGACATGATGGGCTTCTTGGTTGTCATGTATTAGAGTAGCACACTTGATGAGCACACATCCTAGACACTTAAGGAAATAAGTGTATGCATTGCCTTGTGTTGCAAGTTAATGATATAGCCTTGCCTTGTGTTGCAAGTTTGTGTTATGGGCTCTACCTTAGGTTGTAAGTAAGTACACAGAACAACTCATAAGCCTCCTGGGGCACCTCCCAGGCCTTACGCTTAAGAAAATAAGACTTAAACTACCTAATGGAAAGTTGGCCGAAATTAAAGAATACTCATAACACTTAAGAACTCAAGTGTTTAATAACTTCCTAGGTAGTAATGGTGAGTGCCATTCAGAGTGTACAGGCTAGGCCTATGTGGGGTGTGACAGGAGTGAATGACATGGGTTTCATCCCCCTTTGTTTCTGAGGTCTGCCCCTACCATCAGTTGGGTACGGAGGTTGGTGACTTTGGCCCTCGGAGTGATTGTGATCAAACTTTGGCCTTCCCATCCTCAGTTCTTTGGCTGTCATGTGATGTTTTGCCTTTCGGTTAAATTCTCCGAGGGTATCAGGGAGGATCTTTGGAGAACTTGTAGAAAACTTGTGAATCGTGCCAAAGTCCTCGGATCATGGTAAGGATGCAGATTTCAGGTTAGACGTCGGGCACACTCAGGGCTTCTCAGTTGAACCTCTCGACATAGTCCAGAATGGTCTCCCCATTCTTTAGGGCTATTTCAAACATTTAGACGGGCATCTTCACTATCGGTCTACTTCCAATGAATTGCTAGGTGAATGCGGTGGATAACTCCTAGAAACTCATTATGGTTCCAAAAGACAGGGAGTTATGCAATGCAGTTGCCGGCCCTGAAAGGGTGACTTCAAAGCACTTGCAGAGGGTGGCATTATCAGCGCCGTGCAACACCATGCCGCGCTGATATTTTGTCAAATGAGCTTGGGGGTCACTGCGCCCATCATACGTTTCCAGACGCGGCACTCAGAAGTCACTTGGCATAGGTGCTTTTACTACTGCACGGATGAAGGGTGACTCTTCTCCGGTGAAGGTTTCCAACAACCTTGACCAGACAGGTTTTCTAGAAATCTATTTTTCCACCTTATCCAATCTCTTTAGTATCTTTTCCATGAGGGTGGTAATACTATCTTCTCCACATTACCTGGTAGTCACCAGCAAGAGAGAGCAACGTCTTCTTTTTGGAGAGTATCTTCATCAGCGGAGGGATTGAGACTTCCCGTACAGGGATGGACTTCACCGGCGGGAAGTCCTTAGCTCCTTTGACACCATTTCTCCAGCATGACTTTCTTTAGAAGGTACATTCTCCGTTGAAGACTCATCATGAGTACCCCCACTTCTGGAGCTCTGGCGATGTAACCTTGGGCTTCTCTCTTGCCGGGTGCTAGAAGAAAGTGCTCTTCCCCTAGGAGGTGGTTATGACCACCTTTGGTTGAGCTGTTGAGTCATTTCAGCCAAAACAAAGCACTGAAAATCTCATAGAAAGCTTATCGTGACCGTCAAAGGATGTCCATCCTCAGGCAATGAAGTCTCTACTGCAGGTTGTTTAGCCGCTATTTGAGTTTTTGGCACGGACTGGGACTTTGAGAGTCCCTTGTCCTTAGAACGTCGGGTCTCAACAATGGCAACTTGAGAATGAGCTCCCATAGACGGTGCCAAATGATGTCCATGGGCATCTTTGCTGTATGACATGCTGACCTGAAGGAGAGATTTCTGGTGTGAAGGTGTCTACAAGACTTTGAAGAACAAGGGTTAGAGACTCCCCGGAATGTGTTTCTGAGGGAGGAGCCTCCGATGCCCAGGTTAGTATTTGTGTGAGTTGTAGTAAAGAGGAGAGAATGGAGAATAAAGAAAAGTCTCTCGTTCTTACCAAGGTCCCTCCCAAGTATTTATAGGAGGGCAGAGGGAGGAAGCTGTTTGACATAGCTTGTTTAGATCATGGCACGTGTTCGGTCAGATCCGATCTGTACCTTCAGAGGTAGGCATCTCCAACTGGACGTAGGCCGTTCTGGCCAGAGGGCAGAGGTGTGTGCAAGGTCTCTCTATAAGAAGGTCCTTAACCATTTTTGTCATATCACCGTAAGAGCCCTTCGGGGTACAAGACCCCTTTGGGTGGAGATTTTCATTGAGGGCTATTAGGGAAGGCCATTCGGCAGAGTGGGTCACGTTCGAGAGACATTTTCCTTTGCCGAGGATGGTGGATCTACTTTTCCGAGGTTGGTAGGTTTGTAAATCAAAGGATGGTGAAAGACATCTTTTCTTGAATGTAGTCATGTTCCTTTTCCGAGGATGGTGTGGGTGTGCTTCGAGGTCATGTCTATGTCCTTCCCGAGGGTGGTTTCGGGATAGCTGATCAGGAGATTGTAGGGGCCATAGCCCTTCGGCTATCACATTTTTCCAAGATATCAAGACTAAGCACGAGACATGGAATATGTCACTCTCGTATAGCCTAATCTTTGGTTTCTTAATTACCGAGTAGACTAACTTAAACTGATGGCATTGATATCATATATCAACTTATCTGAGCATGGCCATGCATTTTGCTACACTCTAGCAGTTGTAACCCAAGTATAGGTTGCCGCAAGTAATAAAATCCCGGGAGTTCGAGTGTCGAACTACAGGAAAGTGAATTAAGAAATACAAATTATAGATTTGGTAATAAGAAAAGATATTGGTGCAAGGTGTGAACAGGTGTTGATTAAAAACTCAAATTCAAATAAAATAGCTAAGGTTAGGGGATCCACTTTTACTATATCAGTTATGATTAATTTTAGCCCATTTTACCACTCAATTTGGATCAACACATAAGGAGGTCCTAATTGGGGAATTTAGTTAGTATTAACTTTCATTGATCTTAAAACGCCAACGCTTGCTAATGGGTTCATGTATCCATCATCCCAACCTTTGTCGACAATAACTCAAGATTCCAATATAGCCGGTAGAACCATGTTCTACAGAGGGAATCAAGCAGCTTTTGTGCCAATGATTGACTTCGATGAATCAAGACTCCCACCTAACAAGGAGGGAAGTTAAATAGATTAAGAAAGAAAATACCATTAACATTGTGATCCATTCAAATCAATCATAACCTCTATACCAAAAGCTTTACCCTTTCACCTTAGTAAAAAGAAGATTAGTTAGACATAATAAAAGTAAACAACATGTATAAACATGAAATAAACATAGATTAAAAGATCAAGAACGAGAAAACACTTGGACAAAGCTTCAGTATTGAAAACTAGAATAAGAACAAAGGAAAAAAGCTAAAGATGATACAAGAACATGGAAATGGCCTAAGAAAATGGCATCCTTCACCTCCCCCTAAGGTGCCTATTTATAGAGTTTTGAGGTGGGTGAAATGGTAAAAGTAAACTAGTAAAATGTAGGTAAATACAAATCAATAATAGTGGGCCGCAACTTTTTTTAATTTTTTGACCATTATAGACATTAGATTAGCTCTTCCTCAAAGCACAGAAGTTGTAGATCTCCTCCTTAGCTTCGAATCAATAGCTTGCTCATTAAAATCGAACATCCGTAGCTCAAGTTATAATTTTTCTACTGAAATTGCCCTTCAGCACACGAAAGAACAAATGGTCTCATCTATAATCAGATTTCGGCAATGAAAATGATCAAACTAGCTTGCGTAATAAAGCAGAGTTGAAGATCTATGTGTTGTCTTTCAGATGAATTTGGAATCACTCAATTCCAATGCCTACAGCTCCAGATATGATTTTTTCTCGTGAAGGGCCGCAAAGTGATGATTTTTACCTACATAAAAAAATAATTATTTAATATATATATATATATTAATAGTAATGAACAGTAAACCATGTATGTACAGTGAAATACACATTTGAACAGTAAGTTGATGAATAGTACCTTTTGAATAGTAAAAATGCATGAATAGTAACCCGGTGGAAAAATGCTTAGAATATAGAAATTAATCATACTCAAAGTGTATAATGATGATTTAAACCCTTAATAGCAATACACTTATGAGTATTCATCACACCCCCCAACCAGGTTCTTGCTAGTCCCTAGCAAGTGTAACCTAAGAAAATAAACAAAATACGTAATCTAACAACTCATGACAAATCATGCTATGAATATATAAAAGTTGTAAACTTGACTTGCAAGTAATTAGTGAAAGGAGAAAAAGTTAAGTCCTTATTACCAGAGGTAGAAGATCACTCCCTAAGTATTTATACTTATTTTAAGGTGGGTTTGTGAACAGCTTACTTTGTGTTTCTTAATCCAGAGCTTGCAAGGGGATCCAACTTCATCCTCACTAGATTCCCAAAAGGGGACTGCATGTAAATTTAAGTCCAATGGTCTTTATACAACATTGTAATAAGGCTGGGTTTGGTGAAAGCAGGAATCAGATGGAGGCTTTTTAATGGTGGAGTTTAAGAGAACTAGTAATACAATGAACAATAATTATTGGTACCTAAAACACTAAATACCCAAATCAACCCTAGTCTCCAAGTCCTCTCCAAAGCACAATTCCTTATCAACACATGAGTTTAGAAAACAAATTTGGTTGAGTTTAAACTTATTGAATTTAACACTTTTTTTTAACCCTCTCCGTTTCAAAATAGCTGGCCTCATTTGATTTGCACATACATTAAGGCTGAAATTTTTTTTTTATTAACTGTCTCTCATGATTAAGCATTTATCTGTCAGAAAAAGATAAAAGAAGGTGTCTTTCATCTTTGCTTTAGTAAAGATTCCACATGAGTATGAGCATATATAATTTTATTTGAAAAGGAAAGGGAATTTTTTTTTTTTAGACTGCCATAAAAGAAAAATAGGCTAAGTATTATGAAACGAAGAGTTTTTTTTTTAATCTATATATATATATATATATATTACTTGATTTCACGATGGCTTTTTCTTATGATCTCGCTTTTGCCTTTTTCCACCATAAATCAAAATTTGTTTAAAACTCAACCATCCAATAATATACACTCAATTTTTTATGATTTAAGCTCAACTCACCCCAATTTTTTCACTATGAAAAATTAAGCACAGGGTAACCTAACATATTTTGAAGTACACCCCACACTTATTCTTTATTTTCCCAAAAAAAACACATTCAGTTTATTTCTCTAAGCCCATAATCACATAAGCATCAATAGTTCCAAGGACAATAAAGGATGAAAATGAAGTGGAAGTGGTTAAACATATAGGGTTCAAACAAAGAATAAGGCTATCAGGGTCAAAGGGGCTTACTAAGGGATAATGTATAAGGTTAACCTTTTGGTAATTGGTTGGCCCTAAAATGCCATCTTCTTCCTTAAATTTACATACAAGAAGTGAGGTTGCATGGGTCGTTAAAGTCACCCATCCAAGCAAGGTCTAGCTCAAAACACAAAGTAAGCACTCTCAAGAAAGAAATTCACACATCCTAATAAACACTAAGGGCTCAAAAGTGCTCATCGGTTATTTATTTTCCTTAGGTAACAAGCAACATACTTTAAATGCTTTCAAAAATTAACAACCATTTCAAATTTACAAGGTATACATCCAATGATTATATTTCCATGAGTTAGGTTCCTAAATCCAAACAAACAACCTAAATTCACGCTACATGTTCCTATATGCAACTATCATGCAAACATGTACTTGAACATGGAGAGAAAAAAAAATTAATAATCAACACTGCCAAAAAAATATTAAAAAAATGATGATAAAACTAACAAATTATGCAAGGGAATGGACGTTTGGAATCAATATTCAGGTTTCATCTAATATTTTCTTTAGAAAATATAGATTACTTGTGAGATATGTCATCCAAATAGGGTTGAAACCTAGTTAACCTAAAATGTTATAACTAGCATGCCTAGTTGGACGCGTCTCAAGAGTGAAATTACTCCTTACTCAACCATCCTAAACTAAGGGCTTTGTCCAAAGGTTTTAATATCAGCGTGTGAAAAAATACCCTAAAAGAAGAAAAGAGAGAGAAAAAAATGTATCAACTATCTCTCCCCCCAACCAGATTAAGACATTGTCCCCAATGTCAAAATATAGATAGGAAGAGTGAAGAAGAAATTACCTTAAATGGTAGTTATTGAAAATGAAAAACCTGAAATAACTTAAACCAAAATAAAGAAAATGCTGATAGTAAAACTAAAAGAAAAGATAAAAAGAATCACAAGTCTGATTGCTCTCTTCCACAGTGTTTCTCACTTATTACCAAAAATAAAAATGACAAGTAGGGTAAAGGATACTTATGAGATGCAACTGATTGAGAAAGACTGTCGTGTCTAGTCTATCTGAATCACTGCTAAATCTGGTTTAGGAACGAAAGCTTGCATTTTGTCTATCAATTCTTCAGCAGTTGATGCAGATATTAGGATCCGTCGTGCCATCTCTGAGATAAATTTTTCCTGCATAGCATGATCCATAAAACATAACAACCTGCAAATAAATTGTTAACATTCAACATCCCAATGGGTTTCTGGTGTGAATTAAGTTGGGCCACAGAAGCAATTTGAAAAATTTCCCCCAATCTGCCAATCCTTCCTGGTAGAGCAATAAAGGCATTAGAATTACAGAGCATTTGCAACAAACACTCTTGCAAGTTCTTAACCACTAATTCTTCTCCAATCGTGCCTCCAGAAATCAATTTCAAAGGTGCAGGGATGATACCTAAAACTTGGCTACCCCCTACAGATGCTGCTGTTGCTACACCTCCCATTAATCCTATGCTACCTCCCCCATAAACCAAATGTATTTTTCGCTCAGCTAGTACTCTACCCAAACGGTTGGCTGCCCTCAAGAACTCTTCATCTTTTCTAGGAAAAGATCCACAAAATACACAAATATTTTAGAATTTGTGAGTTGAGGTTTCTTCCATTTCTATCCTTAACCCTTTGAAAAATGAAAAGATGAACATGGATTTATAGAGATGAAAAGATAATGCAATGATTACAACTACAGGAGTAGGTAGATTATTGTCAGAAGAAAAAGAAAATTTTCAAAAATGATAGCTTGTATGTACAGTAGTTGTGACTGTGGCTCACATCTTCCACTGGTTTTACGTCCAGTAACGGCTTCAATGCCTTCTATGAGCCGGGGATTTGCTTCCCATCCAGTTTTCTTACAAACTGGTAAACAGGGTCTTTTAAAGTTAGATTCCCAAGATGATAACGCTTTCATTCTTTATGAAAAATACTCCATAAACTAAGAAGTTCATGTTGTACTAATCCACAAGAATACGTCTCAAGAGTCAATTAGATATTATCCAAAGAATCTTTACTCAGGCCATTCTTAATAAATTGTATTTTGTCTTCTCGATTATCAGACACCATTCCTAAAGAATGACATCTAGTATCACAAGTCCACTGACCACATTTGTGATAGACTCGTAACTTTTTCGCTCTTCGCTTTTTGGCATAAGAGCTTTTGCCTAAGCCAGGCATGTGAGACACAAATGCATATGGGGTTTCACCAGCCAAATGGAACTTCGCTTCAATTAACCAACGCATATCCTCAGGAATGCCTTTGTGCACCAAAACTCTTAATCGTTCACATCTAGCTTGGTAAATCCTTTTAAGAACATTCATTAGGAGAGAAGGAAAGTATTTTCGCAAAGCAGAAAGAGTAGAATGCATTTTTGTAGAAGAAATTGAAAGAAGGGAAATGGAAAGAAAACAATTATTATAGGAAACTGAAACAACCGACTTGAGAGCCACGGAGTGCCGTATCCGCCACTTAATCGGGGAGAAATGAATCCTACTTTTTGGCAATTTTCAAAGGCTCTGCAGAATGCATGTGCGTCTTTAAACAAAGAGGGCCAATGAAATCTAGACTGCAAAATCTTCACAACTATTTTCTTTGACAAAAAAGGCCTTCCACATGTTTCAAAATGAGATAATTCAATGACACTTTTTACCTTATCCTCAGGTATGCATCTCGTAAATATCTGGTCAGGATAGGATTTGAAAACATAAGAGTTATCCCAATTAAAATTTGTCACCTCATGTAGAAATTTCTTCTTATCTTGGATACTCTATTGAGCTTGCATCCGTCCTTTCACCAAAAAATTGATAATATTAGTAAACCAAGGTACTGTAGTGACAGAAAATAGAAATTTGTCAGGAAAACAATAATTTATGGGTGTAGCCTCAATTGTTGAATCCGTTCTCAGCCTTGACAAATTGTCAGCAACAACATTTTTTATGCCTATCTTATCCTTGACCGTAGTGTTGAATTCTTGGAGTAATATGATCTAGCATATCAGCCTTGATTTAGCATCTTTCTCTGACCTTAGGTACTTCAATTGTTTGGGTAAAAGCTTCAACTCAATTGTGTGAATTTTATTTTACTCTTTAATTTTTGGTTTCCAACATGTGTTTCCTTCCACCTGTGAAGAATCAAGTGATGCACATATGTTAGAAGTATCCTGATCCATTTGCATACTTGATTCAAATAAATTAACTAAACACTTGTCAAGAGGATAAAAAATACTCCCTTCTTGGATATAGTTTTCTACAATTTCACCAATGATGCAGACATCTTCACTTTCATCTTCTTTTTCAGGAGGTTGCTTAAGCAAATTGAAAATATTTAGCTCCAATGTCTTATTTCCAAACGACAACTTCATTAGTCCATTCCTGCAATTAATCAAAGCATTAGATGTTGCTAAAAATGGACGTCCCAAAATAACAAGTATTGAATTTTTAATTTCCACTGGTGGTGTGTCCAAAACAATAAAATCCATAGGATATATGAATTTATTGACTTGGACTAACACATCTTTAATGACCCCTCTGGGCACTTTCACTGATCTGTTAGCAAGCAAAAGAGTTGCTTCGATTGGTTTTAACTCTCCCAAATTTAGTTTTTCGTAAATTGAATATGGAAGTAAGTTTGCACTAGCCCCTAGATCAAGTAATGCTTGCTCAATTTCATGTTCTCCAATAAAACATAAGATTGTTGGACAGCCAAGATCTTTGAATTTCAAAGCAGTATTATTTTGAATAATAGAACTTACCTGCTCGGCCAAGAAGGCTTTCCTTTTCACATTCAGGTTTCTTTTAACAGTGCACAAATCCTTCAAAAATTTGGCATAGGAAGGTACCTATTTAATCGCATCCAACAAGGGGAAATTGATCTTTACCTGCTTGAAGATATCAAGAATTTCAGGATTCTTATTCACCTTCTTAGGAACAGTTAATGCCTGAGAAAATGGAGGTGTAGGTGGAGATTCAATTTGTTCTTCGCTTAGTGTAGGTTCAACCCCTTCTTTACTCTTAGAAGCTGACTCACCGTCTCTTTCACAAGGATCAGGAATGGATTTTTCAACAACCTTACCGCTACGAAGTATAATGATTGACTTCACTTGATCCATGGTTTGACCTTTGAGATTTGGTTGTGCTTGAGAAGGAAATTTTCCTTTTTCCTGAATATTGAGTCCAAATGCAAATTTTACAAGAGTATCTTTCAAATCAATCATGGTTTGACTTGTTTGAGTATTGAAGGACTCTTGCTTCTCAATGAATGAATGCAATGTATCTTCAAGATTTTTCCTAAAAAAAGGAACATATGGTGCATACCCTTGAGATTGTTGAAAATTTTGCTGGGTGTGCAAAGGTAGTTGTGATGGTTGAGCATGATTATCATTTCTCCAACTAAAATTTGGATGATTCCTCCAACCAGGATTATAAGTTTATGAGTATGGATTTTGGGTTGGCTTTTTGAAGTTATTCAATGCGTTGACTTGTTCATGGAGACATTCTTTGAAAGTGTGCAAGGTTGGGCAATTGCTAGTGGGATGGTCATTGGTCTCACAAATATGACAAACAACTTCTTCAACAAATTTTAAATGCCCAATTTTCTTCATTTCTAAAGCCTCAACATTTTTAGCTAGAGATGCAAATTTTTTTTGAAGGTCATTATCTTCTTTAAGATGATATATGCCTCCACTAGGTGCAAGGGTTTGAGTCTTACCTTGGGCCTCATAGGTACCAGCGGTGTCCCAATTCTATGTATACTCTGCTAGCAAGTCTAGGTAATCCATTGTCTCGTCAGGATATTTATCCTCAAATGTTCCATTACGCATCATGTCTACCATTTGTCTTTCCCTAAGTGTCAAACCTTCGTAAAAATGTGAGACTAATCTCCAAGTTTCAAAACCATGGTATGGGCATGTGTTAAGTAAATCTTTGTATCTATCCCAACACTGGTAAAAAGTTTCACCTGGTTTTTATGTGAAAGTGGTGATTTGTCTTTTGAAAGAATTTGTTCTATGGGAAGGAAAAATTTTTTTCAAAAATTGTTGTTGCAGTTCATCCCATGAATTGACGGAGCCTGACCTAAGATTCTGTAGCCAATTTTTAGCTTTATCTTTTAAAGAAAAAGGAAAAAGCTTAAGCCTGATGGTGTTCATACTACAGTTTAGGTTGTTATATGTGTAACAGACTTCTTCAAATTCTCTCAAATGCAAGTATGTATTTTCAGAATCAAAGCCATGAAAAGTTGGTAAAAGTTTAATAATATCTGGCTTGAAATTGAAGTGACATGCATCAGCAGGAAATATTAGACATGATTGAGTACTATTCCTTACAGGGTTCATGTATTCTCTAAGTGTCCTAGGTCGATCTTGGTCATTATGGAAAGAATGGTTATCTTCTTCTTCATTAATGTGTTCAGCATGTTTGAAGAAGTTAGAGATTCTCTTACCAGTCTACCACATGATGTATGTGACCAAGGTTTCATACATAAACAAAATAACAACAAGAAAAACAAATATCAATAACAAGTTAGGTAGGAGGCACAGCCTTTCATACAATAATAATAAGAAAAATAAATAAAAAGCAAGCAATATGAAAAAAAATAAAAGATAGGAGGCTCAGCCTGCCATTCAACAATAAAAAAAAAATAACACAAAATAAATAGAAAAAAAAAGGTCTGAGGCTCAGCTTTTCATTCAACAATAGAGAAAAATAAAGAAAAATAAGATTAACACAAATTAAGAGGAAAGAGGCTTAGCCTGCCATATAAAGAAAAAAATAAAATAAAATAAAATAAAAAGAACAAAAAGAAAAAAAAATTAAACTTGTACTCTAATTTTACTCCCTCGGCAACAGGACCAAAAGTTTGCTGCGCTCTAGCAATTGTAACCTAAGTGTGGGTTGTCGCAAGTAATAAAATCTTAGGAGTCTGACTGTCGAACCAAAGGGAAGTGAATTAAGAAATACAAATTGTAGATTTGGTAATAAGGAAAGATATTGGTGCAAGGTGTGAACAGGTGTTGATTAAAAACTCAAATTCAAATAAAATAGCTAAGGTTAGGGGATCCACTTTTACTATATCAGTTATGATTAATTTTAGCCCATCTTACCACTCAATTAGGATCCATACATAAGGAGGTCATAATTCGGGGAATTTAGTTAGTATTAACTTTCATTGATCTTAAAACGCCAACGCTTGCTAATGGGTTCAAGTATCCATCATGCCAACCTTTGTCGACAATAACTCAAGATTCCAATATGGCTGGTAGAGCCATGTTTTACAGAGGGAATCAAGCAGCTTTTGTGCCAATGATTGACTATGATGAATCAAGACTCCCACTTAACAAGGAGGGAAGTTAAATAGGTTAAGGAAGAAAATAACGTTAACGTTGTGATCCATTCAAATCAATGATAACCTCTATACCAAAAGCTTCACCTTTTCACCTTAGCAAAAAGAAGATTAGTTAGACATAATAAAAGTAAACAACATGTAGAATGATGAAATAAACATAGATTAAAAGATCAAGAATGAGAAAACACTTGAACAAAGCTTCGGTATTGAAAACTAGAAAAAGAAAAAAGGGAAAAAGCTAAAGATGATACAAGAACATGGAAATGGCCTAATAAAATGGCATCCTTCACCTCCCCCTAAGGTGCCTATTTATAGAGTTTTGGGGTGGGTGAAATGGTAAAAATAAAATGGTAAAATGTAGGTAAATACAAATCAATAATGGCGGCTCTAACTTCATTTAATTTTTTGGCCAATGTAGACATCAGATCAGCTCTTCCTCAAAGCATGGAAATTGTAGATTTCCTCTTTAGCTTCGAATCAATAGCTTATTCATTCAAATCAGATATCTGTAGCTCAAGTTATGATTTTTCTACCGAAACTGCTCTTCAACACATGAAAGAACGAATGGTCTCATCTATAATCAGATTCAGTAAAGAAAATGATCAAACTAGCTTGTAGAATGTAGCAAAATTGAAGATCAATGTGTTGGCTTTCAAATGAATTTGGAATCACTCAGTTCCGATGCCTACAGCTCCAGATATGATTTTTTCTAGTGAAGTGCCGCCAAGTGATGATTTTTACCTACATAAAAAAAATAATTATTTAATATATATATTTTAATATTAATGAACATTAAACTATGTATGTACAGTAAATATGCGTATGAACAGTGAAATACAAGTTTGAATAGTGAGTCAGTGAATAGTAACTTTGAATAGTAAAAATGTGTGTAAATAGTAAAAATGCATGAATAGTAACCTGGTGGAAAAATGCTTAGAGTATAGAAATTAATCATACTCAAAGTGTATAATGATGATTTAAACCCCTAATAGCAATACACTTACGAGTATTCATCACATTTACTAGGCCTTACTCTATTGAGGGGCATGAAGATATCATTCCTGTTATATAGGAGGAACAAATCCCATCTTGATCATACAAATCCCTCCACATGACTTGTGCCATACCCAATGACCTCCCTCAAGTTCACTCAGTTACAAGTAACATAGGGAAGTATTAAAGTATGTGACTCATATGTAGGGAACCTTGATGACCTTAGGTCAAAGGACTACATATACCATGATCACTTTGAGAATCACTTATGACACTCATATAATGATCCATGTAGTGTTCTCATGGTGGGTCGGTCCAGTAACAAGTTCTCCAACTTGTACCCATATGTAGAGTACATATATCATAATAGTCTCCATATATGCTAGTCGTAATGTATTATTGTAACCTGCTCCATAATAATACTAGACCAGGGACATTTGAGAATATGATTATTCTAGGGTTACAATTATGTTTATTACGTTACGTAGAAACAAAACAGCTGATAGCCGAAGTGCCTATCACATTTCAAACCCGCAGGCTCGGGTAAGGCACCACCTTCGGAAGGAAAAGTACCGACTTCGGGAAGAAGGATGCCCGGCCCCTCTCACATCCGACATCAGTAATTCTTCATCCCTGGCGATGATAGTAGCAACCTCGGGAATACGATCTATCATCACCCTCGGCAAAGAAGGACGTCTTCGGATAGAACCACCCTCGCCGAAGATATCCCAGGATTACTGAAGTGACCTCGGGAAATAGTTATCCTGCTCCGAAGAGCTTTCTTCTAAAGGACCTCGGGAGTACAGCAGAAGCAATTAAGGGGTCTCTGGCACATCCCCGACACGCTACCCCTAGACACACTTTGACACGCTGTCCTCAGAGACGCTCTGACATGCTGCCCTCGCACAGCCTAGACTCCTGGGCAGGCGGCCTATGGTCGGCTAGATGCTCCCTTTCTCCCCGAAGATGCGGATCGTATCTTACCGAACACGTGTCATAATCGGGGTCGGCCACGTCAAGTAGACTTCTACTGTTCACCCCTCTATAAACATTCGGTAAGCACCCCATATAAAGGGGATTAGACTTTAAAGAGTAGACTCCTCCGTTTATTACTTCTATCCTCGTCGAAACACAGACTTGGGCGTCAGAGGCTCCTCCCTGGAAAAAGACTCCGGGGACCTCCTATCCACTGTTTTCTAAGCGTTTCAGGCAGATTCTCTTGGAAAATCTCCACTTCAGGCGTTCTTCCTCACTGAAAGTCCCTATTGGTCTCACCATGTCATACAACGAAGATGCTGCTGGGCATCAACAGCAAACATAGTTGCTGGATGAATGCGTTAGCAAAATATCATGGTTCAATGTAAAAAAAATACAATCATCTCATGATTGGCTTTTGGCCACAACACTAACACATTGTGCAGTAGTCATTCCAGTAAATAAGGTTCTTTTCAAGTGTACTATGGCCGAGGTCTATCTTCTATCCTATACATCATGTAGCCATGGGTTATTTTCCATGCGATGTTCCAAAATTGCCTGTTGGCAAAAAGCTATTAGCTTATCTAGATCATAAACAACGTTCATCAAGTGGGTGAATACACTTGCAAATCTTTTATTACCAGGCACATTACTCCTGTAATTTTACATAAGATGCCAAGAGAAAATTTGGTGTGTCGCACTTGGTAGTTCTGACTAAATTGGACCAGGTGCATTATCTGTTACTACTTTCATACACAACTTCCCCCCCCCCCCCCCCCCCCCCCCCCCGCACGTCCTCATGCAATCAAGAAAGTGGCTAAGTAACTACCTGAAGCAGTCCTCTGACTCATCTATAATAAGTCCACATCTAAACACTGTAGTCATGAAATGGTTGTTGACACCTAAAATGATTTCATATGGGAGCTTGTAGCCATTGCTATGATTGGTAAAACCAAAACATATAACATCGCCAAATATTGAATAATCCTGATGCATTCCTCCATCTAACCCAGAACCAACTCCAAAGTGTGTTAGCATTGCCAACTGCAAAGTGGCAATAAAAATCAGGGTCACAGCTTGATCTTAAAGTAAGGTGTGTTATTGCTTTCTCTGAATCTGTTCCCAGCTCACACAACCTCATGTCCAAATCAACCGAATAATAAAGATCCTTGTGTGTTAAACCAACATACCTATTGATAGCCAAAGGACTATTACCCTTGAAACCCCCAAGCCCTGATGAGCATCACCCTCAGATCAGATGAGCGCCAACCTAAAAAAGAGAGGGTCCACAGTCCTTGACCCCCAAACCTCAGTAATCCACCATCATCCTTGGAGAATAACAGGACTGACCTCGGAAGTACGGTGCGCTACCACCTGCTGTAAGATGACCTGGCCAACTTCGGGAAAAGTAAACTCACCATCCTAGACGAGGGAGAACTTCTCCCGAAGGTGCCCTGCTCCACTGAAGAACTTATCCTAACAACCCTTGGTGATGATATCTAGCCGAAGGGGGCCTTCTATTCTGAATGGGTCTCAATCCCCGAAGGGGTCTTACGAAGATAAGACAAAAATGGTTAAGGAGCCTTCGACACAGAGACCTCGCCCATGTCCCTGACACACAGACCTCCCATGGCCCTAACTCCTGGACAGAACAACCTACGGCCAGCTGGAGGTCCCCCATTCCCAAAGATACAGACCACACTCGACCGAACACGTGTCATGATTTGAGCAAGCTATGTAAAATGGACTTCTCGCAATGCTCTCCTATAAATACTTGGGGAACAACCTTTGTAAGGACACAGATAAAACTCTCTCTACTCTTGACTCTCCACTCCCTGCTCCTTACTTGCTTGCTAAATTTTGACTAGGGCGTCGGAGGCTCCTTCCCCGGAAACACACTCCAGGGACCTCCAAACCCTTGTTCTTTTGAGAGTTTCAGGCAATCTCATGCCAAAAGTCTCCTCTACCAGCATCTCCATACTAGAAGTCCCTCTTAGGCCTACCATGTCATACAACAAAGATGCTGCCGGGCATCACCTATGACCACCAAACATGACAACCATGTAATCCATGATTTAGGATGTACCAACACCAACTCTCTTCATGTTTGTACAGAAGTCTTTTGTGGCATCATCGACAAACCACCATGACCGAAGAAAATGTGCCTCATGTTTACAATTGTCACAATAAACTCATGAACATGATATTTCTTTTCAGCTAAAGAGAAATTAATGCGGAATGTTACTTGGCACCCATACCTTGATAGGTGGCATAGGGTTCATGCCCCATTGTCATTGGAACCTTTAGCTCATGTGTTCCCTTGTCCAGAACAAACCAAACACCTTTTTTAAGGAACCTTATACTTCGTACTCATCCTAAACTCATCCTTTCACACTGAAAACCCCATATGATATGCATAGTTCCTATAAAATTTCTCAGCCTCAACAATGGAATCAAATTTCATACCATCTAAATCATTTAATGCACACTCTTGAAAAGGTTTGGTGATTGTAGGGTTTCAGGAGCCAAACAAGCACAGCAGAATTTAACCGAAACCTTCTAGGATCAAAGTGAAACAGGGTAAACCGGGTGTTCGAAAATTTGCATACCTAATTTCGGTTGAGATCTCTCACCCAACTGTAGACTCAAATCACAAAACTTGACTAGTTGATGTGCTGAAGCTATTTATTATCAGGACCATTCCTCAGTGCTTGGCCCAGGCCGAAAATGTAAGAAAAATATGATAAAAACATGAAGGACTCAAGAGAAAGTGTGGATAGTGTTGTAAATGTACATTCGAGAACTATTGGGTTCAATTGAAAAATTAAAATGTCTTAAGTGTTATTGGTGAGAAACAAAGTTTAAGGGCCATTTTGAAGGTTTTTTTGCATGTTAAATTTTGACACTAAAAAGCAAGGAAGGACTCATTAAGCCATGCAATTTAGTTTAAGCCATGAAGGGCATTAAGCCCATTTTTATGAACATGTGGCACATGCCTGCTAATGCATGTTACCACTTAGCTAAAACACTCATTTCGGGTCAAACCTCCACCTTTGCAAGTCTAAGTCGTGTTCTTGGTGTTCTTAGTGTTGAAGGCCCGGGGTCATGCTGAGTTGATGGTGAATTGAACTTGGATTGGAAATCAAGCTTGGCATTGAAGGTTTCAGCATTAGGTGACCTTGTACCTCAATTTTCAAGCTTAGTCTTGGATGTTCAGGAGTTGACCGAGAGCTCAAGCCATGGTTTTTGGGTAAGGTTCACAGTTTGTACTTGATTTTGGTACTATTTCCATGTTCAAGTAGATTAATGGCATCTAAGTGATAGTATGATGAGCTATATGATCTTAGTTGCTAGCTTGGGGCATATAGAAACCTTTGGGTTTATATGGTTGTTGATTAGCTAATCAATTAAAGGCAAGTACTAAAGTTCTCGATAAGTAGGCCACCTTATCTTTGAACCTGGAGCTCTAGTGGATTGGAGATGATATGGTGAAGCTTGGAGTGCAAAATTGTATATGGGTACTTGCTAGTGGTTTCAGCCGAGAAGAACAATGTGGTGTGTGTGTGAGTTGTGTGCTTTCTTTGCTTGATTGTGCTTGCTAACCAAAAGTAGATAGTGTTCTTATGTATATACTTGTCTTGGCTAGCATGTGTATATATTGTTAAACTTGTGTTTTGGTGTTTTCTTTGTCTTTCTTGCAACTTAAGTTAAGCTTATTGGAGGTTAAGCTTTCGGGCTTAACTAAATAAACTCTTTAAGAATTATAGTGAACCTTACTGAGTGTTAATACTCATGTCCCTTATTGATTTGTTTCAAGAAAAGGAATTGAGCTTGAGTGATTGTGATTATGGTTGTGTTGCTTGTGTACTAAGTTTGTACACTTTTGCTAAGATATGTGCCAAAACCGAAAGCTTGGTTTGTTAAGTACATGTGCAAGTCTTATGGTATTTGCCCAAAACTTATGTGTTGAGTTTTGCAGGCTTTGTATAGAATTATAGGACGGTCTAGGAGGGGATGGATGTGTGTTCATGGGCTCTAGTATGGTGGTTTGCTTTCATGACCATGAACTTGGTCATAGGTCTTGTACTTAAATTTTTGATCTTGTATTCCACTTTCAAAGTGCTTCTCGGGTACTATAGGTGAACATGGCTGATAATGCATAACTTGAACTTGTTTTGGATATTTAGTGCTCTTCGTATATTGCCCAGTAGGAAGCACTTGTATGTAGGCTACTTTTTGTGTATATTAGGCCTCGGTGGAACCATGAACTTGTGTATGGTTATGTTGAGAAGTTGAATGGCAAGTTATGCCTTGTTATGTATTCTTGCAATTGTCTTTGGGGCTAAACCTCTTATGTTCTTGTTTGGCCGAATGTACATATCATGAAAAACAAGATTTCAAATTTGATTATGAGATGGGCTTCTTGGTTGCCATGCATTGAATAACACACTTGATGAGCACACATCATAGACACTTAAAGTAAAAGTATAATGCCTTGCCTTGTGATGCAAGTAAGTTATGGACGTTGCCTTGTGCTGTAAGTAAGTTATACAGGATTACTCATAAGCCTCCTGGGGTACCTCTTAGGCCTTAACCTTAAGAAAATAAGACTTAAACTACCAAAATTGAAAGTTGGCCGAGACTAATAACCACTCATAACACTAAAACTGCTTGCGTTTAATAACTTTCATGGTAGTATGGTGAGTGGCACTGAGAGTGCACAGGCTGGGGCCTGTGTGGGGTGTGATATCTATGGTATCCACATGAGCTTCTTGGGATCACCACGCTTCCACTACATCCTAACAGATGTGTTTCTCTTGTGCTCATAGTGCTATCTTACGTCCTCCAAGGAATTGCAAGAGAAGAGTGCAGTTGTCCTCTTTGGGAGGCTAAGGAAAGAAGCTACAAATTTCTGACTAAAAGTTGTATTTATAGTGAGACTCAACTTCTAAGCCTACTGGGTTTCAAAGCCCTAATCCAACTAGGCTTTAATTTCGGGCTTAATAATGGCTCAACTTTTTGGCCCATTATTAACATGAAATTATTATGAAACCATAACCCAAATAATTAGCCCATGCACTCTAATAATCCAAATAGCACTATGTGTGCAACCCAATAGGCTCTTACCACATTGGCAATGAACATAAATCACATTTATGATCATAAGTAATGAGCAGTATCTAGCAACACATCATTGCTACCCAAGTGACAAGATTGTCAATGATTTGACTAAACCTTTATGATCATTACAGATATATGCCATTGTCCCTTTGTCGAAGATATCAAGACTAGGCACTAGACATGGATTGTGTCACTCTCATATAGCCCAATCTTTAGTTTCTTGATTACCGAGTAGACTAACTTAAATTGATGACATTGATATCATATATCAACTCATCCGAGCATGGCCATGCATTTTCCAAGTCTCACTCTATGAATTGGCCAGAAGATATCACTCCCATTACATGGGAGGGACAAATCGCATCTTGATCATACAAATCCCTCCGCATGATATGTGACATACCCAATGACCTCCTTCAAGTTCACTCAGTTACAAGCAACAAAGGGAAGTATCAAAGTATATGACTCACGTGTAGGGAACCTTGATGACCTTAGGCCAAAGGACTACATATACCGTGATCACTATGAGAATCACTTATGACACTCATATAACGATCCATGTAGCGTTCTCATGGTGGGTCGGTCCAGTACACAAGTTCTCCAACTTGTATCCATGTGTAGACTACATATCTCATATTAGTCTCCACATATGCTAGTCATTATATATTATTGTAACCCACTCCACAATAATACTAGACCAAGGACATTTTAGAATATCATTATTCTAGGGTTACAATTATGTTTATTACATTACACAGAAACAAAACAACAAACATAATTATTGGATTAATGTGTTAATAAAATATCATGACTCAATGTGCAAAATACAATCATCTTATGTTGGCTTTTGGGCACAACACTAACAGTGATGTCACTGATAATAGGGTTCTAGTCGTATTCAGCATCAACATCAACATATTCAACAGGAAAACAAGGCTGGTTAGCTCTAGTTTTGTTATCAACATTCTGAGGCAGAGGTTCTCCGTTGCAACTATCAGGTTGTGTTGCCAAATCGCCTTCTGCAACAAGAAACCAAATGTGAAAGCTATACAGTAACATACATTACAAACATAGTGCAGAGTATAACTACTGTAATGACCATCTCACTTTGTAAAAGAAAACAGTAGGACTTAATTCAGAGAGAGCATGTTTGAAGTACAATTAGGTTGACCAAAGTATCACACAAAAAACTTGTAATTTTTGGATGTCCAGGCAAGGATGCATACCTAGTAGTAGGGGGACACAACATTAAGCTTATTGGGACATAAAAGATGCATCTTCAGCCTTTAAGGATGTAGCTTTGGGCTTCTTAGCACCAACCCCTAAGCTCTAGGTAGAGACATGGTATTGGATTCTGACGATGCAGCTTTGATACCTAAATTGACTAAGGTCATCTAAAGTTAATTAGGGGGTACGTTTCCTTGGGAACTAAGGTGGTACCTTGTAAGAGTTGATACCCGGTGGCATCCTTGTTGTATGACATGCTGGCCTGAAGGAGAGACTTCCAGTGTGAGGGTGTCTGCAAGACTTTGAAGAACAAGGGTTAAAGACTCCCTGGAGTGTGTTTCCGGGGGAGAAGCCTTCGGCGCCCAAGTTAATATTTGAGAGTGGCGGAAAAGAGTAGAGAATGGATGTTACCCACTATGAGGTACTCTAGTTATGGTGCCAAAATTGTGCATTTAGACTCCCAGGATTGGTAATGTTCTGTAGGCCATCAGAACACTACCCTTAGTGTGCATACCTAAGTGGCCCTATTGGGCACTATGTAAACAAATGCATATTGGTCCAACCATCATACACATATTCACACATATTCACATTACATGCACACTATGGAAGCAAAGACGGAAAACACTAGCACAAGTCTTAATCTTGGCTACCACACATTAGGTAATCTTGTTAAGTTCTAGTGACCAGCCACTGCACCTACAACTTCCACTAATAAACTGTATCATTCTAGCCATGTACCCCCTATTTTCTTTGGTCCACAATCAAGTAGATATGTAGAACAAACAAAGAATTTTGTTTTACTTCAATAGCCCACCTATGGACCAAGTTATGGATATTTTAAGTTGGATATAAAAATCTGACCAAATGAATAGTAACTTAGCCAACTTTGCAACGTCATATCTTTGGCTACAGAGCTCCAAATCTAGAAATTCCAAATCAATAAGTGTGCAAACACTTCATTCACAATGGGATAATGCTCCATAGCTATCCCATATATGTCCATTACACATAAGAATTACATTCCCTTGCTTTTAACAACTTTATGTGCCCAAAACAGAATTTACAAGTAAGCAGCCCATCATTCACACTTAGGCAGCTTTGCACCACATCACTTACATAGCCAAAACATTACTCAAATGCTCATATACTTGCCTCATTTTACATACACTACATGTACATGTTTACATGCACTACAATATGTTCTTAACTCAGCTAAATACATACCCTAGGTTCCAGGAGGTCCTGAGACACAATGGAGTCCAAAAAAAGGATGCTGGATAGCTGCTGCACAACACAATAATTATCACCATTAAAAATACCAAATGTGCTCCTAAAATCACCAAACTTTTGAGATCGTAACTAGACATATGGAAGTTCATGTGCCATAAAGGTTAGTTTGAAGGTAATCTTTTTGCTGTACCTAAAATGACAGAATTGAGGGGAGTAAGTTTCTTTGAGAAACTTAGTAAGGGTAGCACTTGGATTCAATAGGCAATGCAACCATCATTAAAACATTCATCCAAAGACATTAAAACACAAAAACCACAATGCATATATACAAGATATAACACCAAATGCAGCAGCAATTCACAACAAACAAACACATGAAATGTAGCAGCAACAATAACCATAGGTTAGTCCATAAAACACATAATAAACATAGCCAAATCACTATGGCAACACTCCTCAAGCTAATGCTTGATCTTAGGAGGATTTTAACACTAGTTAGTACTATTTGGGCTCTAGAAACCTAGAAATTTTGCTGCCATCACTATGCACTTCACACTAGGTCACAAAACCTTCAATAAGTGCACTCCCCTCACTAAGGTTGGTTCATCAAGCTCATGGCTCTCTTCCAAGCTTAGCCATAATTCCATGGTTGCTTAATAATATAGAAAATAACCCATGAGAGCAAGAGAACCCTTACCTTGTTGGGTATGCTGAAATTGGTGCTTAATCCTTGGTGCACTCAAGTCTTAGCACCACATAGCTTCCAATTGCCCTTTCTTGCTTTCTTTTGCCTTCAATTTCAATCATGGAGGTATGGTGGCTATGGAGGAAGTGTGGCTATGTTCTTGGGCTAGAGGAAGACGAAAATGAGAGAGGGATAAGTGATTTGGCCACTTAAATGGCCTTAAATGAGCTTAAGGTCACAAAACACACTTAACAAGCTTAACCTGGCTTTATGTTATTTTCCTTCTCACTAATTATGGTTTCTTTGTCTTAAAATCATTGGTACCCATGTGCCCAACATTTTTGGCTAATATATCAAGTCTTGGATGCATCCCCCATGGTGGGCTAACCCCACAATTCCACCCTTAGACTTACGTCAAAAGCTTGAACACCTTAAGGTTTAGACTAGGACATTTAGGTCCTTATTGCCTTCAATGTTTCCTTTGTCCAAACTTATCTTCCATGAGCAATTTGGCCCTTGAATAACACTTTCATACTATTCATATCCTTCCCATAACTCTCCAAGTCTCTTTCTTGATAGTTTTGCAATTAAGTACCCGAATTTCCAAAATCTTATAAAAAAGTCCATAGGTTGCTTGACAAACAAGCAATCCTTAAGGCTTTTTTTGGGGGCCAAGTTACCAACTTGAAACACTTTTAAGGAGGTGTTGATCATGCCTTTTACTCCCCACACTTCAATGACTATGGTGAGAATTACAGAATATAATGGTTTTTAACCATTATGACACACTTGTAATTCTCCCATTTTGTGAGGTGGTAACAGTAGAGAGTAAAGAATGTTCTCTGTGTCCTCACCAAGGTCCCTCCCAAGTATTTATAGGAGGGTAGAAAAAGGAGGCCATTTGTCATAGTTGGCCTCAATCAAGACACGTGTTCGGTCAGATCCGATCCGTACCCTCAGAGGTAGGCATCACTTGCTGGCCGTAGGCCGTTCTGGCCAAAGGGCAGGGGCGTGTGCAAGGTCTCTTTGTTAAAGGCTCCTTAACCATTTTTTTCATATTCCCGTAAGACCCCTTTGGGTTATGAGGCCCTTCGGGGGGAGATTGTTCCCAAGGGCTAGTGGGGAAGGCCTTTCGGCAAAGTGGGTCACATTCAGGAGGTGTTTTCCTCTATCGAGGATGGTGGATCTACTTTTTCAAAGTTAGTAAATCAGAATGTGGTGGAAGACACCTTTTCCTGAAGTTGGTCAAGTCACCTTTCCAACGGTTGTGTCGATGGAATGCCTCGAGGTCAAGGCTAAGTCCTCACCGAGGATGGTTTTTGGATAGCTGATCAAGAAATCTTTGAGGGCCGTAGCCCTTCGGCTATCACATGCCCCCCTCAAAAAATGAAGCTGTGTCTTTGGTGTTGAGCCTTTGAGAGCATGGCATGGAGATCTTTACTGGAGGTGACAGTCATCCTCGTTTGCAAAGCTAACTTATAACTGAAGTAACCTTCTTCGAAGTGGGCACCTTTTCAGTTCAAGATGCCTCTTTCGGCCAAAGCGGTTTCTTCGGCATCAAATGGGACTCATTGATTTTAACCGAGCTATTGATGTTCCCAAAGTTGTATCTTCAGATGGGAAAATATTACCCCTCTAAGTTTTTTATCTTGTGTTGCCTGCTAATGAATCGTCACGTCTTCTGACCAGGAAGTCACATCACTTCAGGCTAGGCTTACATAGGTCTGCTAATGTCAGAGGTGTGCCACTGCTTCTCACATTGGGTGACATGTGTCTCTAAGTGACTGGCAAATGGTCACATTTGGTTACGTCCCCTCGCCTGTGAAGGGCCAGTATCGCGACGCTTCGCCTGCCTCCTTCAGTCTATATAAACTTCTTTTCCAACAGAGTTTTCCACATTTCTCAATTTCCATTCCTTTCATTCTCTAATTTCCTCTCATCGTTCATCTTTCTTTAGTGGCAGTGCTAGCGGCGGTGCAATTTCTAGCGAGTTGTGGTCATTTTTGAAGTCCTTGTCTTTGTCCCGAACTAGGTGGGTAACCTTCCAAATTTCTCTTTTTTTTTTGTTTCAATTGCTTTCCCTTCACCTTTCTGGGGTCAGATTCCTCTGCCCCTGAACATGTCTTCTTACCATATGGAAGCTTATCCCATTCCTTAGAGTTGGCTCCCATTGAACTCTCATCCGAGCTGTGCCATGCCGTCACCAGGCTACCTAGTCCTGGTATGCCTAGCTATGCTCCTCATTCAAATTAGGTTACCGTCTTCAGGTCTCAGTTGAAGGTGGGACTTTGGTACCCCTCTCTAAAGATGGTTTGCAACTTTTTCCAATTCCATGGCACAGCCGTCAACCAACTTCCGCCGAACTCCTACTCCTACTTTAACGCTTTTCTTTGTGTGCATGGGGTCCTCAGCATAGAGCCCCACTTTATTTTTTTTCATGTAATACTATAAACTCCACCCCATTCCGAAGGGCAGATTCTCCTTTTTGCTCCCTTAGGGATCTAGGAGCAAGAAATATATGTTCACCTTCAAAACAAATGACAGCTGGCGAGGGTTGCAGAAGAAGTTCTTTTTTCTAAAGGTGGATGAGCAGTGGATGGGCATGCCAACCAAATGGGCTTCGGGGACTCTTGATATCATTGTAATAGACCTGAGGAAGCTCTTAACCTTAGAGCTAGAGTGCCAGTTTGAAGAGTTTGACAACCGTATTTAGGCGGTAGTGGATTAGGATCCCGAGGTCCTTTCGTGTTCTCTCTACCCTTTCCCCATCAGATGGAGTTTCATGACTGAAGAGGTCTTTTGGGAACTTGGGGTAATCAAGGAGGATGTCACTGACGATGGCTTGCCAAAGCCCTTGGTTGATCGGAAGGAAGAGTGGTTGGTCTTGCTCCTTTCGGGTGAACTAACATACTCGGCACTTAAAGAAAGTAAGCCCATTTCTAGTTTTTGTTACTTATGCCCTTCCATACTTACACTGATGTTCTTCTTTTTGCATAGATTGGAGATAAATCTACAGCGTTCTACAAGAGTCTCTTCCTCGGTCATGCCAAGAAGGGGGAGCAGCAGAAGAAGAAAGCACCAAAGAGGAAGAAGGCATCGGCCAGACCATCTTTGGCATCAAAGTCGAAGAAAGCCAAAAAAGATTCCCTTCCTCCTCCACCCGAAGGCGAAGTGGTGGTACTTAAGCAAACCCTTTTGCGTGCTGAGTCGCGTTCGAGGCCTACCATCCACTCGAGCCCTCTAAGTCCCAATGCAGCTATCAAGACATTGGGGACTTCTATCGAGGAGCTTTCAATCGAAGAACTGGAGGAACGTAGAAAGGAAAAAGGCAAAGGGGTCCCCGTCAAAGTGCTTGATGTCAGCGATATCGACACCGATGACGCCAAGCTGCCACCCAGGTTTGTCCCTTAGTGATTCATCTATGAGTTTCGGCATTTTTGGTATTTTAGACCTTGTAGACAAATGGCTAAGGGATAACATTTTAATGGAGCTTTGGCATGACTTTGCAGAGGAGTAAGCACCAGCTTAGTGGGTGGCTGAGCATGCTTGGAGGAGGGCCCTTCGAGATGCAAAAATCCTAAGGGACAAGGTTCGGAAGGAGCCCTTATGGACTTTCATAGAGGACATGGACTTGTTCTCCGAACATAGCCAGAAGATGGCTCCTCAGATGGCAAAGGCCATTATGACTAATGCCACCTTCTAGTCCCTAATGGAAGAGTGTCCGAATGAAGAGGTCCTTGCCGCAAGGATGAGCGAAGATGCTACCCAGGTAAACCTTAAAACCTTTAGGACATAGAAATTTTTTGAGCTTTTCCTCCTTTTGACCCTTATTTAGAGTCATTCCTTTTGCAGCTCTTGGCATACAGTGGATTTTTCCAAGCTTAGGCAGTGAAACAATCTTTGGTTTAAACTCAGTCGGAGGTGAACTTGGTGAAAGCCGAGGAACTTTTTGCCAGCTCAGTCGTCAAGTATGGTGACCTTAATACAATTGTGAAGGAGGACTTGGCCAACTTCGGGAAGAGGTACTAAAGAGCTAGAATGAGCTTTTAGAAGACTTTTGTTACAAGGTGACAGACCTCAGGTCGAGGGTAGTGGCTCTGATTGTGGTGAATGAAGCCTTCCAGAAGGAAAAGGAGGAAGCCATTGTTGATCTTAGGAAGACATTGGGGCTCTATGTGAACTTCTAGCAGAGGTCGATTGGCTAAAGAAGAAGACGAAGAAAAAAAAGAAGCTATAGAAGGAGGTGGAGTTCCTGAAGAAAAAGCTGGAGGACTTGAAGGCAGAGAAGTCTAAGTCTGATGAAGTGACTAAGTCTTCCTATCAGGATGGTTTTTGCCTTGCTTGCCACCAAGTCCTGTCCAAGTTTCCCGACCTTGACCTGTCCTTCCTTCATGCACTGGACATCCCCCAGGGACCATCTTTGGAATGGTCAAAGGTAGAGTTCTTCAACCTTCCCATCCCTCCTCCTCCGGTGACCGAGGTTAGTGCGGATGAAGATGATGAGGGAGAGGATGAACAAACCGAGGTTGTTGGAGTCCCCGAAGATGGGCAAGACAAGCAATAGGCTCCTCCTTCGCCTTCTCTCTTTTTTGTAATCCACTCTTTGTACTTCTGTAATAAAATTTTATTAAAACTTTCTTGCTTGAAATTTTGGCTAAGTCCACGATTGGTACGATTTCGAAAAAGTTTCAATCATTTAGCGTCTTCAGTCTCTTTTAAAGGTTTCATAACCATCTTCGGTCGAGCTTCTTCAGAAGTTAAAATGTTTAAGTATTTTTGGGACCAACCATGTTCAATCAACCACCTTCGGTAAAAATTGGACACTTCGGCATCAACCGTGTTTGGTCACTCACCTTCGGTTAAAAATTGCACAATTTCACTTATACATCTTTGGCAACAACCACGTTTGGTTTTCCCTCCCTCGGCAATGACCATGTTTGGAAAAAACCATGTTTGGTTTGCCTACTTTGGCATAAACCATGTATGGTTGAATACCTTTGAAAAAAATTGTACAATATTTCTTATGCTCCTTTGGAAGCAACCACATTTGGTTTGCTACCTTCGGCGTCTTTTGCACACATTTCTCTCTTGAAAATGTTTCTAAGTGTAGAATCTATTCAAAGAGTCTGAATGCCATGTATTTTTCAATTCTCCACCTTCGGTATCACCGAGCTTGTAGACTCCTAGCCAAAGTTCCTAGAGAATGAAATAAGGTCTATCCCAATTTGCACGAAGTACTCCATGAGATGGTCCTCGGGCTTCGAATTCAGCCTTTTAGAGAATGAGGTCCCCTTTCTTGATTCTTTTATGCTTGACATGCAAGTTTGTTGCAATGGCTACTCTTTGCTGAAAAGATTTTCTTCTGAGTTCAGCCATCTCTCTATACTCGTCAATCAGATCCAACCTAGTTCTCAAACCGAGGTTGTTCCATTTTTTGTCGAACACCTGTATTCTCACCAATGGCTCTATGACCTCGACAGGGATAATGGCCTCTGTGCCAAAGATAAGTGAAAAGGGTGTCTCACCCATGGCCCTTCTGGGAGTTGTTTTATAGCTCCATAGCACACTCAAAAGTTCTCCTTGCCATTTTCCCTTTACATCATTCAACCTATTTTTCAGACCATTTTTTATCGTTCTATTAGACACTTTAACTTGTTAATTGCTCCGAGGATGGGCAACTGGGCCGAAGGGCAACTTTATCCCGAGGTTGGTTGTGAATTCCTAAAAACCTCTATCAGTGAACTGGGAGCCATTATCAGCTACTATCACCCTTGGTATACCGAATTTGCATACGACGTTCTTCCAGACAAATCTTTGTATGTCTTTTGCTGATATTGCTGTTAAAGGCTCTGCCTCTATCCATTTGGTGAAATAGTCTACTGTGACTATGCAGAACTTCACTTTTCCTAGAGCTATCAGGAGAAGCCCAATGAGGTCTATAGCCCAAACAACAAAGTGGCAAGGATAGTTTGCTGAAGTTAAGACTTCTGAGGGTAGTCTCTAGATGGGACCGTGTCTCTGGCACATGTCGCATTTCTGGACAAACTACCTTACATCCTTCCCTAAGGTAGGCCAAAAATACCCTTGGTAGAGTAGTACCCAGCAGGGGCATCATCCCGATGTGAGAACCGCAGGCCCCGTCAAGGACTTCTTTGAGGACCATCTTAATGTTCTCTTTATTGACACACCTCTATAATGGACTCGCATACCCTTGTCGGTACAACTCCTTTCCGATCAGGAAGTATCTTCCTGAGCACTTTCATACGCTAGCAGCTTCAAGCGGATCTTTGGGAGGTTTTGAAGTTGTGAGGTATTTCTTGATAGGATTTTTCACCCTATACCCGAGGTTGCTATGCACATTATTGCTGTGCTCGGCTGGTAGAGTACTTCAGTTGAATCTTTTGATTTGGCCAAAGTATCCGCTGTTGGGTTTCAGGTGCCAAACAGCGCAGCAGAATTTAACCGAAACCCTCCAGGATCCAAGTGAAACGGGGTAAACCAGGTGTTCAAAAATTTTCATACCTAATTTTCGATTGAGATCTCTCACTCAACTATAGAGTCGAATCACAAAACCTGAACAGTTGACGTGTTCACGCTCGCTATGGTATCCACACGAGCCTCTCGGGATCACCACGCTTCCACCACGTCCCGGTAGATGCGTTTCTCTTGCGCTCGCAGTGCTAGCTTGCGTCCTTCAAGGAATTGCAAGAGAAGAGTGCAGCTGTCCTTTTTGGAGGCTAGGGTAAGGAGACCTGCGAATTTCTCCCTTAAAAGTTGTATTTATAGTGAGACTCAACTTCCAGGCCTAATGGGTTTCAAAACCCTAATCCAATTAGGATTTAATTTCGGGCTTAGTAATGGCTCAACTCTTGGACCCATTATTAATATGAAATTAAAGTGAAACCATAGCCCAAATAATTAGCCCATGCACTCTAATGATCCAAATTGCTCTATTTGTGCGACCCAATCACATTTATGATCATAAGCAATGAGCGGTGTCTAGCAACACATCATTGCTACCCAAGTGACAAGATTGTCGATGATTCGACTATACCTTTATGATCATCACCGATATATGCCATTGTCCCTTTGTCCAAGATATCAAGACTAAGCACGAGACATGGAATGTGTCACTCTCGTATAGCCCAATCTTTGGTTTCTTGATTACCGAGTAGACCAACTTAAACTGATGACATTGATATCGTATATCAACTCATCCGAGCATGGCCATGCATTTTCTAAGTCTCACTCTATCAAGGGGCCCGAAGATATCACTCCCGTTACATAGGAGGGACAAATCCCATCTTGATCATACAAATCCCTCCGCATGATATGTGACATACCCAATGACCTCCTTCAAGTTCACTCAGTTACGAGCAACAAAGGAAAGTATCAAAGTATGTGACTCACATGTAGGGAACCTTGATGATCTTAGGTCAAAGGACTACATATACCATGATCACTATGAGAATCACTTATGACACTCATATAACGATCCATGTAGTGTTCTCATGGTGGGTCGGTCCAGTACACAAGTTCTCCAACTTGTACCCATATGTAGACTACATATCTCATATTAGTCTCCACATATGCTAGTCATTATGTATTATTGCAATTGCAATCCACAATAATACTAGACCGGGACATTTGAGAATAATTACTCTAGACTCCATTACGTTACGCAGAAACAAAACATATCATAATTATCATTTAATGCCTTACATAAAATACTAGACTCAATGACGTTTGAGAATATCATTATTCTAGGGTTACAATTATGTTTATTGCGTTACGCAATTAAACATATGGCTATCATTCATGACTTACTGCAAAAATAATGCTTCTGCTGCGTAAGGAGCAATCACATGTCATGGATACATGATAGATCCAATTGCTGAGGCATATGGAATCTTACTCATGCGCTCTCTCTCCTCGGGTGTACTCGGACACTGAGATCTAGAAAGAGTTATACCATGTGACATGGGCAAGAATCCTTTCTTGGAATCTTGCATGCTAAACCTCTTTAGCACCTTGTCAATATATGTACTTTGACTTGTCAATATATGGCCAAGAAGCTTTCTAGATCTATCTCTATAGATCCTGATGCCTAACACATAGGCTGCTTCACCCAAGTCCTTCATAGAGAAACATTTCCCTAGCCAAGTCTTCACAAACTGTAGCTCAGGAATGTCATTCCCGATGAGTAGTATGTCATCTACATACAACACCAAGAAGACAATAGCGCTCCCACTAACCTTCTTGTAGACACAAGGTTCATCTTCATTTTTGATAAAACCAAACTCTTTGATTGCATCATCAAAATGAAGATTCCAACTTCGAGAAGCTTGCTTCAGTCCATAAATGGACCTTTGCAACTTGCACACTTTATTGGCATTCTCAGGAGTGACAAAACCCTCAGGTTGTGTCATGTACACATCCTCAAGTAGCTTTCCATTTAGGAATGCAGTTTTGACATCCATTTGCCATATCTCATAATCATAGTGTGCAGCAATAGCAAACAAAATTCGGATGGATTTAAGCATAGCAACTGGTGAAAAAGTTTCATCATAGTCAATACCATGAATTTGCTTGAAACCTTTTGCAACCAATCGTCCCTTAAAGGTAATCACATTACCATCCATGTCAGTTTTCTTCTTGAAAACCCATTTGCACCCTATGGGTTTTACCCCTTCAGGTGGGTCAACCAAAGTCCATACTTGGTTTTCATACAGGGATTCCATCTCGGATTTCATGGCCACTAGCCACTTCTCAGAGTCAGGCCCTGACATAGCTTGTTGGTAGGTTGTGGGCTCATCCTGATCCATGAGCATCACATCACCAGTGTGAGTCACGAGAAATCCATATCTCTCAGGCTCACGCCGAATCCTACCAGACCTACGTGGGCTCTGTGCTACAGGAACAGACTCTTGAACCACAACATCTTGTGGTGTCTGTTCAGGTTCCATTTCAGGTTCGATGTCTCCTTGTTGTTCTTGAATTTCTTCAAGTTCTACTTTCCTCCCACTAGTTCCTTTAGAGATAAACTCTTTCTCTAAAAAGACACCAGTTCGAGCAACAAACACTTTTTGCTCAGAAGGATTGTAGAAATAGTAACCCTTTGTTTCTTTGGGATACCCAACAAAAAGGCATTTTTGAGATTTGGGCCCTAGTTTGTCAGAGGATTGACGTTTCACATAAGCGTCACAGCCCCAAATCTTCATAAAAGACAAATTGGGATGCCTCCCACTCCATATCTCATATGGTGTCTTTTGAACCGATTTAGATGGAACTCGGTTTAGTGTAAAAGCGGCTGTCTCTAGAGCATGTCCCCAAAAGGAGTTTGGAAGGTCAGCTTGACTCATCATAGAGCGAACCATGTCTAACAGAGTTCGATTTCTCCTTTCAGATACACCATTCCATTGAGGTGTACCTGGTGGAGTGAGTTGTGATACTATACCACACTCCTTCAGATAGTCAAGGAATTCTCGATCCAAGTACTCTCCACCTCGATCTGATCGAAGCACTTTGATACTTTTCCCGAGTTGATTCTCTACTTCATTCTTGAATTCTTTGAACTTTTCAAAGGATTCTGACTTGTGTCTCATGAGATACACATAGCCATATCTGCTGAAGTCATCAGTGAAAGTAATGAAGTATTGGAAACCTCCTCTAGCTTGTGTAGACATAGGGCCACATACATCACTATGTATGAGTCCTAGTAAGTCATTAGCCCTTTCACTTTGCCCTGTGAATGGGGCTTTGGTCATCTTGCCCAACAAACATGACTCACATGTCTCATATGATTCAAAATCAAATGAGTCCAAGAGTCCATCCTTATGGAGCTTGGATATGCGGGTCTCATTTATATGGCCCAAGCGACAGTGCCAGAGATAGGTCGGGTTTGAATCATTTAATCTGACCTTCTTGGTATTCACATTATAGATTGGATCTTCGAGGTCTAGAACATACAACCCATTGCTAAGTTGAGCACTACCATAAAAGATTTCATTCAAATAAATAGAACAACATTTGTCCTTTATTATAAATGAAAAACCTTTCTTGTCCAAACAAGAAACAGAAATCAAATTTCTACTAATAGTAGGCACAAAGTAGCAGTTGTCTAATTCTAAAACTAATCCACTAGGTAAAGTGAGAACATAAGTCCCTACGGCTAAGGCAGCAACCCTTGCTCCATTTCCAACACGTAGGTCCACTTCACCTCGGGCCAATCTTCTACTTCTACTTAGATCCTGCACATTTGCACAAATGTGAGATCCACATCCAGTATCCAATACCCAAGATGAGGAAGTAGAAAAGTTAGCCTCTATAACAAAAATACCTGAAGTGGAAGTCTTACTTCCCTTTTCCTTAGCAAGTTCTTCAAGATAGAGCTTGCAATTGCGCTTCCAGTGTCCAGGTTGCTTACAATGGAAGCACTCCCCTTCCTTTGCCACACCACCCTTTGGTTTCAGTGCAGCTGAAGAAGAACTAGCATTGGACTTTCCATTAGCTTTATCCTTCTTCTTGTTGGCTTTTCCCTTTCCCTTGCCCTTTTGAACCATCAAAATGGGCTTAGCCTTCTTAAGGTTTTGCTCAGCAGTTCTCAACATGTTGAGCAATTCAGGGAGGGACTTGTCAAGGTCGTTCATGTTATAGTTCATGACGAACTGACTGTAGCTTTCAGGCAACGATTGCAAGACTACATCAATAGCCAACTCTTTCTGAAGAGCAAATCCCAAATTCTCAAGATTCTCAATGTACCCAATCATCTTGAGCACATGAGGACCCACGGGACTTCCCTCAGACATCTTGCACTGAAACAATGCCTTAGAGGTCTCAAACCTCTCATGCCTAGCTTGCTCTTGGAAAAGCATTTTGAGATGTTCGATCATATCGAACGCCCCCATGTTCTCATGTTGCTTCTGAAGCTCAGATTCCATGGTAATAAGCATGAGGCATGCAACATCCAAAGCATCATCAGAATGCCTCTTGTGAGCATCCCTTTCAGCTCTTGGAGCAGTGGCAGCAGGCTCATTCGGAATGGGCTGCTCTAGGACATAAGCCTTTCTCTCTTGTTTGAGGACTATCCTCAAGTTTCGGTACCATTTGAGAAAGTTGGTCCCATTCAGTTTTTCCTTCTCAAGGATCGATCGCAACGAAAGTGTCGATGTGTTTTGTGCCATGGTTATCTACAACAGTAAATATGCAGTGTAAGAGTCATGTATTTTAATTCATTTAATAAGGACTTTTATTAAACGATACTCCCACTATTTTCCTCAAAATAATAACCCTCGATATTATTTCGGAACACCTCGGCGCTAAGGTATTCTAGTGGGCCAAGATCCATATTTGACCACAACCTGAGTCAGCTTTGGCTTTTCTCTCAAGTTACAGCTATTTAGGTAGGCAACTCCTTGCCAATTGCATCTTATGCAACTCTTGGATAGTTGGGTGAACAACACTTGTCCAAGCTCATCTCATGAACTTAAGCCCAACTCTATGCCTCTAAGTCCCTAATCCTATTAGGATGACTTAGTTAAGTCGAACCCAAAGTTAGCAGTTTGGATATCACTATTATCCCATCGCGCCTTACCAAGATGAACATAGGTGCTTTGCTTTGGCAAACCCACCTAATGTTGATCAAAGTCTTGACGAGTGCCAACATTTGGAAGGCATCACATTTAATGACTTAATATTTGTTTGAGGGATTTTTCTTTTGATCTCACCAATTTGTTATCTCCGGTTGTTTTATACATGCATCACATACAAATATAAAACATGCATCTCATGCTTACAAGAAAGTAAACGTGACATGGTTATAGCCCAAACTATGCGATATTCTCAAGCCAATGAGAATATCATAAAAGCCTAAGAAAAGAAAAGAGTCTTCACAAGCTCCTTCTCTTCCTTTCTTGGTTGCCCTTTTGTTGTCATCTCCTTGGACATACCACCTTGGATGATCCTTGGACATACCACCTTGGATGATCCCATAATGCACCATTACATCAATAATAGAAACCTCGAGTTACATTCGAGGGGAGTAAGGTGAGAAGAGAATGTACAATGAGAGTGATAAGAAAAGGCACGACTCGCAGGCCGTATTTACAAGTACAACCAATCAAGGGCTATAACCATGCACCATGCTTCAAACACCAATCAGCATATCATGTCAAATCTCATTCAACAAAGATGCATGCCAATTTTCGCGCGTTGATTAACCAGTTTTTATTTATGTGGCGCTTCGCATACGGCGGTCCCGCTGGCCTGGTCAGTGGGCGGTGGTTCCGCTGACCGGTCAGCGGACGAGGTCAAGGGGAGCCGCCCTTGCGGGGGGCGTGGGGGGCAGCGCCCCCCGGCGCAAAAAATTTTCTTACAATTGCTTAGCCCGAAATCTTCTATTTCGAGCAAGTAGGCACCCGAGACTCCTCCATTCGAGCCACCAAAAATACCTTACTTTCGGTGCCCGAATAGGCCGAATCCGAACAAAGCTAGGGTTTTTGCAACTATTGCAAGAATCCTAATCCATATAGGTATCTCATACCTATCAATTTCAGGTTAATCTCATTAACCAATTTGTGTCGTTTCTTCATATATCTCATATGTTCATTACGAATTCCAGTTTCATGCATCATGAATCAATCTAATTAATCATGGCCGAAAAGCATCCGAACACATAGCATCATGCGATTCAACACTCAATCCCGATTTAGGGTTTCACCAGTAGCTCTGATACCACTGTTGGGTTTCGGGAGCCAAACAGCGCAGCGGAATTTAACCGAAACCCTCCAGGATCCAAGTGAAACGGGGTAAACCGAGTGTTCGAAAATTTTCATACCTAATTTTCGATTGAGATCTCTCACTCAACTGTAGAGTCGAATCACAAAACCTGAACAGTTGACGTGTTCAGGCTCTCTATGGTATCCACAAGAGCCTCTCGGGATCACCACGCTTCCACCACGTCCCGGTAGATGCGTTTCTCTTGCGCTCGCAGTGCTAGCTTGCGTGCTCCAAGGAATTGCAAGAGAATAGTGCGGCTGTCCTTTTTGGAGGCTAGGGCAAGGAGGCCTGCGAATTTCTCCCTTAAAAGTTGTATTTATAGTGAAACTCAACTTCCAGGCCTAATAGGTTTCAAAGCCCTAATCCAATTAGGATTTAAGTTCGGGCTTAATAATGGCTCAACTTTTGGGCCCTCACGTTGGCAATGATAGGCTCTTATCACATTGACCCAAAGTTTGTTCGCTATTGCTGCACACTATGATTATGAGATATGTGACAAATGGATGTCAAAACTGCATTCCTAAATGGAAAGCTTGTCTTGAGGATGTGTACATGACACAACCTGAGGGTTTTGTCACTCCTGAGAATGCCAATAAAATGTGCAAGTTGCAAAGGTCCATTTATGGACTGAAGACAAGCTTCTCGAAGTTGGAATCTTCATTTTGATGATGCGTTTCTCAAAGAGTTTGGTTTTATCAAAAATGAAGATGAACCTTGTGTCTACAAGAAGGTTAGTGGGAGCGCTATTGTCTTCTTGGTGTTGTATGTGGATGACATACTACTCATCGGGAAGCACATTCCTGAAGCTACAGTCTGTGAAGACTTGGCTAGGGAAATGTTTCTCTATGAAGGACTTGGGTGAAGCAGCCTATGTGTTAGGCATCAGGATCTATAGAGATACATCTAGATAAGCTTGTAGTGTTCTCATTGGCCTAAGTCAAAGTACATATATTGACAAGGTGCTAAAGAGGTTTAGCATGCAAGATTCCAAGAAAGGATTCTTGCCCATGTCACATGGTATCACTCTTTCTAGATCTCAGTGTCCAAGTACAACTGAGGAGAGAGAGCGCATGAGTAAGATTCCATATGCCTCAGCAATTGGATCTATCATGTATGCCATGATATGTACTCGTCCCGATGTCTCATATGCTTTGAGCATGACGAGTAGGTACCAATCGAACCCCGGTGAGAGTCACTGGACAGCTGTTAAGAACATCCTTAAGTACTTACGAAGGACTAAGGATGCATTCTTGGTCTTTGGAGGTGAAGATGAGCTCGTTGTAAGGGGTCAAAAACACATACAACACTGTATGTGAAGTTTCCAATCCGATAAGGGTGATTTTAGATCGCAATCTGGTTATGTGTTTTGTATTGGTGGGTGGTGTTTTCTGTGAGCTGGAAGAGTTCAAAGCAAGAGACAGTAGCTGACTCTACAACAGAATCTGAGTACATTGCCGCCTCTGATGCTGCGAAGGAGGCAGTTTGGATCAAGAAGTTCATCACTGAACTTGGAGTGGTTCCAAGCATTGTCAACTCGATAGAGCTCTATTGTGACAATAATGGAGCAATCGCACAGGCTAAGGAACCTTGATCTCACCAGCGATCCAAACATATACTCCGACGCTATCATCTCATCAGGGAGATCATCGAGTTGGGTGATGTAAAGATATGTAGGACTTCGACAGACCTTCACATTGCTGATCCACTGACAAAGCCCCTTACGCAGCAGAAGCATGATAGCCATTCTAGGTCCATCGGTATTAGATACATGGATGATTGGCTTTTAGTGCAAGTGGGAGATTGTTAGTGTTGTGCCCAAAAAGCCAGTCATGAGATGATTGTATTTTTGCACATTGAGTCATGATATTTTATTAAGGCATTAATCCAGCAATTATGTTTGTTGTTTTGTTTCTGCGTAACTTAACAAACATAATTGTAACCCTAGAATAATGATATTCTTAAAAGTCCCTGGTCTAGTATTATTGTGGAGCGGGTTGCAATAATACATAACGACTAGCATATGTGGAGACTAATATGAGATATGTAGTCTACATATGGGTACAAGTTGGAGAACTTGTGTACTGGACCGACCCACCATGAGAACACTACATGGATCGTTATATGAGTGTCATAAGTGATTCTCATAGTGATCAGGGTATATGTAGTCCTTCGACCTAAGATCATCAAGGTTCCCTACATGTGAGTCACATACTTTGATACTTTCCTTTGTTGCTCGTAACTGAGTGAACTTGAAGGAGGTCATTGGGTATGTCACATATCATGCGGAGGGATTTGTATGATCAAGATGGGATTTGTCCCTCCTATGTAACGGGAGTGATATCTTTGGGCCCCTTGATAGAGTGAGACTTAGAAAATGCATGGCCATGCTCGGATGAGTTGATATGCGATATCAATGTCATCAGTTTAAGTTAGTCTACTCGGTAATCAAGAAACCAAAGATTGGGCTATACGAGAGTGACACATTCCATGTCTCGTGCTTAGTCTTGATATCTTGGACAAAGGGACAATGGCATATATCGGTGATGATCATAAAGGTTTAGTCGAATCATCGACAATCTTGTCACTTGGGTAGCAATGATGTGTTGCTAGACACCGCTCATTGCTTATGATCATAAATGTGATTTATGATCATTGCCAACGTGATAAGAGCCTATTGGGTCGCACACATAGAGCTATTTGGATCATTAGAGTGCATGGGCTAATTATTTGGGTTATGGTTTCACTTTAACTTCGTATTAATAATGGGCCCAAGAGTTGAGCCATTATTAAGCCCGAAATTAAATCCTAATTGGATTTGGGCTTTGAAACCCATTAGGCCTGGAAGTTGAGTCTCACTATAAATACAACTTTTAAGTGAAAAATTCGCAGGTCTCCTTGCCCTAGCCTCCAAAAAGGACAGCCGCACTCTTTTCTTGCAATTCCTTGGAGGACGCAAGCTAGCACTGCGAGCGCAAGAGAAACGCGTCTACCAGGATGTGGTGGAAGTGTGGTGATCCCGAGAGGCTCGTGTGGATACCATAGAGAGCCTGAACACGTCAACTGTTCAGGTTTTGTGATTCGACTCTACAGTTAAGTGAGAGATCTCAATCAAAAATTAGATATGAAAATTTTTGAACACCGGGTTTACCCCGTTTCACTTGGATCCTGGAGGGTTTCGGTTAAATTCCGCTGCACTGTTTGGCTCCCGAAACCCAACATGACCTCCTTCAAGTTCACTCATTTACGAGCAAAAAAGGAAAGTATCAAAGTATGTGACTCACATGTAGGGAACATTGATGATCTTAGGTCGAAGGACTACATATACCCTGATCACTATGGGAATCACTTATGACACTTATATAATGATCCATGTAGTGTTCTCATGGTGGGTCGGTCCAGTACACAAGTTCTCCAACTTGTACCCATATGTAGACTACATATCTCATATTAGTCTCCACATATGCTAGTCGTTATGTATAATTGCAACCCCCTCCACAATAATACTATACCAGGGACTTTTAAGAATATCATTATTCTAGGGTTACAATTATGTTTGTTAAGTTACGCAGGAACAAAACAACAAACATAATTGCTGGATTAATGCCTTAATAAAATATCATGACTCAATGTGCAAAAATACAATCATCTCATGATTGGCTTTTGGGCACAACACTAACATCCGCCTCCATATTTTCTCACCGAGGTACATTTTCTATTTGTACCCTATTGAATTCTTAGATAAGTCTTTTTACGAGGTCGTGGTACTTTTCCAAGTTGGGTTTTTTGCCCCATAGTGCCCCGCGATCTGTCAGACCACCAGCTGAGAATCCCTGTGGGCCTTCAGATTTCTTACAACAATTCTTTTTGCTCGCCGTAAACCTGCTATGAGGCCTTCATATTCGGTGACGTTATTGGTGACGTTGAAACCAAATTTGATGGGTTTTGATGCTTCCATACCTTCGGGTCCCCGTAGAATTACTCCGGCTCCTTGACGTTCGGAACCAGAGGCATCATCGATGAAGAACGTCCACTTAGGTTCGTCACTACCGAGGCCCTCGAGGGCATCTTCGGTCTTTGGTACTTCTGCAATGAAGTCTGCCAATCTTGGGCCTTTGTAGCCCTTCTCGGCTCATAGGTGATGTCATATGCACCGAGCTCGATGCACCACTTCGATAATCTTCCCGAGTGATCTACCATTCCCATGACATCCCGAAGAGCTAGGTTACTTTGAACAATGATAGGATGTCCTTAGAAATAGGGCCGTAGCCTTCTGCTTGCCAATACTAGAGCATAAATGGCCTTTTGCAAGAGAGGGTACCTAACTTCGACACTATGCTGGGACTTGCTCACATAGTATACTGGCTACTATTTTCCTCCCTCTTCCTTTACAAGGACCGAACTTATGGCGTTTTCGATAATAGTGAGGTAGAGGATGGTCGGTTCTCCTGCCATTGGCTGCCGAAGTGTCGGTAGGTGGGCTAAGTAGCTTTTGAGTTCATCCTAAGCCTTTTGGTAATCTTAGTTCCAAGGATGTTCCTCAGAGCCGAGTGATGCCCATCGGCATCTTCACTGTATGACATGGTGAGATTAGGAGGAACTTTCGGTGAGAGAGGGAATGCCTGAAGGAGAGACTTCCTAGGAGAGATTACCTGAAATATTCAAAGAATGAAGGTTAGGACGTCACCAAGTATTTTTCCGGGGAGGAGCCTCTGACGCCCAAGTCAGTATTTTAAGAGGCGGGAAGTAGTAAGGATGTGAAATGTATGTTTTCTCCAGAGATCCCCTTTACTGAGGCCATTTCCTTAATATTTATAGGAGGGAGTAATGGAGATGCCTGCTTGACATGACCCGCTCAGATCACGACACGTGTTCGGTCGGATGTAATCCGTCCCTTTGGGCGTGGGGGCCTCTAGCCGGCTACAGGCCGTTCTGGCCAGAGGTCAAGGCTGGGGTAGGTCTGCGTGACAGGACGCGTGCGGCGGTGGCATGTCAGAGCGTGTATGAGGGCGGCGTGTTGCGTACGAGGGTGGCATGTCAGAGGCTCCTTAATTGTTTCTGCCGTACTCCTGAGATCCCTTCGGTAGAAGAGAGCTCTTCGAAATAGGGGGCTTTCTTCCAAGATCGTTTCAGTAATCCGGGAGTCCCCTCGTCATGGATGCTCCCCTTCGGGGGCGTTCTCTCCTGCCGAAGGTGGTGAGTCTTTCTCTTCCAAAGCCGGTTCGGTCACCTTACCGAGGATGGCGATGCACCGTGTTCCCGAGGTCGGTACTGTCATTCCCAGGGATGATGATGGATCACCGAGGTCGTATGTTCAAGGTGTCAGACCCCCTTTTTCCGAGGTTGGTGCTCGCATTCCTTGTGGGTGATGCTCGACTTTCCGAGGGTGGTGGTTTGCCCGAGCTTATGGGTTTAAAGGGCGATAGCACTTCGGCTATCACATGCCCCCCCTTGGAAAGTCGAAGTGGAGACTTCAGCTCGTAGAATCTCTGGGGGCACCTTACAGGACTCAGAGTGGGACATCGTACAAGGAGACACTTGGCCACCCGAAGGCATGCCTCCCTAGCCGAGGTGTCATTGCTTGCCCTCTGGTTAGTCCCTTGGTGTTCTCGAGGTGCGCACTCTCTTTATTTTTACTTTTTCTGTTGCAGGTCAGTGGACCGTCACGTCTCGTGACCAGGAGCGTTAGTTTGGATAGGCGTGCCTGGGTTTTCATGGTGTCAGAAAGTGTGTCCTCGTTTCACGCACTGGATGACACGTGGGGCGCAATGATTGGAGGTGGTCGGGTCGGTTACACCAATCGCGACTTTTCACCTTCGAAGGGTAATTATGGTGACGATTCGCCTTCATAGAGCAGTTATGATGACGATTCGGTTACCCTTCTTCGGTCTATATAAACCTTCCTTCCCCTCATGGCCCTCATTTGCTTTCCTTTGCCTCTGTCTTGTTCTCGTCTGTTTTCGAGCTCTTCTTTCTCTTTTGCGGCGGTGCAAGCGGCGGAGCGATTTCCGGCAACCATTTATGACGGCGTCTTCTAATCCCGACTTTGGCAAACATTTTGGTGGGTTTCCCTTCCAGAGGTCCTTCGGTCTCTTCGGTTTCTATTTTTTCTAGTCCCCGAAGCTTTTTTCTTTTTTCCCGAAGTCCTCTGACTCTCTTTTCCGAAGTCATTTTCTTTTGCCGAACATGTCTTCCCCTGTCCCCCTCATGTCCATCCAAGCTATTCCCGAGAGCTGGCAACCTCTCATGTCTCACCCATGTTGTTCCACTTCGAAAAAATTAGCGAAGTGGACAACTAAATTCTTTCTTCCCTCCTATGCCACTACCAGGCTACCCCATCCCGGCCATTTCAGCTTCATGAACAAAGGTGACGAGGTTACCATTTTTCAGGCCCAACTGAAGGCCGGACTTCGGTTTCCTCCGCCGAAGATGATTTGCGACTTTTGCCAATTCCATGGCATAGCCGTGAATCAGCTTCCGCCCAACTCTTACTGTTACTTCAACGCTTTTCTCTGCATGTGTGGGGTTTTCAAGATAGAACCCCACTTCATCATTTTCATGCAGTACTACAAGCTCTATCCGGTCCCGAAGGGTGGCTTCTATTTCATGCTGCCTCGGGGATCTGGGAGCAAAAAATATATGTTCACCTTTGGCACTAGAGATAGTTGGCGAGGGTGGCAAAGGAAGTTCTTCTTCCTGAAGGTGGCAGAGGCATGGCCACATATGCCGACAAGGTGGGCCCGGGGGAAGCTGGAGACGGACGTCGTTGATCCCAAGAAGTTGCTAACTCCTGAGTTGGCAGCGAGGTTTGAGGATTTCGACAGCCGTATCCGAGCTGTCACCGACTGGGATGCCGAGGTCCCACCGCGCTCCTTGTATCCCTTCCCCATTAAGTGGAACCTTATGACCGAGGAGGTTCTTCGGGAGCTAGGGGTACTCAAGGAGCATAAGACGGACCTTGGCATGCCAGCTCCTGCCGCTGACGGGAAGAAGTCCTGGCTGGTGATGCTCCTTCGGGGGGAGCTCACTTACGAAGCCCTTTTTGAGAGTAAGTTACTTTCCAATTTTTTGGTATAAGTATCCCTTTGGACTTACACTGATATTTTCCTACTTTTTCAGAGATGGGCGATCAGTCAGCCACTTTCTACAAATCCCTCTTCCTCGGTCAAGCCGAGAAGGGGGAACAGACGAAGAAGGGGGCCTCGAAGCGGCGAAAGACGTCTGGGGGCGGGCCATCTTCGGCTAAGAAGGCGAAGAAGGACCTCCTTCCCCCACCTCCGGAGGACGTCGTGGAGGCCGGGGATCAGCCCGAGGTCCAGGCCGTCCTGCCACCGGAGCTTGCCGTTAGCTCCACTCCCCGGAGTCCTACCACTTCGGCGGACCTTTTAGGTTCTTCGGCCGGAGGCCCTTCTGCTGAGGAACTCGAGGAGCGTAGAAGAAGCAAGGGCAAACACGTCCCTGCTGAAGTGGAGGAGGTTCAAGACTCCGATGATGACGTCACCGAGGTGCTGCCAGGTTTGTCCCTTAGACATTTTTAGCACTCTCAATCTTATAGATATATGGCTAAGGGACAATGTCCTAATGGAACTGTGTCTTGACTTTGCAGAGGAATTGGCGCCCTCGGCATGGATGGTGGAGCATGCCCGGAAGCGGGCCCTTCGGGACTCTCATATCCCGAAGGATAAGGTCCCGAGGGAGCCTTTCTGGTCTTTCACGGAGGACATGAATTTGTTCTCCGAAGACGGCCAGCAAATGGCTCCTCAAATGGCGAGGGGCATGCTCACCCAGGCCACCTTCAAATCCGTGGCCGAAGAGTGCGTGAACGAGGAGATCCTTGCCGCGAAGATGTCCGAGCACGCTGCCCAGGTACTCTTCAGACCCTTTATTTTTTCTCCCAACTTTTCTAAGTGTTTGGCTTTCCTTGTGGTACTTTACCGAATGTCCTCCCCTCCCCCCCCCCCTTTTTTTTTTTTTCAGCTCTTGGCGTATAGCGGATACTTTAGAGCTTGGGTAGCAAAACAGTCTTCGGTCTGAACTTGGACCGAAGAGCGTCTGGAGAAGGCCAAGGTGTTTTGCGCCAACTCGGTCGTCAAGAATGCCGAGTTGAGTAGAATTGCCAAGGAGGAGGTTGCCAAACTTCGGGAGGAACTTTTGAAGGGCCAGGAGGAGCTCTTGAAGGATTTCTCCCAGAAAATGTCTAACCTCGGCACGAAGGTCGTCGAGCTTACTTCTGCCAACGAGGCTTATCGAAAGGAGAAGGAAGAAGATTCTACTATCCTGACGAAGGCCCTCACCGACAACGCCGATCTTCAGGCCGAGGTTGAGGCCCTGAAGAAAGAGACAAAGAAGAAGAAGAAGACGAAGAAGCTGGAGAAGGAGGTCGCCGATTTGCAGAATGAGGTGGAAGACTTGTCTGTTGAGAAAGACAAGGCTAATCAGGCGACTAAAGTTGCCTTTCAAGATGGCTTCTGTCTGGCTCGACACCAAGTTTTGGCGAAATATCCAGACCTCGACCTCTCCTTCTTGGCTGCCCTGAACATCCCCGAGGGGCCTCGCTGGACTTGGTCAAAGATTGAGCTCCTCAACTTACCATTTGCCCTTCCTCCGGCGCCGAAGGTCGCGGCAAAGGATGTTGGGGATGGAGCATCTCATGACGCCGGGGTCCCTTAGGTGTCTAGGGCTTTACTTTGTCTTCTTCTTTTTCTTTGTAATCTTCTTCTTGTAATCTCCTCCTTGTAATAAGGCCTTCTCAATGACATTTTTCCTTCCTTTAAAATTTGGCTAAGTCCCTAAGCAATAATTTTCATTTCCAAGGGTTGTCTTGACCACTTTCGGTCTAGGACCCTTGGGAAGATATTTTTCGCTCTTTTTATCGACCGTCTTCGGGAAAATGCTAGCTTTGGCGAATACCTTTTGGCAATGTTTGGCCTATTTTCATCAGCCGTGTTCGGTCGACGCACCTTTTGGGAAAAATGACCCAACCAACTTCAGAGGAAATGTGTGATTTTCGCAAGTACTTATTTGCACCTTGTTCGGCAAGATTTCTTAGGTGGAGTTATTTTTCCAGAAAATTTTCTGTACTTAGAAAAATTTCTAACTGTACAATTTCCTGACAAGATTCTAAGCGTAGAATTTCTTCAAGGCATCCGAATGCCATGTATTTTTCAGTTCTCCACCTTTGGTATCGCCGAGCTTATAGACTCCTTTCCAAACCTCGTCAAGGACCAAATAAGGCCCTTCCCAGTTTGCCCGAAGTACCCCGTGAGACGGTCTTCGGGGTTCAAACTCAGCCTTTCAGAGAACGAGGTCTCCCTTCCTGATTCCTTTTTGCCTAACGCGCAGGTTCGCAGCCATAGCCACTCTTTGCTGAAAGGCTTTTCTTCTAAGTTCAGCCACTTCTCTGTGTTCGTCAATTAGGTCGAGCTTAGTTCTTAATCCGAGGTCATTCCCTTCCTCGTCGAACACTTGTATCCTGACCGATGGCTGGACTACCTCGATAGGAATAATGGCCTCTGTGCCGAAGACGAGCGAGAAAGGCGTCTCACCCGTGGCCCTTCGGGGTGTTGTCCGATAGCTCCATAGCACACTAGGAAGTTCCCCTGGCCATTTTCCCTTTGCTTCCCTCAATCTCTTTTTCAGACCATCTTTTATGGTTCTGTTAGATACCTCTACCTGTCCGTTGCTCTGAGGATGAGCTACCGGGGTGGAGTGCATTTTTATCCCGAGGTCGGTGATGAATTCTTGGAATCCCTTGTCAATAAACTGGGAACCATTGTCGGCCACTATCACCCTCGGTATGCCGAATCTGCAAACAATGTTCTTCCAGATGAATTTTTGTATGTCCTTTGCCGAAATGGTTGCCAGGGGCTCTGCCTCGACCCATTTAGTGAAGTAATCCACTGCGACCACGCAGAACTTCACTCCTCTAGGTGCAGTCGGGAGTGGCCCGATGAGGTCAATGCCCCATACTGCAAAGGGACAGGGGTAGTTAGCCGAGGTTATCAATTCCGAGGGTAACCTCTGGACGTTGGCGTGTCTTTGGCAATTATCACATTTCTGGACAAACTGCCTCACGTCCTTTCTTAGGGTGGGCCAGAAGTACCCCTGGCGGAGTATTACTCCCGCCAAGGCGTCAGTTCCAATGTGGGAACCACAAGCCCCCTCGTGGACTTCTTCGAGGACTGTCTCAGTGTCCTCTTCGCTGACACACCTTTGTAGCGGACTTGCATACCCCTGTCGGTACAATTCTTCCCCGATTAGGAAATATCGTCCGGAGCGTCTTCGCACTTTTGCTGCTTCGCGAGGGTCATCGGGAAGCTCCGAGGTTGTAAGATACCTCTTTATGGGATTTTTCCATCCTTTTTCCGAGGTTGTTATGCTCATTATTGCTATGCTCGGGTGGCTCAATACTTCAGTGGACTTTCTTGATTTGGCCAGACTATCCGCTTCAGCATTGTCTCGGCGAGGCACGTTCTCAATGTGCACTGTGTCGAACTCCTGAATGAGCTTTGATACGAGCTCGTGATATTTTGCCAAAGTTGGGTCCTTCGCAGTATAGTCCCCTGCCATCTGTCGGACCACTAGCTGAGAATCGCTGTGGGCCTTCAGGTTTCTCACGCCAATTCTTCTAGCAAGGTGTATGTTAGTGTTGTGCCCAAAAGCCAATCATGAGATGATTGTATTTTCTGCACATTTAGTCATGATATTTTATTAAGGCATTAATCCAGCAATTATGTTTGTTGTTTTGTTTCTGCGTAACTTAACAAACATAATTCTAACCCTAGAATAATGATATTCTTAAACGTCCCTACTCCAGTATTATTGTGGAACAGGTTGCAATAATATATAACGACTAGCATATGTGAAGACTAATATGAGATATATAGTCTGCATATGGGTACAAGTTGGAGAACTTGTGTGCTGGACCGACCCACCATGAGAACACTACATGGATCGTTATATGAGTGTCATAAGTGATTCTCATAGTGATCATGGTATATGTAGTCCTTCGACCTAAGATCATCAAGGTTCCCTACATGTGAGTCACATACTTTGATACTTTCCTTTGTTGCTCGTAACTGAGTGAACTTGAAGGAGGTCATTGGGTATGTCACATATCATGCGGATGGATTTGTATGATCAAGATGGGATTTGTCCCTCCTTTGTAATGGGAGTGATATCTTCGGGCCCCTTGATAGAGTAAGACTTAGAAAAATGCATGGCCATGCTCAGATGAGTTGATATTGTTAGTGTTGTGCCCAAAAGCCAGTCATGAGATGATTGTATTTTTGCACATTGAGTCATGATATTTTATTAAGGCATTAATCCAGCAATTATGTTTGTTGTTTTGTTCCTGCGTAACTTAACAAACATAATTGTAACCCTAGAATAATGATATTCTTAAAAGTCCCTGGTCTAGTATTATTGTGGAGCGGTTTGCAATAATACATAACGACTAGCATATGTGGAGACTAATATGAGATATGTAGTCTACATATGGGTCCAAGTTGGAGAACTTGTGTACTGGACCGACCCACCATGAGAACACTACATGGATCGTTATATGAGTGTCATAAGTGATTCTCATAGTGATCATGGTATATGTAGTCCTTCGACCTAAGATCATCAAGGTTCCCTACATGTGAGTCACATACTTTGATACTTTCCTTTGTTGCTCGTAACTGAGTGAACTTGAAGGAGGTCATTGGGTATGTCACATATCATGCGGAGGGATTTGTATGATCAAGATGGGATTTGTCCCTCCTATGTAACGGGAGTGATATCTTCGGGCCCCTTGATAGAGTGAGACTTAGAAAAATGCATGGCCATGCTCGGATGAGTTGATATGCGATATCAATGTCATCAGTTTAAGTTAGTCTACTCGGTAATCAAGAAACCAAAGATTGGGCTATACGAGAGTGACACATTCCATGTCTCGTGCTTAGTCTTGATATCTTGGACAAAGGGACAATGGCATATATCGGTGATGATCATAAAGGTTTAGTCAAATCATCGACAATCTTGTCACTTGGGTAGCAATGATGTGTTGCTAGACACCGCTCATTGCTTATGATCATAAATGTGATTTATGATCATTGCCAACGTGATAAGAGCCTATTGGGTCGCACACATAGAGCATTTTTGGATCATTAGAGTGCATGGGCTAATTATTTGGGTTATGGTTTCACTTTAATTTCGTATTAATAATGGGCCCAATAGTTGAGCCATTATTAAGCCCGAAATTAAATCCTAATTGGATTAGGGCTTTGAAACCCATTAGGCCTGGAAGTTGAGTCTCACTATAAATACAACTTTTAAGTGAGAAATTCATAGGTCTCCTTGCCCTAGCCTCCAAAAAGGACAGCCGCACTCTTCTCTTGCAATTCCTTGGAGGACGCAAGCTAGCACTGCGAGCGCAAGAGAAACGCATCTACCGGGACGTGGTGGAAGCGTGGTGATCCCGAGAGGCTCGTGTGGATACCATAGAGAGCTTGAACACGTCAACTGTTCAGGTTTTGTGATTCGACTCTACAGTTGAGTGAGAGATCTCAATCGAAAATTAGGTATGAAAATTTTTGAACACCCGGTTTACCCCGTTTCACTTGGATCCTGGAGGGTTTCGGTTAAATTCCGCTGCGCTGTTTGGCTCCCGAAACCCAACAGATATATGATATCAATGTCATCAGTTTAAGTTGGTCTACTCGATAATCAAGAAACCAAAGATTGGGCTATACGAGAGTGACATATTCCATGTCTCATGCTTAGTCTTGATATCTTGGACAAAGGGACAATGGCATATATCGGGGATGATCATAAAGGTTTAGTCGAATCATTGACAATCTTGTCACTTGGGTAGCAATGATATGTTGCTAGACACCGCTCATTGCTTGTGATTATAAATTTGATTTATGATCATTGCCAATGTGGTAAGAGCTTATTGGGTCGCACACATAGAGTTATTTGGATCATTAGAGTGCATGGGCTAATAATTTAGGTTTTGGTTTCACGATAATTTCATATTAATAATGGGCCCAATAGTTGAGCCATTATTAAGCCCGAAATTAAAGCCTAATTGGTTTAGGGCTTTGAAACCCATTAGGCCTGGAAGTTGAGTCTCACTATCAATACAACTTCTAGTTAGAAATTCGCAGGTCTCCGTGCCCTAGCCTGCCAAAAGGACAGCCGTACTCTTCTCTTACAATTCCTTGGAGGACGCACGCTAGCACTACAAGCACAAGAGAAACGCATCTGCCGGGACGTGGTGGAAGCGTGGTGATCCCGAGAGGCTCGTGTGGAGACCATAGAGAGCTTGAACACGTCAACTGTTCAAGTTTTGTGATTCGACTCTACAGTGGAGTGAGAGAGCTCAACCGAAAATTAAGTATCAAAATTTTTGAACACCCGGTTTACCCCGTTTCACTTGGATCCTGGAGGGTTTCGGTTAAATTCCGCTGCGCTGTTTGGCTTCCGGAACCCATCTGTGGTATCAGAGCTACTGGTGAAACCCTAAATCGGGATTGATGTTGAATCACATGATGTTAAGTGTTCGGTCTCTTTTCGGCCATGATTAATTGGATTGATTCAAGTTGCATGAAACCGGAACTCGTAATGAACATATGCCATAGTTAGAAATGACACAAATTGGTTAATGAGATTAACCCAAAATTGATAGGTATGAGATACCTATATGGATTAGGATTCTTTCAATAGTTGCAAAAACCCTAGCTTTGTTTGGATTTGGCCTGTTCAGGCACCGAAAGTTGCAAAAACCCTAGCTTTGTTCAGAACCACCGCTCGCTGGCTGGCCAACGGGACCGCCGTATGTGAAGCGCCACATAAATAAAAATTGGTTAATCAACGCACGTCAATTGGCATGCATTTTTGTTGAATGAGATTTGACATGATCTGCTGATTGGTGTTTGAAGCATGTTGCATGGTTATAGCCCTTGATTGGTTGTACTTGTAAATACAGCCTGCGAGTCGTGCGTCTATTTTTACTCTTATTGTACATTCTCTTCTCACCTTGCTTCCCTCGAACATAACTCAAGGTTTCTATTATTGATGTAATGGTACATTATGGGATCATCCAATGTGGTATGTCCAAGGATCATCCAAGGTGGTATGTCCAAGGAAGTGACAACAAAAAGGGCAACCAAGAAAGGAAGAGAAGGAGCTTGTGAAGACCCTTTTCTTTTCTTACGCTTTTATGATATTCTCATTGGCTTGAGAATATCGCATAGTTTGGGCTATAACCTTGTCACATTTATTTTCTTATAAGCATGTGATGCATGTTTTTTATTTGTATGTGATGCATGTATAAGACAACCGGAGATAACAAATTGGTGAGATCAAAAGAAAAATCCCTCAAACAAATATTAAGTCATTAAATGTGTTGCCTTCCAAATGTTGGCACTCGTCAAGACTTTGATCAACATTAGGTATGTTCATCTTGGTAAGGCGCGATGGGATAATAGTGATATCCAAATTGCTAACTTTGGGTCCGACTTAACTAAGTCATCCTAATAGGATTAGGGACTTAGAGGCATAGACTTAGGCTTAAGCTCATGAGACAAGCTTGGACAAGTGTTGTTCGCCCAACTATCCAAGAGTTGCATGGGATGCAATTGGCAAGGAGTTGCCTACCTAAATAGCTGTGACTTGAGAGAAAAGCCAAAGCTGACTCAGGTTGTGGTCAAATATGGATCTTGGCCCACTAGAATACCTTTGCGTTGAGGTGTTCCGAAATAATATCGAGGGTTATTATTTTGAGGAAAATAGTGGGAGTATCATTTAATAAAAGTCCTTATTAAATGAATTAAAATACATCACTCTTACACTGCATATTTACTGTTGTAGATAACCATGGCACAAAACACATCGACACTTTCGTTGCGATCGATCCTTGAGAAGGAAAAATTGAATGGGACCAACTTTCTCAAATGGTACCGAAACTTGAGGATAGTCCTCAGGCAAGAGAGAAAGGCTTATGTCCTAGAGCAGCCCATTCTGAATAAGCAACAATAACATAAATTGGGTTAGCAAGCACATAGAATTCACCAAAGCACACAATAACACACACACACGCCACAAAGTGCTCTCGGTTAAAATCTCCATAACATGTGCCCATGTGCATTTGCACACAAAACTTCACCAAACACTTCAATTCCACCACATAATTAATTAGGCATCAAAAACCCTTTTCATGGATTAATTACCATGTATTCCAAGAAGAACATCAAGTTACCTTAACTCAAACTCTTGGCCAAATACATATTTCCAAGCCGAAACCTCCTTTGCTCAATTAGCCTAACATAGAACCAATTAAGCATCACAACTCCTTGTTCATGGGACTAACACCATGTAATCAAGGAAAGAACATGAGATTACCTCAAGTCAAGCTTTCGGCCAAGCACCAATCCTCCAAGCCAAAGTGTTCTTCACCAAATTGGCCTAAAATACCATCAATTTAACACATTAACTCCTTGTTCATGGAACAAAGACCATGTATTCAAGGATATATCAAGATTACCTCAAAACCCTAGCTTGGTTGGCTCGGCCCTTCTTCGTTTCTTCAAGAACAAGGCTTGAATTGCAATGGTCTAGTGCCGAAACCAAGCTCCCAAGCTTGAATTCTTCAACCAAAGCTCCACATGTCTCCAATGGAGCTTGAATCCGAGACCAATTTAGGAGAAGCTCATGAACTAAGCCAAGAACACCAACTAGGCTAGCTCTCGGCCAAAGGAAAATAAGGCCCGAAATGGAAAACAAATGGCTTAAGTGGTTTTGACCAAGTTCGGCCATAGGACACATGTATTCAAGTTGGCAATTAAGCTAACCTTTGGTCTCAATTTTCTTGCATGGTGCAATCTAGTCCTCACATCCTCACGGTCACACATGCACCATTAAAACACTTGTTTCACTTGGCACTTAAGTCACCTCATGGCCTATAATGCCACGCACATGTCAACACAAGTTCCAAAGTGCCATTTTTCCCAAATAAAACCGGCCAAGTAACTAGTGTGAACACTAGTTTGTCTAACTAGTTAAATAATATTATTATTGCCTTAGTGGAAGACATGATATGACTAGTTATCATTGTTGTCCACCATTCTTGGTCTAGTATTGCACTAGTCACCATATAAACTTGCATGGCCGAAATGATCATCTCATATTCTGTAGTTTCAATTGCACCACCAAGTTAAGTGTGCAATTTGATTCCCTTTCTCTGATTTCTGTCAGTTTTTCCATAGTCCCGTTTCTGTGTGCAGTTAGGACCTAAAAGTTTCCAGCTTTGCACATACATCACTGTACTAGTTCCCATAGTCCTTAATCATTCCTTTATATTCCTTGGCCTAAGCCAAGCACTTAGGAAGTGCGCCTAACACAAGCTCCATAAGGATGGACTCTTGGAATCATTTGATTTTGAATCATATGAGACATGTGAGTCATGTTTGTTGGGCAAGATGACCAAAGCCCCATTCACAGGGCAAAGTGAAAGGGCTAATGACTTACTAGGACTCATACATAGTGATGTATGTGGCCCTATGTCTACACAAGCTAGAGGAGGTTTCCAATACTTCATTACTTTCACTGATGACTTCAGCAGATATGGCTATGTGTATCTTATGAGACACAAGTCAGAATCCTTTGAAAAGTTCAAAGAATTCAAGAATGAAGTAGAGAATCAACTCGGGAAGAGTATCAAAGTGCTTCAATCAGATCGAGGTGGAGAGTACTTGGATCGAGAATTCCTTGACTATCTGAAGGAGTGTGGTATAGTATCACAACTCACTCCACCAGGTACACCTCAATGGAATGGTGTATCTGAAAGGAGAAATCAAACTCTGTTAGACATGGTTCGCTCTATGATGAGTCAAGCTGACCTTCCAAACTCCTTTTGGGGACATGCTCTAGAGACAGCCGCTTTTACACTAAACTGAGTTCCATCTAAATCGGTTCAAAAGACACCATATGAGATATGGAGTGGGAGGCGTCCCAATTTGTCTTTTATGAAGATTTGGGGCTGTGATGCTTATGTGAAATGTCAATCCTCTGACAAACTAGGGCCCAAATCTCAAAAATGCCTTTTTGTTGGGTATCCCAAAGAAACAAAGGGTTACTATTTCTACAATCCTTCTGAGCAAAAAGTGTTTGTTGCTCGAACTGGTGTCTTTTTAGAGAAAGAGTTTATCTCTAAAGGAACTAGTGGGAGGAAAGTAGAACTTGAAGAAATTCAAGAACAACAAGGAGACATCGAACCTGAAATGGAACCTGAACAGACACCACAAGATGTTGTGGTTCAAGAGTCTGTTCCTGTAGCACAGAGCCCACGTAGGTCTGGTAGGATTCGGCGTGAGCCTGAGAGATATGGATTTCTCATGACTCACACTGGTGATGTGATGCTCATGGATCAGGATGAGCCCACAACCTACCAACAAGCTATGTCGGGGCCTGACTCTGAGAAGTGGCTAGTGGCCATGAAATCCGAGATGGAATCCATGTATGAAAACCAAGTATGGACTTTGGTTGACCCACCTGAAGGGGTAAAACCCATAGGGTGCAAATGGGTTTTCAAGAAGAAAACTGACATGGATGGTAATGTGATTACCTTTAAGGGACGATTGGTTGCAAAAGGTTTCAAGCAAATTCATGGTATTGACTATGATGAAACTTTTTCACCAGTTGCTATGCTTAAATCCATCCAAATTTTGTTTGCTATTGCTGCACACTATGATTATGAGATATGGCAAATGGATGTCAAAACTGCATTCCTAAATGGAAAGCTACTTGAGGATGTGTACATGACACAACCTGAGGGTTTTGTCACTCCTGAGAATGCCAATAAAGTGTGCAAGTTGCAAAGGTCCATTTATGGACTGAAGCAAGCTTCTCGAAGTTGGAATCTTCATTTTGATGAAGCAATCAAAGAGTTTGGTTTTATCAAAAATGAAGATGAACCTTGTGTCTACAAGAAGGTTAGTGGGAGCGCTATTGTCTTCTTGGTGTTGTATGTAGATGACATACTACTCATCGGGAATGACATTCCTGAGCTACAGTCTGTGAAGACTTGGCTGGGGAAATGTTTCTCTATGAAGGACTTGGGTGAAGCAGCCTATGTGTTAGGCATCAGGATCTATAGAGATAGATCTAGAAAGCTTCTTGGCCTAAGTCAAAGTACATACATTGACAAGGTGCTAAAGAGGTTTAGCATGCAAGATTCCAAGAAAGGATTCTTGCCCATGTCACATGGTATAACTCTTTCTAGATCTCAGTGTCCGAGTACACCCGAGGAGAGAGAGCGCATGAGTAAGATTCCATATGCTTCAGCAATTGGATCTATCATGTATGCCATGATATGTACTCGTCCCGATGTCTCATATGCCTTAAGCATGATGAGTAGGTACCAATCGAACCCTGGTGAGAGTCACTGGACAGCTGTTAAGAACATCCTTAAGTACTTATGAAGGACTAAGGATGCATTCTTGGTCTTTGGAGGTGAAGATGAGCTCGTTGTAAGGGGTTACACCGATGCAAGCTTCCAATCCGATAAGGATGATTTTAGATCGCAATCTGGTTATGTGTTTTGTATTGGTGGTGGTGCTGTGAGCTGGAAGAGTTCAAAGCAAGAGACAGTAGCTGACTCTACAACAGAATCTGAGTACATTGCCGCCTCTGATGCTGCGAAGGAGGCAGTTTGGATCAAGAAGTTCATCACTGAACTTGGAGTGGTTCCAAGCATTGCCGACCCGATAGAGCTCTATTGTGACAACAATGGAGCAATCGCACAGGCTAAGGAACCTCGATCTCACCAGCGATCCAAACACATACTTCGACGCTATCATCTCATCAGGGAGATCATCGAGAGGGGTGATGTAAGGATATGCAGGACTTCAATAGATAGCAACATTGCTGATCCACTGACAAAGCCCCTTACGCAGCAAAAGCATGATAGCCATTCTAGGTCCATCGGTATTAGATACATGGATGATTGGCTTTAGTGCAAGTGGGAGATTGTTAGTGTTGTGCCCAAAAAGCCAATCATGAGATGATTGTATTTTTTGCACATTGAGTCATGATATTTTATTAAGGCATTAATCCAGCAATTATGTTTGTTGTTTTGTTTCTGCGTAACTTAACAAACATAATTGTAACCCTAGAATAATGATATTCTTAAACGTCCCTAGTCTTGTATTATTGTGGAGCGGGTTGCAATAATACATAACGACTAGCATATGTGGAGACTAATATGAGATATGTAGTCTACATATGGGTACAAGTTGGAGAACTTGTGTACTGGACCGACCCACCATGAGAACACTACATGGATCGTTATATGAGTGTCATAAGTGATTCTCATAGTGATCATGGTATATGTAGTCCTTCGACCTAAGATCATCAAGGTTCCCTACATGTGAGTCACATACTTTGATACTTTCCTTTGTTACTCGTAACTAAGTGAACTTGAAGGAGGTCATTGGGTATGTCACATATCATACAGAGGGATTTGTATGATCAAGATGGGATTTGTCACTCCTATGTAACAGGAGTGATATCTTCGGGCCCCTTGATAGAGTGAGACTTAGAAAATGCATGGCCATGCTCGGATGAGTTGATATATGATATCAATGTCATCAGTTTAAGTTGGTCTACTCGGTAATCAAGAAACCAAAGATTTGGCTATACGAGAGTGACACATTCCATGTCTCGTGCTTAGTCTTGTTATCTTGGACAAATGGACAATGGCATATATCGGTGATGATCATAAAGGTTTAGTCGAATCATCGACAATCTTGTCACTTGGGTAGCAATGATGTGTTGCTAGACACCGCTCATTGCTTATGATCATAAATGTGATTTATGATCATTGCCAACGTGGTAAGAGCCTATTGGGTCGCACACATAGAGCTATTTGGATCATTAGAGTGCATGGGCTAATTATTTGGGTTTTGGTTTCACAATAATTTCATATTAATAATGGGCCCAATAGTTAAGCCATTATTAAGCCCGAAATTAAAGCCTAATTGGATTAGGGCTTTGAAACCCATTAGGCCTGGAAGTTGAGTCTCACTATAAATACAACTTTTAGTGAGAAATTCGCAGGTCTCCTTGCCCTAGCCTCCCAAAAGGACAGCCGCACTCTTCTCTTGCAATTCCTTGGAGGACGCAAGCTAGCACTGCGAGCGCAAGAGAAACACATCTGCCGGGACGTGGTGGAAGCGTGGTGATCCCGAGAGGCTCATGTGGATACCATAGAGAGCTTGAACACGTCAACTGTTCAAGTTTTGTGATTCGACTCTACAGTTGAGTGAGAGATCTCAACCAAAAATTAGGTATGAAAATTTTCGAACACCCGGTTTACCCCGTTTCACTTGGATCTTGGAAGGTTTCGGTTAAATTCTGCTACGTTGTTTGGCTCCCGAAACCCATCAGTGTAACCCTGCTATGAGAGCTTCATATTATGCCGTATTGTTGGTGACATTAAACCCGAATTTGATGGCTTTCATGACCTCCATAGCCTCGGGACCACGAATGATTACTCTAGCTCCCTGGTGGTCTGAACTGGAGGCCCCATCTACGACAGAGTCCACTCCGGTTCATTTTTCCTGAGGTCTAGTTGATTTTCTTCGACAATGAAATCCGCCAAGGCTTGAGCTTTTATTGCCTTCCTTGGTCCATAGGTGATATCGTACTCGCCGAGCTCTATGCACCGCTTGGAAAGCCTTCCTGACTGGTCTACCCTCTTCATGATATCTCAAAGAGGCAGGTTACTTCAAACAATATGATAGCCAAAGGCTATCGCCTCTATCTGGTCGAACTCCCTGCCACAGTCATGGCCAGAAGAAGCTGGCGCTACCCGAGAAAAGGTGTGATCAGGCACCTCGGGAGATAGCCGAAGAGCTCCGAGCCCGGCACGCCAGGACACTACTCGCCCCCCCAGGGTCGTGAACAGATCGCCTTCAGAAAAGTGGCACCAAACATAGCGAGCCGAACACGATATCCCCGAAGGCGGAACTCCCTGTAGCTGGGAACCCCCGAACTGAGGGCTTGTTTCCCGAAGAGGCTCTGTCCGTACCAAAGGACGACCTCACCCAGGGACCTCGGGAGTACGGCAGGGGTATTTATGGAAGCATTTAAGGAAGCCTCTGACACATCCAATCACAGACGCCACAAGCCGCCTCAAAAGGCGCTCTGCCACGCTGACGCCATCAAAATCACATCATGGCCCGTCTCAGCACATGGCTCAAGGTAACCTACTATCTGTCTCCTATGCCCAGAAAGTCAGGAACGTCCGACCGAACACGTGTCGCGATCTGAACGGGCTAGGCACTCCTATAAATACCAGGAGTTAATACCAGACATGAGGTTGGTTGGCTGGCAAAATACGGCTCCCGTTACCAGGCAAAACTCCTCAGCCCTTTGTGCTATTTTCTCTGTCTTTCTCTCAGCCACCACTGACTTGGGCGTCGGAGGCTCCCCCCCCGGAAAAACACTCCGGGGGCCTCCTAACCTTTTGTTTCTGAGCTTTCAGGCACTCTCCTTTGGGCTGTCCAGTCCACCAGGCGTTCTTCCTCCCAGAAGTCCCTCCACCAGTCACTATGACTATAAACGATGAGGCCCCCGGCCATCACAATAATGGGGTGGCCTTGGAAATATGGACGTAGCCTTCTGCTTGCACGTATCAGGGCATAAATAGCCTTTTGTAGTAAGGGGTACCTGACTTCGGCACCATGCAGAGACTTGCTCACATAATATACTGGCCACTGCTCCACCCCTTCTTCATTCACGAGGACCGAACTTATTGCCTTTTCAGTGACAGTGAGGTATAGTATGAGGGGTTCCCCTTTCCGTTGCTGCCGAAGTGTCGGCAGGCGAGTCAGGTAGACCTTAAGCTTTTCCTAGGCCTTTTGGCAGTCTTCAGTCCAAGGATGTACCTTGCTCCCAAGGTCACGACCATTTTTCTCCGCCTTAGTCAGGACCTTGAAGAATGGTCAGCAGCGATCCCCTTATCTGGAGATGAATCTGCTGAGGGACGTGATTCTCCCCATAAGTCTTTGCACATCCTTTGTCGTCGTGGGAGTTCAAAATCTTAGAAGGGCCTTGACCTTTTCTGGATTGGTGTCGATACCTCTTTCTGACACCATAAATCCAAGGAACTTTCCCGCGTTCACCCCAAACATGCATTTTTTGGGGGCGAGACGGATTCCAAAGACGCTCAGTTGGCGGAATGTTTCCTCCAAGTCCGTGACATGACTACTGGGCAGCTTGCTCTTAACTATCATATCATCGACGTAGACTTCCATGTTCCTCCCTATTTGGGAGTTGAAGACCCTGTTCATTAACCTCTGGTGAGTGGCCCCTGCATTCTTAAGCCCGAAGGGCATTTTGATGTAGCAGTATGTACCAACTTCAATGATGAAGGTGGTTGTTTCCTCATCTTCGGGGTTCATCCTAATTTGGTGATACCCACTGAAGGCGTGGAGGAAAATTATGAGGCCATACTTGGCGGTTGAGTCCACCAACTGGTCCATTGGCGATAGTGGATATGAATCTTTAGGACAAGCATCATTCACATTACGGAAGTCGATGCACATCATAGTTTGTCACCCCCTTCCTTTATGGTGATTACCACGTTACTAAGCCATTTGGGGTATTTGACTTCCCTTATTACGCTGGCCTCTATTAACCGTTGGACTTTGGATTTTACAAAGCTATTCTTATGTGCCGAAAAGCTTTTTTTCTTTTAGTTCACGGGCTTCGCATTGGGGCGTATCTTAAGATTATGCTGAATTATGCGAGGGTCTACCCCAGGCATGTCCCTCGGCGAGTAGGCAAATGGATCTTTGTTCATTAACAGAAAAGATACAAGTTCTATATCTTCTGTTTCTATTTTCTCGGGGTCTTCTGTTTCTTCCCTCTTTGCCTCTCCTGCGAGTATGGACTTTGCTCCCGTAGTCCGTGTGCAGCTCTTCGCTGGGGTCTTTCTTACTTTGACAAACACCTTTCTCACTTCCCCTGGTTGATAAAGATCTCAGCATCTCCATCCTTTGTGGGGTAGGTGACAGTCAGGTATTTCACATCTGGGTGAATGTGGAGGTTTCCTTCCATCTATCTTCCAAGGATGGCATTATACGACGAAGGGACATCTATGACAATGAATCTTGTCATTGTGGAAGCAAAGAGCTCATTCTTGTTCTATAATGAAGTTCCTTTTAACATCAGAGGAAGGTCAATCTAAGGACAAGGAGTTCGGACAGACCCACTTCAAAAGTAGGAGAGGTGACGGGCCTAAGATCGCCCCTTGGGATACCCAAACTCGGCAGCAGATGGGAGAACAAGTGTCAGCATTAGAACCATCATCAAGGAGTACTCTCTTGACGTCCCAACTCCCTATCCTTTCCACAACTAGAAGGGGTCGTCATGAGGGAATATGATGGTAGACCCATCTCACCGAATAAGCTTTTTTGATGGGTTACCGTATTCCATCACCGAGATCTCCCTGGCTTTTCTTTTTCTTTCTGTCAAGGGTAGTCCTATGGTTATCATCTGTATTATTCCTGTCGGAGGTGGCAGATGTCTTCTGGGACTTCGGTTCTAGCGTCTGTCAGAGTCATATTCCTTGTCATCTCATTTCCTTTCCTCTTCCCTATTCCCCTTTAGGGAGGGCATTAGCAGGTAGTGTCGTAGTTGGCCCTGCTTTATGAGGTGATGCCCGTCAGCATCTCCACTGTGTGCCATGATGAGGGTGGCAGGAATGTCCAGAGAGAAGATGTTCTGGGAGGATCACTTGGAGGACACAGAAAGTAGGGGTCAGGAGGTCCCCGAAGTGTTTTTTCCTCCCCGGAGTGTTTTTTTGGGGAGGAATCTCTGACGCCCAAGTTAGTGTGAAAGATAAGCAAAAATGGGTAAAGGTTGTCTTGTGAGGAGAACCCCTTTACCTGTGATGCCTCCCGATTATTATAGGAGGTAGATAGGAGAAGTTCGTTTGCCACAAGCTGCCCAGATCATGACACGTGTTTGGCTGGATGTGATTCATACCTTTAGAGGGACCCTCAACCGACCATAGGCTGTTTGCCCGAAAGCCTATGCCGCTCGAGAACAGCGTGTCAGAGCGTGTCTAGGGGCGCCGTGTTGGGAGCCGTATGAGTACGGTGTGTCAGAGACTCCTAAGTTGTCTAATTGTATGTCCACGTGGCCTTTCTAGGTGACCGAATTCTCACGAGGTCCAGGGGTTCCTCGAGGAGGTGAACTTCTTCAGAGGGAGGTCCTTTGCTTTATACGAGACACCTTTAGTCGGACTTTCCCAAGGTTAGGCTCAGGTCCTTGGTGATGGTACTCTCGAGGATATGTCTCGAAGGTGGTCCAAAGAATAACCGAAGGCGGGCTTAGGCACGTGGAGTCATTCCAAGGTTATCCTCAGGAGGAGTGATGACCCTTTATGACCGAAGTTTGTCTGACATGTCATCCGAAGGCAACGCTTATCCGGCTTGTCCAAGGGTGCTTAAGGCCCTCTCTTTGTCGAGGTCTGGTCGCCTGTTCCTGACCAAAGGTGATGCATTGGCCCACGATGATGTACACACATGAGATCCTTCAGGGGCGATTGCCCTTCGGCTATCATAAGGGACTTTATGTACTTCCTCAGCTGGAAGCAATCCTTGATATCATGCCCAAGATCCCAATGGAACTGGCAAAACTTTTTCATGTTCTTTTTGTTGTCTGAGGTCATGGCCTTCGGTCGTTGAATTTGAGTTCCTTGCCTTTCCATGGCCATGAGAATGTTCGCCCTTGTGGTGTTCAAGGGAGTAAAATTCAAAGGCTTCTTCCCTCTCAGCTTCCGAGGTCGACCCCCTAAATCGGTTGGGTAACGAGTTTGCTGGCTTGACCCCTCGGTACGAACGTGGTCATGCTTTGGGCCCCCCATCCTCAGCTCTTCAGCAATCATATGCTGCTCTGCCCTTCAGTAAAATTTGCCGAGGGTGTTTGGGGGATCATTCAAGAATTCGTAGAATAACTGTGAGTCTCTCCGAAGTCCCCGTATCATGGTGAGGATACGTATCTCTGGCCTAAAGTCTGGTATGCTTAGGGCTTCTCGATTGAACCTTTTGACATAGTCGTGAATAGTTTCTCCATTCTTCTGTGCTATGTCGAACATTTGAACTGGCATTTTTGCCGTTGGCCTGCTTCCGATGAATTGCAGTGTGAAAGCGGTAGAAAGCTCTTGGAATCCCATGATGGTTCCGGGGGCTAACGAGTTGTACCATGCCGTTGTCGGTCCAGAGAGGGTAACCTCGAAGCATTTGCACAAGGTGGAGTCATCAGCACTGTGTAACACCATGCTGCGCCTGTATTTGGTTAGGTAAGCCTAGGGGTCACTTCGGCCGTCGTAGGTTTCCAAACGAGGCACCCGAAAGTTACTCGGCATAGGTGCTTCGACTACTGTTTGGGTAAATGGGATTCAACTCCGCTGAAGGTTTCTGACAACCGAGACCAGACGGGTTTTCGAATTACCTGTCTTTCCACCCTCTCTAACCTCTTTAGAATTTTTTCCATGAGGAGTGCGGTGCTAGGCTCTTCCTCTTACTGCCTGGAGGCCTCCAGTAATGGAGAGTGATGCCTTCTTTTTGGAGAGTAACTTCGACGCCGGGGGGATTGCGATTTCTCTTCTGGTGTAGAACTCCTTCGGTGGGCAGTCTTGGGCCGTTTTGACCCCGTTTCTCCCGTAGGTCGAACCCTGGGGGGTATGTTTTCTGTTGAGGACTCATCATGTTGGTCCCCGCTTCCCAAACTCTGGTGAGTTGACTTCGGGCTTCTCTCTCGACGAGGTGCTGGTGAAGGGGGCCTCCGGTCCGGAGGCGGCTGTGGCCATCTTCGGTCCAGTTGCTGCGTCATTTCAGCCACAACAGAGCGCTGAAAATCACGCAAGAAGATCATGGTAATGGTTAGAGGACGTTCGTCCTCCAGCAAGGAAGTTCTTGCGGCAGGCTGTTTGGTTGCCAGTTGAACCTTTGGCGTAGAAGGGGACTTCAGAACCCCCTTGTCCTTAGAACGCCGAGTCTCAACGACGGCCACTTGGGAGTAGGTTCCCAAAGATGGCGCCAGATGATGCCCATCGACATCTTCGCTGTATGACATGGTGAGATTGGGAGGGACTTCCTAGGAGAGATTGCATGAAATATTCAAAGAATGAAGGTTAGGAGGTCCCCGTAGTATTTTTTGGAGAGAAGCCTCCGACGCCCAAGTCAGTATTTTGAGAAACGGGAAGTAGTAAGGATGTGAAATGTATGTTTTCTCCAAAGATCCCCTTTACTGAGGCCATTTCCTTACTATTTATGGGAGGGTTTAATGGAGATACCTACTTGACATGGCCCTCTCAGATCATGACACATGTTCGGTCGGATGTAATCCGTCCCTTTGGGCGTAGGGCCTCTAATTGGCTATAGGCCGTTTTGACCAGAGGTTAAGGCCGGGGTAGGTCTGCGTGACAGGATGCGTATGGGGGCAGCATGTCAGAGCGTGTATGAAGGCGGCGTGTTGCGTACGGGGGCTGCATGTCTGTCACACCTCACACAGGCCTTGGCCCAACACTCTGTACTAAACTCACCCAACTAAGGTTATTTTGGAGTGTTTTTAGAACTTTCAATTCGGCCAACAAATGTAATTAATCCTTAAGTCTTATTTTCTTAAGGTATTTAGCCTGGGAGGTGGCCCATGAGGCTTATGAGAAGAATCCAACTAATTACTTGCAGCAGAAGTAGAGCCCAGTATAATAACTTGCAAGACAAGCAAGGCTGTAATAGGTAACTTGCATTACAAGCAAGGCAACACTCAATGAAATTAAGTGCTTAGGATGTGTGCAAATCAAGTGAGCTATTTTAGAATGGCAACCAAGTAGCCCAAGGTATCATTTGATTTTTGAAAACTCATGTTTGAGTGCACATGTACATTCGGCCATAATAGGTACAAAGGAGGTTAACATGATAACATGCTTCACATTCATAACAAGCCATACATAAGCCCATAATCATTCATCATTTACAAGTCCAAAACCATAACATAAGTGCAAACATAACTTGGCCTACTAAGGTACTCTATGTACCACAAAAACTAGGCAACATCCGAGACTACATATATGTAAAAACAAAAGTAGTCTACCTAGTACACATACATGGCTACATGCCATGATTCCAAAGTTTTTCATGCCAAGTTATATTACAACCGAGACCATCACCTCTTAAACAACACCTTAAGTATGCCATAAAGCAGGGCACACTGCAGTACCAAACCTATGGCCATGTTCGTGGTCATAAAGGAGAAAACTATTATCAGAGTAAGTGTCTACAAATCCGATGGCCGAAATGTGGCCACATTAGTTACCTAAGGTCTTCGGGAAAGAAGGGAGCTAGACACCTGAGGAATATCACCTCGGGAGATCACCGGTACCCTCCCCGAGAAATCAACGGACCACCTCCCTCGTAAGGGCGACCGAACTAACCTCGGAAACAGCTGATACACCGAGGTACCAGCCCTACTCCTGGAAAAGACCTCAACTACAAGGACGGACTTCGGCCAAGGGGACCTGGGAGGTACGGCAGAAGACCATCCAGGAGCCTTTGACACTTCGACCGTACGTCCTGCACGACGCCCTCACATGTGCTCTGACAAAGTGACATACCCCCCATCTTGTCATATCGGGGAATGATTGCTGCAGCCCATGGCTCGAGGAGCCTGTAGGCGACCAAGGGACCCCATGCCCAGAAGTACAGACATCATCCAACCATACACGTGCCACAATCTTAAAGGCTCGTTTCCTCCTTTAAATACGCTAGGCATATGGCGAAAAGGGGGGCTCTCACATCGGAGAAAAATGAGATAAGGAGGCCAGAAAAAATGGGACACTCTTCCTTCACCACCTGAATACTCTCCCTCTAGCGCTCCAGCCCACAGAAGGAAACACCAGGTACGCAGTTCATGCGCTCATTACGCTACTTCCTCCTGGAAACAGGCACTAACTTGGGCGTCGGAGGCTCCTCCCCGGAAAAAGACTCCGGGGACCTCCTAACCCCTATTTACTGAGTGTTTCAGCTAGGTATCCCCGGAGGATCTCTGTTCTGGGCTCCCTGTCACACCGCGGGAACTTCCCATTAGCTCCCAACCACAGAACTAAGGAGCTGCCGGCCATCACTTAAGGAAATCACTCCCAGGACGCTAGTCTTTTTCCAGGGCCCTGCCGCCTTCATCACTGCACACAGTGTAGATGCTAGCTCCGCCACCACCAGACGGCATCATATGGCGCCGTCTGTGGGAAATCACTACCAGGTTGCCGAAGTTGGAAGTTCGGCATTCTAAAGAGGAGGGATTGCCGAAGTCCCCGTCCGCGCCAAAAATTCAACGGGCAACCGAACAATGGCAGCAGGGATTCACCTGCCTAGGGGTAAATGCCCACTGACTACCACCATAAGCTTCCTGCGTGAATACCCACGCTTTGCCGTGGTCGCGATGATGCTGTAGCCAGGCCAAAGAAGGGCGCAGCTGAGTTCAAACCAAAGCCCCTTCGGAACGCCATCTCGTTAAGGGGAAAGGTCCCGTCTCAAGTCACAGACGTGTGGGAAGCAGAGATCAACAGGACTAGTTCCCGGCGGGAATCATGCCCCTTCGGAATATGATCTACGGGAAAAGCAAGGGGAAAATGGCCCGGACCTTCCCGAGTTCGGCACCTAAGGAAAAATTGTCATCTCCTCGACAACAAAATCAAGGCCCATTACCCCGAAAAGTCGTCTATGACTTGACTAGTGGGTAGAAGGAACTGATTCTACTTCCCTGAACGTGCTATCGCTGTCCGAAGCAACCAACCCCTGCGCGATGTCGCAAAAAAAGGTAGAGCATTCGAAAAAGATTATCAAAATGGTGCATCAAAATCAGAAAGTACTACATCACGCATGAGCATAGAAGGGCAGTGAACGCCCAGGTACTGGCAGACTACACCGCCGAAATCCCAAAAAGAGGGAAGGCTGGAACCAATAAGGCACCCAGAGCGAAGGAAACTCTTTGCCAGTGGAACCCCCAGTGCAGAACGTCAGGACGCTGGGATACCCCCTCGACGGCCCAAAAGCAGGAAGGCCACCGAAATGATCAAATTTTGATCACCAGAAGTGTTGGGACTTCTGAGTATGGCAACGCTAGGTGTAACAACCTCGGACAAAAGGCTGAAAGATCCTCGGAACCAAAGGATCCCAAGCAGCAGACAGTGCAAAGATGTTCCGGGCGATATTTTCAGATTAAGGGAAACCCATGCAGGCAAAGGTACGCAACTCCGTTATTAATATATATCGGTAAAAAAGTGCGGGGCAATTCATCCAGGAAATGTGAAAATGACCAAGAACGAGCCAGCACCCGAAGACTGCCTTCTCAGCGGATTACCTCGGAGAAAGTACACCACCGAGCCGCTCCTGACATCACCCGAAGATGTGAAGTAAAGAACTACTTCACTGAGCAGGGTAGGGCAGAACACCTAGCAACCATGCTGGCAGAAAATGCACAAAAAGTTCGTCTGGTGGCATACCAGCAGTAATACTGGCCAATAATGATTCCCAGTCTATAGACAAATGATTTCAAGAATCTGTCATCAGCCCCAGCATAAGAAACCACCTCGGCCTACTAACTCGACTTCCGAGCAACAGACAGACAAAGTTGCCCAAAAGAGCTATAAAAAAGGGACTACAAAAGAAGTTGGAGGAAGCAAGGGGAAAATGGCCAGGAAAATTTCCTATCGTATCTAAGAGTTACCAAATAACTCTCAAAGGAACCATGGGGGAAGCACCTTTCTCACTTATCTCCAGTACGGAGGCCTTTATCGATTTGAAGTAGCACGGCCACCTGCTAGAATGAAAGTGTTCGATGGGAAAGGAAATGACCTCGGGTTGAAAAGTAAGCTCGACCTAATTGCCGAACACGAAAGAATGGCCAAGCTCAAAAGAATTGCCCCTCAACAAGAGGTGGCCATAAGTGCAAATCTGCAAAATGGGTCGAAAAGAATGGCAAAGGGCCACCTCATCCTCCGAAAGGACGAGTTTTAAAGTACCTCGGCCATGTGGGAGTAGACAAGGTCCAAAAGGGAGTATACAAGCTTGGTGGTGCCAAAGGAGGAAAACTAAAAAATGCGTAGCATTCAGATGTCTTAAAAGAATTCTATACTTAGAATTTTACACAAGAAAGTGTACAAGAGAAAATTTCTCTAAAGTACAAAAGTTTTCCTCTATGCGAAAGCACCCGTCCAACAAAGCTGAAGCACGCGCTCCCGAAGGTCATGTTTTTCCCAAATTTCATGTTTCCCTAGTTAAGTGGGCAACACGCCCAAAAAATGGGGAAGTCCGTCGAATATGGCTGACAAAAGCAGGCTAGAATTGGCCTAAGTGAACTTCGCTGATAACAAACACGTGCCCAAAAGATCGGTGGGAGAAACGAACAAGAAGTTTTTCCCAAACTCCCTTGACCGAAATGGTCGGGAAGAGATGGAAAATGACAAGGGATTTCCCAAACTTCCTTGACCGAATATGGTCGGGAAAAGATGGAAAATGAGAAAGGGTTTTCCCAAACTCCCTTGACCGAATATGGTCGGGAAAAGATGGAAAACGAGAAAGGGTTTTCCCAAACTCCCTTGACCGAATATGGTCAGAAACAGATGGAAAACGACAAAGGGTTTTCCCAAACTCCCTTGACCGAACATGGTCGGGAAGAGATGGAAAAGGACAAGGGTTTTCTCAAACTCCCTTGACCGAGTATGGTCAGGAACAGATGGAAAACGAGAAACTGTTTTCCCAAACTCCCTTTACCGAATATGGTCAGGAAAATATGGAAAATGACAAAGGATTTTCCCAAACTCCCTTGACCGAACATGGTCAGGAAGAGAGGGAAAATGACAAGGGTTTCTCCCAAACTCTCTTAACCAATGGTGGTCGGGAAAAAATCGTAAGCGAAAAATGTTGTGAAGTCCCTGGACCGAATGTGGCCAGGATCAGTGGAAAAGATCGCTCGAAATGTTGATTACTCAGAACACTTAGCCAAATTGTGAGAATTTATTAATCAAAATGCTGATGCAGGGGAAAGGTTACAAAGAAAAGAAAAACACAAAGAAAAAGAAGAAGGAAAAAAGCCCTAGGATATCTAGGGGGCCTCGGCATCATGAGAAGCTCCAGCTCCGCTGCCTTTGGCCGACGGCTTTGGAAATGAAGCAAGTGACAGGTTGAGGAGCTCTATCTTTGACCAAGCCCACCGAGGACCCTCGGGAAAATCCATGGCCACCAAAAAGGAGAGGTCAAGGTCCGGATACTTCTTGTGAAACTGATGACGGGCTAGGTAGAAACCATCCTGAAAAGCAACCTTCGTTGACTGGACAGCTTTATCCCTAGCCACGTCTAAGTCATCCGCCTCGTTCTGAGGATCCGAGACTTGCTTTCGAAGGTCTGCAACCTCCTTCTCTAACTCTTGTACCTTCTTCTTGTTCTTTGAGTCCTTCTTCAGCATAATGACCTCGGATCGAAGCTTGGCATTGTCCTCCTTCACCATGTCGACCTCGGCTCGGAGGTTGGCATTATCAGTAGTAGACATCGCCAAAAGAGCAGTCTCTTCCTCCTTCTCCTTTAGAATGACTTCATTGGCTGAGGTTAGGCTCACAACCTTCATGCCAAGGACGGCCATCTTATGAGAGAAGTCTTTTATAAGGTCCTGCTGGCTCCTCAAAAACTCATCCCGAACAGCAGCCACCTTCTCCCTGGTTATCCGAATCAATTTGGTGCTAGTCAATGCCGCGTTGGCACAAAAAAGCTTGGTCATCGCTAGCTCACTCTCGGCCCAAGCTCGCGCCGAAGATTGCTCTGCCATCCACACCCGAAGGTGTTAGGCACCTCCTAAGTGCTTGGCTTAGGCCAAGGAGAACAAAGGAAAACAAGGAAAAATAAAAAGGAAGAGTGAGGGGAACTATGGAAACTAGTACAGTGACCTATGTGCAAAACTGGAAACCTTCAGACCTTAACTGCACATAGAAACTGGACTATGGGAAAGCTGACAGAAAACAGAGAAAGGGGATCAAATTGTACACTTAGATGAGTGGTACAATTAAAACTACAAACTTAAAGTTGGCATATTCGGCCATGCAAGTTTTTAAGGTAACTAGTGCCATACTAAGCCAAATTGTGGGAGACAACAATGATTACTAATCAAATCTTGTCTACCACTAAAGTACTATTCACTAGTTAACTAGTTAAACTAACTAGTTTGTTGTCTAGTTATACGGCGGGTTACTCATGGGCAATTATAGTACATTGGTACTTGTGTTGTGTTGTGCATGGCATTATGGGCCATGAAGTGACTTAAATGTCCATTTAGACACAAGTTTTAAGGGCAGCATTGTGATTATATGGATTTGGGGGCTACATTGTCTCATGCAAATTAATGGAAGCCAAAGTTAGCATTTTAGCTAACTAAAACCCAAGTCATTTCAGCCGAAACTAGTCAAGACATTTACCTTGACATTTCGGGCTTATTTCTTTCCTTGGCCAAAAGCTTGTCTAGCTCATGTTCTTGAGTTCTCTCAAACTTGGTCTCGATTTCAAGATTCATTGAAGGAGTGTGGAGCTTGGGTGAAGGATTCAAGCTTGGGAGATTGATTTTGGTGCTAGACTACTTCAATTTCAAGTTTGAACTTGAAGAATTAAGAAGGGCTGAACCAACCAAGCTAGGGTTTTGAGGTAACTTTGGTATTTCCTTGAATCCATGGTATTTTCTTCCATGAACAAGGGATTTAGGAGCTCAATTGTTGTTAGATTGAGTTAATTGAACAAGCTTGGTGTTGGTTTGTAAGCCCATTGTTGGCCGAATGTGTTGGATGAATGAACTTGATGTTCTTCTTCATTTCCATGGAAATTAATCCATGACTAAGTGTTGTTGTTGTTAGTGTTGTGCCCAAAAGCCAGTCATGAGATGATTGTCTTTTTGCACATTAAGTCATGATATTTTATTAAGACATTAATCCAGCAATTATGTTTGTTGTTTTGTTTCTGCGTAACTTAACAAACATAATTGTAACCCTAGAATAATGATATTCTTAAACGTCCCTGGTCTAGTATTATTGTGGAGCGGGTTGCAATAATACATAACGACTAGCATATGTGGAGACTAATATGAGATATGTAGTCTACATATGGGTACAAGTTGGAGAACTTCTGTACTGGACCGACCCGCCATGAGAACACTACATGGATCGTTATATGAGTGTCATAAGTGATTCTCATAGTGATCATGGTATATGTAGTCCTTCGACCTAAGATCATCAAGGTTCCCTACATGTGAGTCACATACTTTGATACTTTCCTTTGTTGCTCGTAACTGAGTGAACTTGAAGGAGGTCATTGGGTATGTCACATATCATGCGGAGGGATTTGTATGATCAAGATGGGATTTGTCCCTCCTATGTAACGGGAGTGATATCTTCGGGCCCCTTGATAGAGTGAGACTTAGAAAATGCATGGCCATGCTCGGATGAGTTGATATACGATATCAATGTCATCAGTTTAAGTTGGTCTACTCGGTAATCAAGAAACCAAAGATTGGGCTATACGAGAGTGACACATTCCATGTCTCGTGCTTAGTCTTGATATCTTGGACAAAGGGACAATGGCATATATCGGTGATGATCATAAAGGTTTAGTCGAATCATCGACAATCTTGTCACTTGGGTAGCAATGATGTGTTGCTAGACATCGCTCATTGCTTATGATCATAAATGTGATTTATGATCATTGCCAACGTGGCAAGAGCCTATTGGGTCGCACACATAGAGCTATTTGGATCATTAGAGTGCATGGGCTAATTATTTGGGTTATGGTTTCACTTTAATTTCGTATTAATAATGGGCCCAAGAGTTGAGCCATTATTAAGCCCGAAATTAAATCCTAATTGGATTAGGGCTTTGAAACCCATTAGGCCTGGAAGTTGAGTTTCACTATAAATACAACTTTTAAGTGAGAAATTCGCAGGTCTCCTTGCCCTAGCCTCCAAAAAGGACAGCCACACTCTTCTCTTGCAATTCCTTGGAGGACGCAAGCTAGCACTGCGAGCGCAAGAGAAACGCATCTGTCGGGACGTGGTGGAAGCGTGGTGATCCCGAGAGGCTCGTGTGGATACCATAGAGAGCTTGAACACGTCAACTGTTCAGGTTTTGTGATTCAACTCTACAGTTGAGTGAGAGATCTCAACTGAAAATTAGGTATGAAAATTTTCGAACACCCGGTTTACCCCGTTTCACTTGGATCCTGGAGGGTTTCGGTTAAATTCCGCTGCGCTGTTTGGCTCCCGAAACCCAACAGTGGTATCAGAGCTACTGGTGAAACCCTAAATCGGGATTGAGTGTTGAATCGCATGATGCTATGTGTTCGGTTGCTTTTCGGCCATGATTAATTAGATTGATTCATGATGCATGAAACCGGAATTCGTAATGAACATATGAGATATATGAAGAAACGACACAAATTGGTTAATGAGATTAACCCGAAATTGAATGGTATGAGATACCTATATGGATTAGGATTCTTGCAATAGTTGCAAAAACCCTAGCTTTGTTCGGATTCGACCTGTTCGGGCACCGAAAGTAAGGTATTTTTGGTGGCTCGAATGGAGGAGTCTCGGGTGCCTACTTGCTCGAAATAGAAGATTTCGGGCTAAGCAATTGTAAGAAAATTTTTTGCGCCGGGGGCGCTGCCCCCCACACCCCCCGCAAGGGTGCTCCCCTTGACCCCGTCTGCTAACCGGTCAGCGGAACCACCGCCCACTGACCGGTCAGCGGAACCGCCGCCCACTGACCGGCCAGCGGGACCGCCGTATGCAAAGCGCCACATAAATAAAAACTGGTTAATCAACACGCGAAAATTGGCATGCATCTTTGTTGAATGAGATTTGACATGATATGCTGATTGGTGTTTGAAGCATGGTGCATGGTTATAGCCCTTGATTGGTTGTACTTGTAAATACGGCCTGCGAGTCGTGCCTTTTCTTATCACTCTCATTGTACATTCTCTTCTCACCTTACTCCCCTCGAATGTAACTCGAGGTTTCTATTATTGATGTAATAGTGCATTATGGGATCATCCAAGGTTGTATGTCTAAGGATCATCCAAGGAGGCATGTCCAAGGAGATGACAACAAAAGGGCAGCCAAGAAAGGAAGATAAGGAGCTTGTGAAGACTCTTTTCTTTTCTTAGGCTTTTATGATATTCTCATTGGCTTGAGAATATCGCATAGTTTGGGCTATAACCATGTCACATTTACTTTCTTGTAAGCATGAGATGCATGTTTTATATTTGTATGTGATGCATGTATAAAACAACCGGAGATAACAAATTGGTGAGATCAAAAGAAAAAAATCCCTCAAACAAATATTAAGTCATTAAATGTGATGCCTTCCAAATGTTGGCACTCGTCAAGACTTTGATCAACATTAGGTGGGTTTGCCAAAGCAAAGCACCTATGTTCATCTTGGTAAGGCGCGATGGGATAATAGTGATATCCAAATTGCTAACTTTGGGTCCGACTTAACTAAGTCATCCTAATAGGATTAGGGACTTAGAGGCATAGAGTTGGGCTTAAGCTCATGAGATGAGCTTGGACAAGTGTTGTTCACCCAACTATCCAAGAGTTGCATAAGATGCAATTGGCAAGGAGTTGCCTACCTAAATAGCTGTAACTTGAGAGAAAAGCCAAAGCTGACTCAGGTTGTGGTCAAATATGGATCTTGGCCCACTAGAATACCTTAGCGCCGAGGTGTTCCAAAATAATATCGAGGGTTATTATTTTGAGGAAAATAGTGGGAGTATCGTTTAATAAAAGTCCTTATTAAATGAATTAAAATACATGACTCTTACACTGCATATTTACTGTTGTAGATAACCATGGCACAAAACACATCGACACTTTCGTTGCGATCGATCCTTGAGAAGGAAAAACTGAATGGGACCAACTTTCTCAAATGGTACCGAAACTTGAGGATAGTCCTCAAACAAGAGAGAAAGGCTTATGTCCTAGAGCAGCCCATTCCGAATGAGCCTGCTGCCACTGCTCCAAGAGCTGAAAGGGATGCTCACAAGAGGCATTCTGATGATGCTTTGGATGTTGCATGCCTCATGCTTATTACCATGGAATCTGAGCTTCAGAAGCAACATGAGAACATGGGGGCGTTCGATATGATCGAACATCTCAAAATGCTTTTCCAAGAGCAAGCTAGGCATGAGAGGTTTGAGACCTCTAAGGCATTGTTTCAGTGCAAGATGTCTGAGGGAAGTCCCGTGGGTCCTCATGTGCTCAAGATGATTGGGTACATTGAGAATCTTGAGAATTTGGGATTTGCTCTTCAGAAAGAGTTGGCTATCGATGTAGTCTTGCAATCGTTGCCTGAAAGCTACAGTCAGTTCGTCATGAACTATAACATGAACGACCTTGACAAGTCCCTCCCTGAATTGCTCAACATGTTGAGAACTGCTGAGCAAAACCTTAAGAAGGCTAAGCCCATTTTGATGGTTCAAAAGGGCAAGGGAAAGGGAAAAGCCAACAAGAAGAAGGATAAAGCTAATGGAAAGTCCAATGCTAATTCTTCTTCAGCTGCACTGAAACCAAAGGGTGGTGTGGCAAAGGAAGGGGAGTGCTTCCATTGTAAGCAACCTGGACACTGGAAGCGCAATTGCAAGCTCTATCTTGAAGAACTTGCTAAGGAAAAGGGAAGTAAGACTTCCACTTCAGGTATTTTTGTTATAGAGGCTAACTTTTCTACTTCCTCATCTTGGGTATTGGATACTGGATGTGGATCTCACATTTGTACAAATGTGCAGGATCTAAGTAGAAGTAGAAGATTGGCCCGAGGTGAAGTGGACCTACGTGTTGGAAATGGAGCAAGGGTTGCTGCCTTAGCCGTAGGGACTTATGTTCTCACTTTACCTAGTGGATTAGTTTTAGAATTAGACAACTGCTACTTTGTGCCTACTATTAGTAGAAATTTGATTTCTGTTTCTTGTTTGGACAAGAAAGGTTTTTCATTTATAATAAAGGACAAATGTTGTTCTATTTATTTGAATGAAATCTTTTATGGTAGTGCTCAACTTAGCAATGGGTTGTATGTTCTAGACCTCGAAGATCCAATCTATAATGTGAATACCAAGAAGGTCAGATTAAATGATTCAAACCCGACCTATCTCTGGCACTGTCGCTTGGGCCATATAAATGAGACCCGCATATCCAAGCTCCATAAGGATGGACTCTTGGACTCATTTGATTTTGAATCATATGAGACATGTGAGTCATGTTTGTTGGGCAAGATGACCAAAGCCCCATTCACAGGGCAAAGTGAAAGGGCTAATGACTTACTAGGACTCATACATAGTGATGTATGTGGCCCTATGTCTACACAAGCTAGAGGAGGTTTCCAATACTTCATTACTTTCACTGATGACTTCAGCAGATATGGCTATGTGTATCTCATGAGACACAAGTCAGAATCCTTTGAAAAGTTCAAAGAATTCAAGAATGAAGTAGAGAATCAACTCGGGAAAAGTATTAAAGTGCTTCGATCAGATCGAGGTGGAGAGTACTTGGATCGAGAATTCCTTGACTATCTGAAGGAGTGTGGTATAGTATCACAACTCACTCCACCAGGTACACCTCAATGGAATGGTGTATCTGAAAGGAGAAATCGAACTCTGTTAGACATGGTTCGCTCTATGATGAGTCAAGCTGACCTTCCAAACTCCTTTTGGGGACATGCTCTAGAGACAGCCGCTTTTACACTAAACCGAGTTCCATCTAAATCGGTTCAAAAGACACCATATGAGATATGGAGTGGGAGGCATCCCAATTTGTCTTTTATGAAGATTTGGGGCTGTGACGCTTATGTGAAACGTCAATCCTCTGACAAACTAGGGCCCAAATCTCAAAAATGCCTTTTTGTTGGGTATCCCAAAGAAACAAAGGGTTACTATTTCTACAATCCTTCTGAGCAAAAAGTGTTTGTTGCTCGAACTGGTGTCTTTTTAGAGAAAGAGTTTATCTCTAAAGAAACTAGTGGGAGGAAAGTAGAACTTGAAGAAATTCAAGAACAACAAGGAGACATCGAACCTGAAATGGAACCTGAACAGACACCACAAGATGTTGTGGTTCAAGAGTCTGTTCCTGTAGCACAGAGCCCACGTAGGTCTGGTAGGATTCGGCGTGAGCCTGAGAGATATGGATTTCTCATGACTCACACTGGTGATGTGATGCTCATGGATCAGGATGAGCCCACAACCTACCAACAAGCTATGTCAGGGCCTGACTCTGAGAAGTGGCTAGTGGCCATGAAATCCGAGATGGAATCCATGTATGAAAACCAAGTATGGACTTTGGTTGACCCACCTGAAGGGGTAAAACCCATAGGGTGCAAATGGGTTTTCAAGAAGAAAACTGACATGGATGGTAATGTGATTACCTTTAAGGGACGATTGGTTGCAAAAGGTTTCAAGCAAATTCATGGTATTGACTATGATGAAACTTTTTCACCAGTTGCTATGCTTAAATTCATCCAAATTTTGTTTGCTATTGCTGCACACTATGATTATGAGATATGGCAAATGGATGTCAAAACTGCATTCCTAAATGGAAAGCTACTTGAGGATGTGTACGTGACACAACCTGAGGGTTTTGTCACTCCTGAGAATGCCAATAAAGTGTGCAAGTTGCAAAGGTCCATTTATGGACTGAAGCAAGCTTCTCGAAGTTGGAATCTTTCGTTTTGATGAAGCAATCAAAGAGTTTGGTTTTATCAAAAATGAAGATGAACCTTGTGTCTACAAGAAGGTTAGTGGGAGCGCTATTGTCTTCTTGGTGTTGTATGTAGATGACATACTACTCATCGGGAATGACATTCCTGAGCTACAGTCTGTGAAGACTTGGCTAGGGAAATGTTTCTCTATGAAGGACTTGGGTGAAGCAGCCTATGTGTTAGGCATCAGGATCTATAGAGATAGATCTAGAAAGCTTCTTGGCCTAAGTCAAAGTACATATATTGACAAGGTGCTAAAGAGGTTTAGCATGCAAGATTCCAAGAAAGGATTCTTGCCCATGTCACATGGTATCACTCTTTCTAGATCTCAGTGTCCGAGTACAACTTAGGAGAGAGAGCGCATGAGTAAGATTCCATATGCCTCAGCAATTAGATCTATCATGTATGCCATGATATGTACTCGTCCCGATGTCTCATATGCTTTGAGCATGACAAGTAGGTACCAATCGAACCCCGGTGAGAGTCACTGGACAGCTGTTAAGAACATCCTTAAGTACTTACGAAGGACTAAGGATGCATTCTTGGTCTTTGGAGGTGAAGATGAGCTCGTTGTAAGGGGTTACACCGATGCAAGCTTCCAATCCGATAAGGATGATTTTAGATCACAATCTGGTTATGTGTTTTGTATTGGTGGTGGTGCTGTGAGCTGGAAGAGTTCAAAGCAAGAGACAGTAGCTGACTCTACAACAGAATCTGAGTACATTGCCGCCTCTGATGCTGTGAAGGAGGCAGTTTGGATCAAGAAGTTCATCACTGAACTTGGAGTGGTTCCAAGCATTGCCGACCCGATAGAGCTCTATTGTGACAACAATGGAGCAATCGCACAGGCTAAGGAACCTCGATCTCACCAGCGATCCAAACACATACTCCGACGCTATCATCTCATCAGGGAGATCATCGAGAGGGGTGATGTAAGGATATGCAGGACTTCGACAGATAGCAACATTGCTGATCCACTGACAAAGCCCCTTACGCAGCAAAAGCATGATAGCCATTCTAGGTCCATCGGTATTAGATACATGGATGATTGGCTTTAGTGCAAGTGGGAGATTGTTAGTTTTGTGCCCAAAAGCCAATCATGAGATGATTGTATTTTTGCACATTGAGTCATGATATTTTATTAAGGCATTAATCCAGCAATTATGTTTGTTGTTTTGTTTCTGCGTAACTTAACAAACATAATTGTAACCCTAGAATAATGATATTCTTAAACGTCCCTGGTCTAGTATTATTGTGGAGCGGGTTGCAATAATACATAACGACTAGCATATGTGGAGACTAATATGAGATATGTAGTCTACATATGGGTACAAGTTGGAGAACTTGTGTACTGGACCGACCCACCATGAGAACACTACATGGATCGTTATATGAGTGTCATAAGTGATTCTCATAGTGATCATGGTATATGTAGTCCTTCGACCTAAGATCATCAAGGTTCCCTACATGTGAGTCACATACTTTGATACTTTCCTTTGTTGCTCGTAACTGAGTGAACTTGAAGGAGGTCATTGGGTATGTCACATATCATGCGGAGGGATTTGTATGATCAAGATGGGATTTGTCCCTCCTATGTAACGGGAGTGATATCTTCGGGCCCCTTGATAGAGTGAGACTTAGAAAATGCATGGCCATGCTCGGATGAGTTGATATATGATATCAATGTCATCAGTTTAAGTTGGTCTACTCGGTAATCAAGAAACCAAAGATTGGGCTATACGAGAGTGACACATTCCATGTCTCGTGCTTAGTCTTGATATCTTGGACAAAGGGACAATGGCATATATCGGTGATGATCATAAAGGTTTAGTCGAATCATCGACAATCTTGTCACTTGGGTAGCAATGATGTGTTGCTAGACACCGCTCATTGCTTATGATCATAAATGTGATTTATGATCATTGCCAACGTGGTAAGAGCCTATTGGGTCACACACATAGAGCTATTTGGATCATTAGAGTGCATGGGCTAATAATTTGGGTTTTGGTTTCACAATAATTTCGTATTAATAATGGGCCCAAGAGTTGAGCCATTATTAAGCCCGAAATTAAATCCTAATTGGATTAGGGCTTTGAAACCCATTAGGCCTGGAAGTTGAGTCTCACTATAAACACAACTTTTAAGTGAGAAATTCGCAGGTCTCCTTGCCCTAGCCTCCCAAAAGGACAGTCGCACTCTTCTCTTGCAATTCCTTGGAGGACGCCAGCTAGTACTGCGAGCGCAAGAGAAACGCATCTGCCGGGACATGGTAGGAGCGTGGTGATCCCGAGAGGCTCGTGTGGATACCATAGAGAGCTTGAACACGTCAATTATTCAGGTTTTGTGATTCGACTCTACAGTTGAGTGAGAGATCTCAATCGAAAATTAGGTATGAAAATTTTTGAACACCCGGTTTACCCTGTTTCACTTGGATCCTGGAGGGTTTCGGTTAAATTCCGCTGCGCTGTTTGGCTCCCAAAACCCAACAGTTGTTGCCTATTTGTTCTTGTGCTAGGCAAGTTTGAGTGAAGAACATCAAGTTGAGCAAGTTGGAGTTTGTCCGAAAGGTGCATTTTGAGGTAATTGTGTGTTCCTCATTTGATTACATGGTATTAGTGTCATGAACGTTGGTTAATGATGTTTTAGTGATCATATGTTGGATTAGAATGATGAAGAACATTAGTGTGTGAAGTTGGGCTTTATGGTCGAGGGCTTGAATTAGTATAATTTGGTGTCCATTGATTGAATACATGGTAATGATGCCATGAACAATGTTTATTGGTGATTTGGTGGCTATATGATGGACTAAATTGATGAAGAACATTGTTATGTGAAAAAGGACATTATGGCCGAGAGCATGGGTTAGTGTAACTAGGTGTTGTTCACTTGATTACATAGTAAATGTGCTATGAACAAGCTTCATTTGATGCTTGTTGACCATGTATTGAGTTAGAATGATGGGTAGCACATACATATATGAAATTGGTCTATTTGGCCGAGAGCTTGAGTTAGTATTATATGGTGTTCTTCTTGGAGTACATGGTAGTTAATCCATGAGTATGTGTGGTTGATGCCTATGTGATTGATTTGGTAGGCATTGTGATTGAGGAACACTTGGATACTTGAAGCTTGGTTGTAACCGAGAGCTATTGAGGTAGGGTTCACTGGCACTTGATATTGCTTGGTAATATATCTACCATGGTTCAAGTGTTTAGAGTGGCTAAGTGATGGTTAAAATTTGCCAAATGACCTTAGTTGCTTGATGGGCTTTAAAGTTTTTCACTTGGTTGAATTGTTGATTAGCTAATTGACTAGTGTACATGTACTAGAAATGCAAGTAAATGTGGCCTATTTGCTTGACATTTTGGAGCTCTATGTGGAAGTAAGTTGTTTGATGGTGAATTGTGTGCATTGTGCACATGGGTACATGTATGGTTCATTATGGCCGAGAGCAAACATGTGGAGTGTGTGTGTGTACTTGTGTGCTTTGGTGTTTCCATATGCTTGCTAACCCCACTTATGATATTATAGTATGTATATGCTTGGTTTCTTTGTCTTTGTGTTTGTTTTACAGGCAAAGCTAGCAGTTGGGAGGTTAAGCTTTGAGTGATTACTCAGCTTAACTAAATAGACTCAATTTGAGTTGTATATGTATATAAGTGAATCCTACTGAGTTATACTCACTGCCCATCTTTTTATTTCAGGCAAAGATATTCGGCCTGAGTAGTGCTACCTTGCTTGTTGCATGTGTTTTGCACTAATTTGCTTAGTTTACAAGGTATGTGCCAATGTGTGCTTGGCTTATCATTTAGGGTTCATTACAAGTCTTATATATATATATATATGGTTGGCCGAGACTTATGAACTAAGTTTGCAGGCTATAGTTGGAGACTTGTCTAGGAGGGCTATGGATACTTGGACTTTGGCTTTGATCATAGTATTTTCTTTCATGACAATGAATCAGGCTATTGGGTTGGTGCTACAGTGTGTACTTTTGTATGGCATACTTAAGGTTATGTTTGACCACTAGTGGTCTTGGTATGTAATAACTTGGCTTGTTTAGCTTTTGGGATTCATGACATGTAGCCATGTTGGACACTAGGTGTCACACCTCACTCAGGCCCTGGCCTAAAAGTTCCTAACTAGCTCACAAGCCCAACTTCATAATTAGGTTCCTAGCTCTCGGCCTAGCAATCAAAGGCAACTTTTAAGTCTTATTTTCTTAAGTTAAGAGGCCTGGGAGGTGGCCCAGGTGGCTTTAACAAAGGTCCATTAACAACTTGCAGCAAGGGCAAGGCCCAAAACCCCTAACTTGCACAACAAGCAAGGTTTCACATAATAACTTGCATAACAAGCAAGGCAACACTTAAATGCAATTTAAGTGCATACATGGTGTGCATCAAGTGTACTATCTATATGGCAACCAAGAAGCCCACAAGGTTAGTTTAGATTTCTGAAAACCATAAGTGTTATAAGCATGGTGCTTTCGGCCAACTAAGGTACACACATTTGCATACAACATTTTTCTGATGCAAAGCCCATACTAATCACATAAAGGTGCCAAACCTTGGCCCATAATATCCAGCATACATAACAAGCATAATGCCATCCATAGTCCATACATAACTTGGCATACAAAACCCATAAAGCATCATAAGTCTAGGTGTTAAAGACTACACATATTAACACAAAAAGGGTAGTCTACCTAGCAACCATAACATGGCTACACATGCCATGAAACCAAAAGTACTCATGCCAAGTTATTACATACCAAGGCCATACTCTTAATGGTCAAACAGAACCTTCAAAATCCCATATAGAAGTACACACTGCAACACTAGACCTATGGCCATGTTCATGGTCATAAAGGTGAAAACCACAATCAGAGCTAAGGTCCAGGTATCCATGCTTCTCCTAGACAGTTCCCACTCTACAGCCTGCAAACTTAAATTGTAAGTCTCGGCCAACTAAGAATAAGACTTGTAATGAAACCAAATTACTAAGCCAAGCACTCATTGGCACATACCTTGTAAAACAAGCAAAGTTAGTGCAAACACAAGCAACAAGCTAGTAAACTCTACTCAGGCCGAATGTCCTTGCCTGAAAAATAAAGGATGGGCAGTGAGCATATAACTCAGTAGGATTCACTTTAAACATATACAACTCATATTGAGTCTATTTAGTTAAGCTGAGTAATCACTCAAAGCTTAACCTCCCATTAGATAGCTCAACCTGCAAAACAAACACCAAGACAAGAAAAACAGGCATATACATATACAAGATGGGTAACTATGTCAAATAATTCATAAAGGGGGTTAGCATGCACATAGAAACACCAAAGCACACAAGTACACACCCACTCTCCACATTGTAGCTCTCGGCCATATAAGCCATACATGTACCCATGTGCATTTCTTGCACACAAACTCACCAATATACCATTCCATTTGGAGCTCCCAAAATGCCAAGCAAATAGGCCACATTTACTTGCATTTCTAGTACATGTACCATAGTTAATTAGCTAATCAACAAAACAACCAAGTATAACCAATAAGCCCATCAAGTAACTAAGGTCATTTGGCAAGTTTTAACCATCACTTAGCCACTCTAGACACTTGAATCATGGTGTACATTACCAAGCAAAGTCAAGTGCCAGTGAACCCTACCTCAATAGCTCTTGGTCACACACAAGCTTTAAGTGTCCAAGTGTTCCTCAACCTCAATGCCTATCATAACAAAACATAGGCATTAACACACAAACTCATGGATTAAACTACCATGATTCATATGAAGAACACTATGATATTCACACACTTAAGCTCTCGGCCAAAAGGCCCAATATATCCATACATGTGCTGCCCATCATTCTAACATTCCATATGATACTCTAGTCATCAATGAACATTTTCCATGGCATCATTGCCAAGTAACCAAGTGAAATGCACTATGTTACCATAAACTAAGCTCTCGGCCAAAGTACACATTTTCACATATTTGTGTCACTCATCCAACTAACCCAAAACATGATCAAGTGGCCATCAAATGACAATGCTCATGGCACAATTACCATGTAACTCATTGAAGTACATCATGATATACCAAATCAAGTTCTCGGCCAAAGTGCACACCTTCACATACTTATGTTCTCTATCAACCAACTCCACACATACACATCAAAACATCAATAACTAATGTTTCATGGCATCATTACCATGTATTCAAGCAATGGGCACTAATCTATGCCACTTCAAGCTCTCGGCCATAAAGCCAAACTTCACATATCAATGTTCCTCATCATTCTAAACCAACACATGACCATCAAGTCATCATTTATCATTGACCATGGCATCAATGCCATGTAAACAAATGAGGAACACACATTTACCTCAAAGTGCACCTTTCGGCCAAACTTCCTTTTGCTCAACTTGATGTTCTTTGCTCAAACTTGCCTAGCACAAGAACAAATAGGCAACAACAATACTTAGTCATGGATTAATTTCCATGGAAATGAAGAAGAACAACAAGTTTAGAACACCCAACACATTCGGCCAACAATCCACTTCCAAACCGAGACATTTCTTGTTCATTTAGCTTAATATAACTTCAATTGAGCACTTAAATTCCTTGTACATGGAAGAACTACCATGAATTCAAGGAAATAACAAAGTTACCTCAAGAACCCTAGCTTGATTGGCTCGGCCTTCTTGATTCTTCAAGAACCAAGCTTGAAATTGAAGTAGTCTAGCACCGAAATCAAGCTCCCAAGCTTGAATCCTTCAAGTGTCTTCAAGATTCTTGGATTCAAGATCAATTTGTGAAGGAACTCTCAAGAACACACTCGGCCAAAGAAGAACAAAGGGAGCCCGAAATGAAGCTAAGTGAATGGCCTTGACTAGTTTCGGCCGAAATGACTTTGGGTTTTAGTTAGCTAAAATGCTAACTTTGGCTTCCATAATTTTGCATGAGACAATGTAGCCCTTAACTCCATATATGCTCAATGCCGCCGCCACTAAAACTTGTTTTAAAATGGACACTTAAGTCCATATCATGGCTCATAATGCCAAGCACAAAACAACACAAGTACCAAAGTCACATAATTGCCCATGCATAACCGGCCATGTAACTAGACAAAAAACTAGTTAGTTTAACTAGTTAACTAGTGAATAGTACACTAGTGGTAGACAAGATTTGACTAGTAATCATTGTTGTCTCCCACAATTTGGTCTAGTCTTGCACTAGTCATCATAAAATTTTGCATGGCCGAAATGCCAACTTTAAGTTTGTAGTTTTAATTGTACCACTCAATCTAAGTGTACAATTTGATCCCCTTTCTCTGTTTTCTGTCAGCTTTCCCATAGTACATTTTCTATGTGCAATTAAGTCCTGAAAGTCTCCAGTTTTGCACATAAGTCACTGTACTAGTTTCCATAGTTCCTCTTACTTCCCCTTTTCTGTTTTCTCTCATTTTCCTTGGTTCTCCTTGGCCTAAGCCAAGCACTTAGGAGGTGCCTAACAATTCCTCCCTCCTTAAAGAATTTGGTCCTCCAAATTCCTCACCAACTTATGGTACAGTTGAGGATACCTAGAGGCAATTTCCTGTTCCACTTCCCAGGTGGCCTCCTCTGGAGTATGGTTACTCCACTGTACCTTAATCATTGAAATCCACCTACTTCTTAACTTCCTGGTATCTCTGGCCAGGAACTGGATTGGCACTTCTTCATAAGTGAGGTTAGGTGCCACAATCACTGATGTAGGTGTTTCAATTTGCTTGTAACTTGGAACATATTTCTTGAGCAAACTCACATGAAATACATTGTGTATGTTTCCAAGTTCTGGAGGCAAGTCCAGCTGATATGCCACATTTCCCACTTTGGTCAATATCTGATATGGCCCTACATATCTAGGTGCCAGTTTCCCCTTTTTGCCAAATCTGATTACTCCTTTCATTGGAGAAACCTTTAACCACACCCAATCTCCTTCCTGGAACTCCAGGTCTCTTCTTCTTTTTAGGTTTGCATAGGCTTGCTGCCTATCATTTGCAGTCTTGATCCTAGCCTGGATCAACTTAATTTTCTCAGTAGTTTCCTTAATAATGTCTGGCCCTAAATCCAATTTATCTTCTGGCTGATGCCAGCAGTGAGGAGTAACACATCTCCTGCCATATAAGGCCTCATAAGGAGCCATACCTATCACTGAATGATAGCCATTATTATAGGAAAACTCCACCAATGGGAGATGCACATCCCATTCACCCTGGAAGTCAATCACACAACACCTTAACATATCTTCCAGAGTTTGTATAGTTCTCTCTGTCTGTCCATCTGTCTGAGGATGGTAAGCAGAGCTAAACTTAAGTTTAGTACCCAGTGCCAGGTGCAGGGATTTCCAAAACCTAGAGACAAATCTAGGATCCCTATCTGACACTATATCATCTGGTATTCCATGTAATCTTACTATCTCTCTTATGTAGAGTTGTGCCAACTTATCCAAAGAATCTGTAAGATTCATGGGAAGAAAATGGGCTGCCTTGGTCAGTCTATCCACAATGACCCAAATGGCATTATGCCTCCTTCTTGTTGGTGGCATGCCCACTACAAAATCCATTGAGATGGAGCCCCACTTCCTCTCAGGTATGGGTAAGCTCTGCAGCTTTCCCCCTGGCTTTTGGTGCTCCACCTTCACTTGTTGGCAGGTTTCACAACTAGCCACAAGTGTATTTATATCCTTCCTCATATATGGCCACCAAAAGTATGCTTTAAGAGCATGATACATCTTTGTGGCTCCTGGGTGCATACCCAGCTTACTAGAATGAGCTTCCTCTAGTATTTGAACTCTTAGGTTGTCCTTTTCAGGCACATACAACCTATTTTGGAAATATAACATTCCCTGCTTGAAGGAAAAACCCTGGAATAGTTCTCCCTTATTTTTGCCAGAAATCAATTCTAGCTCTTCATCACTAGCTTGAGCTTCCTGAATAAGCTCTTTCCACTCTGGTGTAATAGTGAGTACTTTCAGCTGCTCACTTTCTTTAGCCAACCATTGGCTTGCTAGGGAAGTAATACTCAGGCTTTCGGCCTTTTGCTCAATTTCACCACCTTTGAGTATTCCAGTGTAGTTTCTACTCAAGGCATCTGCCACTACATTGGCTTTCCCAGCTGTGTATTCAATTACACAGTCAAAATCCTTCAGGTATTCCCACCACCTTCTTTGTCTCATATTCAAATCCTTTTGTGTGAAAAGGTACTTGAGACTTTTAGGGTCTGTAAACACTTGGAATTTATTACCAAGAAGATAATGCCTCCACTGCTTGAGGGCAAAAACCACTGCTGCTAGTTCCAAGTCATGCACTGGATATTTTTTCTCATGTGGTCTAAACTGTCTAGACCCAAAAGCAATGGCTTGCTTTTCTTGCATTAAAACACAACCTAGTCCTACATGAGAGGCATCTGTAAATACCTCATATTCCTTTTCAGGATCAGGCAGGACCAGTACAGGAGCTGTTGTCAGCCTCCTTTTTAGCTCTTGAAAGCTTTCTTCACACTTAGGCTCCTAGACAAATTTCTGGTTCTTTCTAGTTAACTGAGTCATAGGAGTTGCTACTACAAAAAACTTTGGCACAAATCTTCTGTAATAGCCAGCTAACCCTAGGAAGCTTCTAACTTCTCTTACACACTGGGGCTACTTCCAATCAAGGATTGATCTTACCTTTTCAGGATCTATAGCCAATCCTTGATCACTTATCACATGACCCAGAAATCCAATTTCCTTTGTCCAAAATTTACATTTACTCAGCTTTCCATAAAGCTGATGTTCTTGGAGTAATCCAAGCACTACTTTAAGGTGTGTTTTATGAGTTTCTTCATCCTTGGAATATACCAATATATCATCAATGAACACCACCACAAAGTGGTCCAGGTGTGCCCTGAACACTCTCTGCATCAGGTCCATAAAGAATGCAGGTGCATTAGTGAGCCCAAATGGCATCACTGTATATTCAAAATGACCATACCTAGTCCTGAAAGCAGTCTTAGGTATGTCCTCCTCCTTTACCCTTAACTGGAAATATCCAGACCTTAGATCAATTTTGGAGAACACCCTTGCTTCTTTTAATTGATCAAATAAATCCTCTATTCTTGGAAGAGGATACTTATTCTTTATGGTCAATGCATTCAGCTTTCTGTAATCTATACAGAGCCTAAGGGTTCCATCCTTCTTTTTCACAAACAACACAGGTGCTCCCCAAGGAGACAAACTGGGTCTAATGAACCCTTTTTCCAGTAATTCATCCAACTGTTTCCTGAGTTCTACCATCTCAGGCACTGCCATCCTGTATGGAGCAGTAGATACTGGTGCTGCTCCTGGCACCAGCTTAATTTCAAACTCTACCTCTCTTGAGGGTGGCAAACCAGGCAGGTCTGTAGGAAAGACCCCTGGAAAATCCTGAACCACAGGTATTTTCCTAAGTTCTTCAGATATTTCCTGGTCATTCAGTACCAGGCAATCCTGCTCACATTCTGGAGTTATCATCTCCAGCACTTTTATGTGGCAGTCCATAGCCAATTCTAAGGGCTTACTCAAATCATATACGGTCCCACCAGGCAGTATTAATTGTCTGGCCTGACAATCAATAATGACTCTATTCTCTTCTAACCAATTCATGCCCAAAATCACATCATAGCCATGTGTCTCCAACACGATGAGGTTAGTTCTCAGTTTCAGCTTGCCTATCTGTATCTCACAGTTTTCTACCATGTAATAGGCAAACAAGACTTCATTGCCTGCTGATGGCCAGGGGCCTCATCGTTCAGAGTCATGATGACTGGAGGAGAGACTTCTGGGAGGAAGAACGCCTGGTGGATTGAATCGCCCAAATGAGAGTGCCTGAAAGCTTAGAAACAAAAGGTTAGGAGGTCCCCGGAGTGTTTTTCTGGGGGTGGAGCCTCCGACGCCCAAGTCAGTGGTGGCTGAGAGAAAGGCAGAGAAAATAGCACAAAGGGCTGAGGAGTCTCACCTGGTAATTTTCTCAGAGTGTGGGAGCCGTGTTCTTCCAACCAGCCTCCTGTCAAGTATTAATTCCTGGTATTTATAGGAGTGCCTAGCCCGTTCAGATCGCGACACGTGTTCGGTCGGATGTTTCCTGAATTTCTGGGCGTAGGGGACAGATAGCTGGTAGCAGGTTGCCTTGAGCCTTGTGCTGAGATGGGCCATGATGTGATTCTGATGGCGTTAGCGTGTCAGAGCGCCTTTTGAGGCGGCTTATGACGTCTGTGAAAGGACGTGTCAGAGGCTTCCTTAAATGCTTCCTTAAATGCTCCTGCCGTACTCCCGAGGTCCCTGGGTGAGGTCGTCCTTTGGTACGGACAGAGCCTCTTCGGGAAACAAGCCCTCAGTTCGGGGGTTCCCAGCTTCAGGGAGTTCCGCCTTCGGGGATATCATGTTCGGCTCGCTATGTCTGGTGCCTCTTTTCCGAAGGCGATCTGTTCACAACCTTGGGGGGGCTAGTAGTGTCCTCAGGTTTTCCTGGCGTGCCGGGCTCGGAGCTCTTCGGCTATCTCCCGAGGTGCATGATCACACCTTTTCTCGGGTAGCGCCAGCTTCTTCTGGCCATTCTTGTGGCAGGGAGTTCGGCCAGATAGAGGCGATAGCGTTTGGCTATCACATGCCCCCCTTTGGAAAGCCGAAGTGAAGACTTCGGTTTTGCATCTCTTTCCGAGGTTGTTTATGGGAGTCTCTTTGGAAGCTTAACCTGTTCCGAGGATGCGCCTTTTGCCCGAAGATCATGGGCTCTTCGGCCTTGGCCTGTTCTTTGGTGTCTTCGAGGCGGAGCCTGTGCCGAAGATACACCTCTTGCCCGAAGGTCATGGGCTGTTCGGCCATAGCCTGTCTCTTGGCGTCCTCGAGTTGGCCTGCTCTTTGTTTCTGCAGGTCTGTTTGGCCAAGCGTGTCAGTCTGAGCGGCGCGTCCCAGTTTTCCAGGGATGTCAGAAGACGTGTCCCAGTTTTCAAGGGACGTTTGGAGGACGTGTCCCCCATTTTTGCGCAGCGGTTGACACATGGCGCTTTGCCATTGGAGGAGAGTCACGTCGGTTACAGAGGGCGCGCCTTTTCAGGTGCAGAGAGCAGTTACGGCGACGGTTCGCCTCCAAAGGGTACTTATGACGATGTTTCGGTTACCCACCTCTGGCTTATAAATAGCCCATTCCATCATAAGTTCCTTTTGCTTTTTCTTCTGCTCTTTTCTCTGCTTTGCCCCTGTTCTTGCACTTTCTTGCTTTCTGTGGCGGAGCTACCTTAATCAGAGCTTTTTTCCAGCCAACTTTCACGACGGCGTCCTCAGATTTTGGCAAATCTTTCGGTGGGTTTTTGTTTTCCAGAGTGTTTTGATCCCTGTGTTCTTTTGAGTTTTTCTCTGGAAACTGTTTTCTTCCGTTTTCAAACTCGTTTTCATGTCGAAAATGCCCATTCCTGAGAGCTGGCAGCCTCTTTTAGCCCATCCTTGTTGCACCACCCCTGCAAAGTTAGAGAGGTGGAAGAAAAAATTCTTTCTTCCCTCTTACGCCATTACTAGGCTGCCTCGTTCTAGCCATTATGCTTTTTCAAACCATAGTAAGGAGGTTACCATTTTCCGAGCCCAGCTGAAGGCCGGTCTTCGGTATCCTCCCCCGAAGATGGTGTGCGAGTTCTGCAAATTTCATGGCATTGCTGTGAACCAGCTTCCCCCGAACTCGTTCTGCTATTTTAACGCCTACCTCTGCATGTGTGGCGTCTTCGGGATAGAACCCCATTTTATAATCTTTATGCAGTACTACAAGCTCTCTGTGGTCCCGAAGGGTGGCTTCTATTTCATGCTACCTCGGGGATCCGGGAGCAAGAAATTCATGTTCACCTTCGCCACTAAGGATAGCTGGCGGGGGTGGCAACTGGCGGGGGTGGCAACAGAAGTTCTTCTTCCTGAAGATGGACGAGGCCTGGTCGTACGTTCCGACCAAATGGGCTCAGGGAACACTGGATGTGGACGTTGTTGATCCGAGGATGCTGCTGACCCCAGAGTTGGCTCCCGTGTTCGCGGATTTCGACGCCCGCATTCGGGCTGTCTCTGACTGGGATCCCGAGGTCGCTCCGCGCGCCCTTTACCCTTTTCCAATCAACTGGAAGTTGATGACCGAAGAGGTCCTTCGGGAACTAAAGGTGGTAAAGGAGCACGAGACTGACCTCGAGATGCCAGCTCCTGCCATCGCCGGGAAGGATTCCTGGTTGGTCAAGCTTCTTAAGGAGGAGATTTCTTTCGAAACGCTTGTCGAAAGTGAGTCATCTTCTACTCCTTTGCTGTTTTTTCCTCGGACTTACGCTGATGTTTCTCTCCTTTTTCAGAGATGGGCGACGGGACTGCCGCCTATTACAAGTCCCTTTTCACCGGCCAAGTGGAGAAGGGCGATCAGACGAAGAAGGCGGCTTCCCGAAGGCGGAAGTCTACTGGCGCGGGTCCTTCGAGGAAACGGGCAAAGAGAGCTGCTCAGGTTCCTCTAGAAGAAATTCCCGAGGAGACTGCCGAGGAGCCTGGGACAGCCGAGATTCCGGCGCCTGAGGCTGCTGCTTCCGAGGTCCCTTCAACCGACGTCCCTCCTCAAAGTCCTACTGCGTCGCAGGCCCTCCTTGATGTAGTGGTAGAAGTACCTTCTGCCGAGGAGCGGCGCAAGCAGAAGGGCAAGGGCATTTCGACCGAGGAGGCCGAGGACTCCGAGGACGTCGTTGTCGAGGTCCCACCAGGTTTGTTTCCAGACAAAGTGTACTTCCTTTGTTTTTTCTGGAATTGCCTTTGTCTCTGACCTGTTTCTCTTTTTCGCCCTGCAGGGGAGTTACTTACCCCGAACTGGGCGGCCGAACACGCGGAGGCGAGGGCCCGTCGCGACGCCAAAGTCCCGCAAGGGAAGATACCAAAGGAGCCTTTCTGGACATTCACGGAGGACATGAACTTGTACTCCGAGGACTGTCCTGAAATGGCGAAGCAGATTTCGAAGGGGGTGCTCACCGAGGCCTCCTTCAAGGCTATAGCGGCGGCCCATCCGGGGGATAACACCCTTGCCGCAAAGATCACCGAGCATGCTGCTCAGGTATATCCTTCACAACTCTTCCCTTTCAATTTTTTCCTAAGTGTTTGGCTCTTACTGACCTTGCGTTTTATCTCCTTTGCAGCTGCTGGGGTACGCCGGCTTTCTCCGAGTTCGGGTAGCCAGGCAGACGGCATTCCGAGCTTCGGCCTTAGAGGCCCTAGAAAAGGCGAAAGCGACGTGCTCGGAATTGACCGCCAAGAACCAGCAGCTGGCAGATGCTGCGAAGGAGGAAGCTGCCACCCTTCGGGAGGAGTTCCGAAAGGAGAAGGAAGTCTTGATGGCGGACTCCTCCCTGAAGATTGCCGACCTCCGTAATCATGTGGCGGGGCTGCGTGCTGCAAACCAAGACCTTCTCCAAGACAAGGCAAAAAAAGAGAATATCATAGTCACGCTCTTGTCTGAGAAGAAAGCCCTTCAAGCCGAGGTCCAGTCTTTGAAGAAGGAGCCGAAGGGGGAGGAGCGGATAAAGGTGCTGGAAGAGGAGGTCGGGGATCTGAAGGACGAGCTTGACGACCTTGAGCTTAAGAAGAACAAGTCTGATCAAATGAACAAGGTCGCGTTTCAGGACGGCTTCTGCCTTGCTCGGCACCAGGTTCTCCAGAGGTTCCCAGATCTGGACCTCTCTTTTCTAGAGGGTCTAAACATTCCTGGGGGACCTCGGTGGGAATGGTCCAAGGTCGAACATTTGAACCTTCCTCCTTCAATTCCAGCGCCAAAGGTGGTGGAAAAGGGCGGGCAAGCGAGTGGCTCTCGGGACGCCGCGAACCCTTAGGCTATTTTAGGGCCCCTTTTCCTTCCCTTCTATTTTGTACTCCTTCTTCGGGCACTTCTTTATTGTAAAGCAGCTTTGCTCTTAATGAAGATTTTTTGGCTAAGTGTTTCTTCAAGTTTCTTTATTTCCATTGTCCCGAACACGTTCGCTCAAGAGACTTCGGAAAACCTGCGATCAAAGAAACTTTTTTACCTTCCTTTGTCCCGAGTGCGTTTTACTCGAGAGACATTCTGGAAAGTCTGAGAAAATTTGACTAAGTCTTTTTGCAGGCTTTTGCATTTCCAATTTTTCCCGAACATGATTGCTCAAGGGACTTCGGAAAACCTTCAGTCAAATTTTTGTTTTTCCAGGTGTCCCGAGCATGTTTGCTCAAGGGACTTCGGAAAACCTTCCGCGAGATTTTTCACTTCCCATTTTCCCGAGCACGTTCGCTCAAGGGAGCTCAGGAAATTATCTCTGCGCTGGCTACGGCGAGTACTTCTGCGATATTTTTGTTTTCCATCTTTCCCGAGCGTGGCGGCTCAAGGGACTTTGGAAAGCCTGTCTCTGCGCTTTATCATAACTGTCGGGCGAGTACTTCTGCGAAACTCTTGCGCGGATCTTTTCCCGAGCATGATGGCTCAAGGGACTTTGGGAAGTTAATCTGCGCTTTATCATGGCGAGCATCTTCGCGGAATTCTGCTTTGCACAATTTTGGATACTTAAGAACTTTCCTTAAGAGCATTCTGTACTTACAATTCCTCCGCTTCATCTTAGGCGTAGAATTTTTTCAAGGCGTCTGAGTGCCAAGTATTTTTCAATTCTACGCCTTCGGCGTCGCCAAGTTTGTACACGCCTTTTCGTACTTCGGCGAGAACCAGATAAGGTCCTTCCCAGTTTGCGCGAAGTACTCCGTGGGACGGCCTTCGGGGTGCAAAGTCAGCCTTTCGGAGAACGAGGTCTCCCTTCTTGATTTCTTTTGGCCTGGCTCGTAAGTTTATAGCCGCGGCCACTCTTTGCTGGAAAGCTTTTCTTCTCAGCTCGGCTATTTCTCTGTGTTCGCCGACGAGGTCGAGCTTGGTTCTGAGGCCGAGGTCGTTTCCACCTTCATCAAATATTTGCACCCGTATTGATGGTCTGACTATCTCGACTGGGATAATGGCCTCTGTCCCGAAGACTAGTGAAAAGGGAGTTTCCCCTGTGGCCCTTCGGGGCGTCGTTCGGTAGCTCCACAATACGCTTTGGAGTTCTCCTGGCCATTTCCCTTTTGCTTCTCCCAGTCTCTTTTTCAGGCCATCTTTTATGGTCCTGTTCGATACTTCCACCTGCCTGTTACTTTGGGGGTGAGCTACTGGGGCGAAGTGCATCTTTATTCCGAGGTCGCTGATAAATTCCTGGAATCCTTTGTCTATGAATTGGGATCCATTATCAGCTACTAGTACCCTCGGTATGCCAAATCTGCATACGATGTTCTTCCATACGAACTTCTGCACTTCTTTTGCCGAGATAGTTGCTAGTGGTTCTGCCTCCACCCATTTTGAGAAATAGTCCACTGCTACCACGCAGAATTTCACGCCTCCGGGTGCTGTGGGGAGTGGCCCAGTAAGGTCTATACCCCAGACTGCGAAGGGCCAAGGATAGTCTGCCGGAGTTATCATTTCCGAACTTTCTGGGTGTCCTCTGGATTTTCGCGTGTCTCTGGCAGCTACCACATTTCCGGACGAACTGTCTTGCGTCCTTTCTCAGGGTAGGCCAGAAGTATCCTTGGCGGAGTATCACTGCTGCAAGGGCATCAGTTCCAATGTGTGAACCACACATGCCTTCGTGAACTTCTTCAAGGACCATTTCAGTATCCTCTTCATTCACACATCTTTGCAGCGGGTTCGTATATCCCTACCGGTATAACTCTTCGCCAATCAGGAAGAATCTTCCGGAGCGTCTTCGCAGTCTTGCAGCATCGCCGGGGTCTTCGGGGAGCAAATTCTCTGCGAGGTATCTTTTTATTGGGTCTTTCCACCCTGTTCCCGAGGTCGCTATGCTTAGCACTGAGATGCTCGGATGGTCTAGCACCTCGGTGTATGTTTTCGACTTCGCCAAGCAATCTGCCTCAGTGTTATTCCGCCGGGGTACATTTTCGATCCGTACGGCGTCAAACTCTTGGATGAGCTTTGCTACCAGCTCGTGGTATTTTGCCAAGATTGGGTCCTTCGCCCCATAATCTCCTGCCGTCTGCCGAACTACCAGCTGGGAATCGCTGTGAGCCTTTAAGTTTCTCACGCCGATCTTTCTGGCCAAGCGTAATCCCGCTATGAGGGCTTCATACTCAGCTACATTGTTGGTGACGTTGAAGCTGAACTTGATAGCCTTCGTTACCTCCAGGCCTTCGGGGCCCCTGATAATTACTCCAGCTCCCTGGTGTTCGGACCCCGAGGCTCCGTCTACGTGCAAGGTCCATTCTGGCTCACCCTCTTTTGGATCTGAATGGCTCTCCTCAGTGGTGGGTATTTCGGCGATAAAATCTGCCAGTGCTTGAGCTTTTATGGCCTTCCGAGGCTCATACGTGATTTCGTGTTCGCCCAGCTCTATGCACCACTTGGAGAGCCTTCCCGAATGATCAACTCTCTTCATGACATCCCGTAGCGGCAGACTACTTCGGACGATGATGGGGTGAGCCTGAAAGTATGGTCGCAGCCTTCTCCCTGCAAGCACCAAGGCGTATATAGCTTTTTGAAGCAAAGGGTACCTGACTTCGGCGCCATGCAGGGACTTGCTGACATAGTAGACCGGCCATTGCTTTGGCCCTTCTTCTTTCATGAGGACCGAGCTCACAGCTTTTTCTGTGACGGCGAGGTACAGTACGAGGGGCTCTCCCTCCCGAGGTTGTCGCAGAGTCGGCAGGCTGGCCAAGTAGACTTTGAGTTCTTCCCAGGCTTTTTGGCAATCTTCATCCCAAGGATGATCATTTCTTCCGAGGTTGCCTTCCATTTTTGCTGCCTTTGTGAGGACTTTGAAGAAAGGTCGACACCTATCTCCGTACCTGGAAATAAATCTGCTCAGAGAGGTTATTCTTCCGGTGAGTCTCTGCACGTCTTTGACTGTGGCAGGAGTTCGGAACTCAAGCAGAGCCTTAATCTTCTCGGGGCTAGCATCGATGCCTCTTTTGGATACCATGTACCCAAGGAATTTTCCCGAGGTCACCCCGAAGATGCACTTCTTAGGATTAAGGCGGATCCCGAAGGCTCTAAGCTTTTGGAAGGTTTCCTCTAAATCTGCAACGTGGTAGCCAGGCAGCTTGCTCTTGACTATCATATCATCAACATACACCTCCATGTTTCTCCCCATTTGGTCTTTGAAGACCTTGTTCATCAGCCTCTGGTAGATGGCTCCTGCATTTTGGAGCCCGAAGGGCATCCTGATATAGCAATATGTTCCTCCCTCGGTGATGAAGGCAGTCTTCTCTTCATCTTCGGGGTCCATCCTTATTTGATGGTAGCCACTGAAGGCGTCTAGGAAACTAAGGAGCCCATATTCAGCAGTTGAATCTACCAGTTGATCTATTGGCGGCAGAGGGTATGAGTCTTTCGGGCAAGCATCGTTCAAGTTTCTGAAGTCGATGCACATCCGGAGTTTTGCTGCTACCTTCTTTCGTGGCAATGACCATGTTGCTTAACCATTCGGGGTACTTGACCTCCCTGATAACTTCAGCATCTAGGAGACGCTGGACTTCGGTTTCGACAAAGTTGCTTTTGTGGGCTGAGATGCTCCGTTTCTTTTGCCGGACAGGTTTTGCTTCCGGGCTTACTTTGAGGCTATGCTGTATTATGCCAGGGTTTACCCCTGGCATATCTTTCGGCGAGTAGGCAAACAGATCTTTATTTTCCAGCAGAAAGGATACAAGTTTTTCCTTGTCACCTTCGGCCAAGCTCTTCCCTATTCGGGTAGATTGTCCTGGGACAAGATCTACTGCTTCCGTTTCTGCTTTGGCGAGATTTTCTTCTTTGCCTTTTTCTGGCGCCTTTGCCTCCATTGTTTGCGCGAGGTTGCTTGCCGGAGCTTTTCGTGCTTTCACAAACACCTTTCTTACCTCGACTTGGTCTATGAAGACCTCTGCATCTCCATCCTTGGTGGCGAATGTGACAGTCAAGTACTTCACATCAGGGCGAATATGCAGGTTTCCCTGTGTCTGCCTTCCAAGGATGGCGTTGTACGAGGACGGGACGTCCATGACGATGAACCTCGCCATTGTGGAGGCGTACAACTCAGCTGCTCCGTTCACCGAAGTCCCTTTCATCATCAGCGGGAGGTCGATCCATCCAAGGACGGGGAGTTCGGATGGTCCAAGCCCAAAAGTGGGCGAGGTGACAGGCTTCAGTTCGCTGCTGGAGATGCCCAAGCCCGGCAGCAGGTGCGAGAATAGGACGTCAGCTTTTGACCCATCATCAAGCAATACTCTTTTGACGTCCCAGTTCCCTATTCTCGCCATGATCAGCAGCGGATCGTCGTGGGGGAAGACGACGGTGGAGCCATCTTTGCGAGCCAGCTTCTTTGACGGACTTTGATACTCCATGACTGCAATTTCTCTGGCTTTCCGCTTTCTTTCCGAGGATGGGAGCCCCGTGGTGATGGTTTGGATAACCCCTGCTGGAGGTGGAGGGCGCCTTTTTGGACTTCTATTTCTCCGCCTGTCGGAGTCATAGTCCTCATCTTCGGCCCTTTATTCCTTCATTTTTCTGCCTTTCGGCGATGGCATCCTCAAGTATTTCCGAAGTTGGCCCTGTTTTATCAGCGACCCTATGTACTTCTTCAGCTGGAAGCACTCTTCGGTGTCATGACCGTGGTCGCGATGAAACTGGCAGAACTTCTTGGCATTCTTTTTGTTATCGGCGGTCATGGCCCTTGGCCGCCGAATCTGCATCCCTTGCCTTTCCAGCGCCATGAGAATGTTGGTCCGTGTGGTGCTCAATGGTGTAAAACTTTGAGGTTTCCTTCCTCGCATCGTCCGAGGTCATCCTGCGTGTTCGGTCGGATGCCGAGCTTGTTGACTGGACTCTTCGGCACGGTGGTGATCAGACTTCGGCCCAGCCATTTTTAGTTCTTCGGCGGTCATGTGCTGTTCTGCTCTTCGGTAAAATTCTCCGAGGGTCTCCGGGGGGTCCTTTGAGAACTCGTAGAACAGCTGTGAGTCTCGCCGAAGGCCTCGTGTCATGGCAAGAATGCGGATTTCGGGCCTGAAGTCTGGGACGCTCAGAGCTTCCCTGTTGAATCTTTCAACATAGTCTCGGATGGTTTCTCCGTTTCTCTGTTCTATGTCGAACATCTGCACAGGCATCTTCGCCGTAGGTCGGCTCCCAATGAACTACTGGGTGAAGGCTGTGGACAACTCCTGGAACTCAGTGATGGTCCCTGGAGGCAAGGAATTGTACCACGCCGTGGCTGGCCCTGTGAGGGTGACTTCGAAGCATTTGCACATGGTAGCGTCGTCAGCACCGTGCATTATCATGCTGCGTCTGTACTTCGTCAGATGGGCCTGTGGATCAGTACGGCCATCATAAATCTCCAACCGAGGTACTCTGAAGTCACCTGGCATGGCTGCCTCAACAACGGCCTGAATGAATGGGGAGTCATCTTCGCAGCATGTTCCAGAAAGTCTGGCCCAAACGGGTTTTCTGGCCACTTGTTTCTCCACTCTGTCCAGCCGTGCTAGTATCCTCTCCATAAGCACTGTGGCGCTAGGGCCTTCTTCAGGGAATGGAGATCGCCGGCGCCTCTTCGGGGAGCGAGTTCGGCGCTGAGGGGACAAGGACCTCGCCTCAGGCGACGAACTGCTTCGCTGTGAGACTCTCGGTCGCTTGGACCCGGTTTGTCCCACAGGCCGTTTCCCGAGGGCTATATCTTCTGTGGATGATTCTTCGCGAGGGTCTCCACTCCCCGAACTGCGATGTGTAGACTTGGGGCTTCTCTCCCGAGGGCGTGTTGGTGAGGGGGGTCTCTGAGCCCGTGCTTGCTGTGGCCACCTTCGGTCGATCTGCTGGGTCACTTCGGCAACGACCGAACGCTGAAAGTCCCTCAAGAAGCTCATGGTGACTACCAGAGGGCGGTCTTCCTCAGGCGCAGAAGTCCCTGGGAGTGTTTGCTCAGCAGCCGGTTGTGTCTCAGGCGTGGACGGGGACCTTGGGAGTCCCTTGTCCTTAGAACGCCGAGTCTCAACGACGGCGATCTCAGAGCGGGTTCCCACAGACGGCGCCAAATGATGGCCAGGGGCCTCATCGTTTATAGTCATGATGACTGGTGGAGAGACTTCTGGGAGGAAGAACGCCTGGTGGATTGGATCGCCCAAAGGAGAGTGCCTGAAAGCTCAGAAACAAAGGGTTAGGAGGCCCCCGGAGTGTTTTTCCGGGGGGGGAGCCTCCGACGCCCAAGTCAGTGGTGGCTGAGAGAAAGGCAGAGAAAATAGCACAAAGGGCTGAGGAGTCTTGCCTGGTAATTTTCTCAGAGTGTGGGAGCAGTGTTTTGCCAACCAGCCTCCTGCCAAGTATTAATTCCTGGTATTTATAGGAGTGCCTAGCCCGTTCAGATCGCGACACGTGTTCGGTCGGATGTTCCTGAATTTCTGGGCATAGGAGACAGATAGCTGGTAGCAGGTTGCCTTGAGCCATGTGCTGAGACGGGCCATGATGTGATTTTGATGGCGTCAGCGTGGCAGTGCGCCTTTTGAGGCGGATTGTGGCGTCTGCGAATGGATGTGTCAGAGGCTTCCTTAAATGCTTCCATAAATGCTCCTGCCGTACTCCCGAGGTCCCTGGGTGAGGTCGTCCTTTGGTACGGACAGAGCCTCTTCGGGAAACAAGCCCTCAGTTCGGGGGTTCCCAGTTTCAGGGAGTTCCGCCTTCGGGGATATCATGTTCGGCTCGCTACGTCTAGTGCCACTTTTCCGAAGGCGATCTGTTCACAACCTTGGGGGGCCGAGTAGTGTCCTCAGGTTTGCTTGGCGTGCCGGGCTCGGAGCTCTTCGGCTATCTCCCGAGGTGCATGATCACACCTTTTCTTGGGTAGCGCCAGTTCTTCTGGCCATTCTTGTGGCAAGGAGTTCGGCCAGATCGAGGCGATAGCGTTTGGCTATCACCTGCAGTTCTTACCAAGTACATATTGGTCATATATTTTACTTCTAGATTCATGGCCTTAACCAAGCTATTAGACACTATAGACAATGAAGCTCCAATGTCAAACAGAACAGATACTAACTGGCCATTAAGGTAAATTGTACCTTTTAGAGCCCTTCTGCTAGTCTTTTGCTGACTAGTTTCTCTCTCAGCATTTTCGGCCTTAGATGTTTCTTGTGCTCTCCTGGAAGATTCCAGTTGAAACACCCTTCCTGCAAGAGTACCAGGCCTTCTCTACTCCTGAGGAACTCTAGGTGCTGGCCTTCCACCCTGGCCTGGCCCCTGAGTCCTCAGCTGGGGCATGGGCAGCTGTCCTCTAGGTCCTCTGGGACTAAAAGCTACCAGTAATTTCTTGCTGCCTTCACCCCTTTTTGGGCAATCCCTCACCCAGTGATCTGGGGCTCCACACCTGTGGCACCCTGTGGAAGCTTTAAAGCATGGCTTGTTGCCATGAAACTTCCCACAAGTGCTGCACTGAGGACCATATTGCTGTAACTGTGGTCCTCTATCCTTCCTGTTTTCTTTCCTATTTCCTCCTGCATCTCTTTCATCTCTCAGCCTCTTTGATGCCTGGCCTTTCTTGGTTCCACTACCACTTCCAGGCCCACTTTTGAATTGTTCCTGGGATTCCTGCTCTATAGCCAAGGCGCTCTGCATGACTGTATAATAGTCTCTGGCTCCAATGGCCCTAAGAATCTGCCTCAATTCTGGTCTCAGCCCCCTGATAAATCTTTTGGTTCTCAGCTCTTCCTGCCCTTCATACTGTGGGGCATACCTGATCAAACTGTTGAACCTCTGCTCATACTCCAGTACACTGAGGTTCCCCTGCTCCAGTTGATCAAATTCAACCTGCTTCTGATCCCTCTGTGCCTCACTGACGTATTGCTGCCTGAAGACTCTGAGGAAGTCAGCCCACCTCATAGCTCTCCTCCTGTCTGGAGGTCTCCTCTGGTTCCTCTCCTGGTAACTCCTCTGTACTGCTCTCCGCCAGAGCTCTGCATTCCCCTCTAGCCTAAAAGTGGCTAGCAATACCCTCTGTGTGGAAGTAACCTTTATTCTCTCTAAAATCTTCTCCAATTGATACACCCAGAACTCTGCCTCCTCTGGGTCACATCCTCCCCTGAAGACTGGAGGTTTCAGTGCCAAGAAACCCTCCAACTGGCCCTCCTTAAGTCCTCCTCTCCTATGCCTGCTCCTGCTCCCCTCCCTGCTACTAGACTTTTCTATAGATGATTTACTTGACCTGCTTCTTACTGTGGTCTCCTCTGTAGAGGGTTCAGTCCCTCTTGAGTAAATATAGGCATCCCTCTCTTCAATATCTGGGCTGTCATCCTCCTCCTCTTCCACCCCAACTCTGGGCTCCTGCCTCACTTCTGACCTCAATCTCCTGGCCCTAGGATGTCTCCTTTCTTCATCTGCATCTTCCTCTTCTTGGTTTCCTCCAGCTCTGCTGGATTGATCATAACCCACTGGCTCTTTGCCAGGCCTCCTTCTTCTCCTGCCTACTGCTTCTGCTGGTTCCACTTCTTCCTGATTCTGGGCTTGGCCTCTAGCCAAGGATTGCATTCCCAGCACTAACTGAGCCACAGTGGCATGTAGTGACTCCATCATTACTTCCATTCTTTCTTGTCTATCTCTGCTTGGTCCAGGTGCTTGGTACCTGGCAGTGGGCTCTTGAGCCCCATTATGACCCATTTCTTCTGCCTGGGTCTCAGGCACATTTTCTGGCAAGCCCTCAACATCATGGGCTGCAGTTCCCTGTTCTTGTCTCAGGGAATCTTTGTCCCTGCCCCTGGTTCTCATCCTGCACTTTCAATTGCAGATATTCACATATATCCAAATAATACAAGTCTTATTTAAGTTAGCCCTAAAAGGAAACACTGTCTAGGCTAGCTCTGATTGTAGTAATAAAGCAGGCTCTGATACCAAACAAAGCCTGTCACACCTCACTCAGGCCCTGGCCTAAAAGTTCCTAAACTAGCTCACAAGCCCAACTTCATAATTAGGTTCCTAGCTCTCGGCCTAGCAATCAAAGGCAACTTTTAAGTCTTATTTTCTTAAGTTAAGAGGCCTGGGAGGTGGCCCAGGTGGCTTTAACAAAGGTCCATTAACAACTTGCAGCAAGGGCAAGGCCCAAAACCCCTAACTTGCACAACAAGCAAGGTTTCAAATAATAACTTGCATAACAAGCAAGGCAACACTTAAATGCAATTTAAGTGCGTACATGGTGTGCATCAAGTGTACTAACTATATGGCAACCAAGAAGCCCACAAGGTTGGTTTAGATTTCTGAAAACCACAAGTATTATAAGCATGGTGCTCTCGGCCAACTAAGGTACATATAATTGTGTACAACATTTTCCTGATGCAAATCCCATACTATTCACATAAAGGTGCCAAACCTTGGCCCATAATATCCAGCATACATAAGCAAGCATAATGCCATCCATAACCCATACATAACTTGGCATACAAAACCCATAAAGCATCACAAGTCTAGGTGTTAAAGACTACACATATTAACACAAAAAGGGTAGTCTACCTAGCAACCATAACATGGCTACACATGCCATGAAACCAAAAGTATTCATGCCAAGTTATTACATACCAAGACCATACTCCTAATGGTCAAACAAAACCTTCAAAATCCCATATAGAAGTACACACTGCAGCACTAGACCAATGGCCATGTTCATGGTCATAAAGGTGAAAACCACAATCAGAGCTAAGGTCCAGGTATCCATGCTTCTCCTAGACAGTTCCCACTCTACAGCCTGCAAACTTAAGTTATAAGTCTCGGCCAACTAAGAATAAGACTTGTAATGAAACCAAAATGCTAAGCCAAGCACACATTGGCACATACCTTGTAAAACAAGCAAAGTTAGTGCAAACACAAGCACAAGCAAGCAAACACTACTCAGGCCGAATATCCTTGCCTGAAAAATAAAGGATGGGCAATGAGTATAACTCAGTAGGATTCACTTAAAACACATACAACTCATATTGAGTCTATTTAGTTAAGCTGAGTAATCACTCAAAGCTTAACCTCCCATTAGATAGCTCAACCTGCAAAACAAACACCAAGACAAGAAAAACAAGCATATACATATACAAGATAGATAACTATGTCAAATAATTCATAAATGGGGTTAGCATGCACATAGAAACACCAAAGCACACAAGTACACACCCACACTCCACATTGTAGCTCTCGGCCATATAAGCCATACATGTACCCATGTGCATTTCTTGCACACAAAACTCACCAATATACCATTCCATTTGGAGCTCCCAAAATGCCAAGCAAATAGGCCACATTCACTTGCATTTCTAGTACATGTACCATAGTTAATTAGCTAATCAACAAAACAACCAAGTATAATCATTAAGCCCATCAAGCAACTAAGGTCATTTCGCAAGTTTTAACCATCACTTAGCCACTCTAGACACTTGAATCATGGTGTATATTACCAAGCAAAGTCAAGTGCCAGTGAACCCTACCT